>JAVSCE010000566.1:0-145626 GCA_032199065.1 Smutsia gigantea | reverse complement strand
ATAAGAACAGACCCATGGAACAATGGAACAGACTAGAAAGCCCAGATATAAATGTAAGTATATATGGTCAGTTAATATACGATAAAGGAGCCATGGATATTCAATGGGGAAATAAGAGCCTCTTTAACAACTGGTGTTGACAAACCTGGACAGCTACATGCGAAAGAATGAAACTGGATTACTGTCTAAACCCATACACAAAAGTAAACTTAAAATGGATCAAAGACCTGAATGTAAGTCATAAAACCATAAAACTCTCAGAAGAAAACATAGGCAATAATCACATGAATATAAACATTAGCAACTTCTTCCTGAAGGCATCTCCTTGGGCAAGGGATACAAAATCAAAAATGAACAAATGGGACTACATCATGCTTAAAAGCTTCTGTACAGCAAAGGACACCATCAACAGAACAAAAAGGCATCCTACAGTATGGGAGACTGTATTCATAAATGACATATCTGATAAGGGGTTAACATCTAAAATATATAAAGAACTCACATTGTCTCAACACCCAAAAAGCAAATAACCCTATTAAAAAATGGGTGGAGGAGATGAACAAACACTTCTCCATAGAAGAAATACAGATGGCCAACAGGCACATGAAAAGATGTTCCACATCGCTAATTATCAGAGAAATGCAAATTAAAACCTCAATGAGATATCACCTCACACCAGTTAGGATGGCCAATATAGAAAAGACTAGGAACAACAAATGAGAAAACTGAAAAAGGGGAACCCTCCTACTGCTGGTGGGCATGTAAATTAGTTCAAGCATTGTGGAAAGCAGTATGGAGGTTCCTCAAAAAACTAAAAATAGAAATATCAAGTGACCCAGGAATCCCACTCCTAGAAATTTACCCTAAGAATGCAGCAGCCCAGTTTCAAAAAGACAGATGCACCCCTATATTTATCACAGCACTATTTACAGTAGCCAAGAAATGGAAGCAACCTAAATGTTCATCAGTAGATGAATGGGTAAAGAAGATGTGGTACATATACATAATGCAATATTATTCAGTCATAAGAAGAAAACAAATCCTACCATTTGCAACAACATGGATGGAGCTAGAGGGTATTATGCTCAGTGAAATAAGCCAGGCAGAGAAAGACACAAGAACCAGATGATTTCACTCATCTGTGGAGCAGAAGAACAAAGCAAATACTGAAGGAACAAAACAGTAGCAGACTCACAGAACCCAAGAATGGACTAACAGTTGCCAAAGGGAAAGGGACTACTGGGAAGAGTGGGTGGAAAGGGAGGGAGAAGGGGAATAAGGGGCATTATGATTAGCACACATAATGTGGGGGTGGGCACGGGGAAGGCAATATAGCACAGAGAAGACAAGTAGTGACTCTACAGCATCTTACTATGCTAATGGACAGTGACTGTAATGGTATATGTGGTGGGTACTTGATAATGGGGGGAATCTAGTAACCACAATGTTGCTCATGTGATTGTATATTAATGACACCAAAATTAAAAAAAATGTATATCTAAATAAAAATTTAATGGACTGGGCCACTACATGAAATTCTTGTTGCTAGAATTGTTTTAGAATCTTTTAGACAGTTTTATGATTTTTAGAGATCATAACAGATGATCCAAACAGCTATTCAAAATCTGCTATTCAGTACAAAGGCCTCAATTTCTGATATAAAATTAGCCATTAACACTGAGTTCTAGTTTTCCAGGAAGCCTCACATTAGAGATTAATTTATTATTATTATTTTTTTTAGTTTGAAATCCTGTTTTCCTTTCTGAGGTACAGATTAAGTTAGCACAGTGGTTCTCAGTGTGGTTCTCAAACCACCAGCACTAGTGTTACCTGAGTGAGTGTCAACTTCATGGGTCACCTCAGACCTTTTGAATCAGAACTACTGAGTATGGGGCTTAAAGACCTGTGTTTTAAAAAGCTCTGCAAGTGATTTATACCTGTACTAAAGCTGGAGAACTAACTTTACTAATTGAACTAAGGAAAACAAAAACCCACAGTTACCAAGTCACTCCCCCTCTGTGTGAAAATCGCAAAGGCCCCAAGTCCCAGGTGGCAGAGTTGGAGAACATGAAATATTTTTATCATTCAGTTCAGGCTTCCATGGCAAAAGAGGAAAAAGAAAGAAAAAGTCCTTAGGGAAGCAACATGTTTAAAAAGATTCATCTTATTATAGATGAGAAATGTCAGAATGTGTTGATAGCCACACACCAAAACAGCTGTGGTAAGTTTTCCAATCTTTGATGAGGAAAGAGGTAAAGGTTTTATGGAAACTCATGTACTTCATATTTATTTTGAAATTGTGAGACTGCTAATAATAGGGAAGTTTGCTTACTTCCCAGAAAATGAGCTGATTAATAAAGCAAAATATTTAATTCACATAAATGTTTTAGAGCAATGAGCAGTTTAAGGAAAATCAGTATAATAGAAAAGGTTAATGTTTTATAGTTTTATATAAATATTCAATAAAGTATTTGTAGTGTTATGTGGTTATTCAGACTATCTGTGATAGCACTGTGAAAGCCACTTTGGACAGATAAACATTCAGTGTAATTTTGGCTTTTTTTCCCAATATTCCTTCATGTCTTTCATTAATACTTAACAGATTTTTAGATGTAGGACAGTGGTATGAATTGCAAAGGAGAACTTTTGGTACTAAGGCTCAATTCTGTTACTTAAGAATTCTGAGCCTTATTTTTTTCTTATAGAAATAGAGAATAAAATGCTTGGTTCAGAGAAGATAAAAATACCTGTGTGGATTAAATGAGATATATTTTATGAGAGGCTCTAGCATGGTGTCTGTCTCATAAAAATGAATGTTCAAAATTGTTGATTTCTTTTAACTTCTTAGTTTGTTGATAATTAATTGTGTAAATTTGGCAGATTAAAATATTTAATGTGCCAAAATAAAAATTAAGTATGGACAATAATGTGGTTTATTGATTTATCAGTTCAAGTAGAAGGGGGCCAGAAAATAAGACAAAGAAAGAGAGGAATTATGTTGGAAGCACATGCTTGCTTTTTAATTCTTCCTGCTTTCTGCATTGTGTTGTGAGGTTTTGATGGAAATGGATAAAGTTGGGGATATTCTAGATAAATTAACATTCTGAGTCATAGTCACAGGATAAGAGAAAAAGGCTTCCAAATTTGGTAGCTGAACAAAAGTTTAAATTTTTAAATTTAATATCCATTTTTATTGTAAATCTAAAACTACTGACCCCTTGCCAGGCAGCAGAGTGTAGAAAAAGAGTGCCCAAATGACAAGTTTATTCTTCATGGAAGGGATATGAGAGGGGCAAAGTTAAGTCTGAACTGTCAACAGAGATTGACATTAGAGAGCAGAAAAATTAAGTGAATGCAAGTCAATATTGAACTGATAAAGTCCTCTCAGACTGATAAATGGGGAGGAGGTGTTGATCTAACCTTTGGGATTTTCCCAGATGCCGTTTCTAGAAATGGGAATTAGTGAGACACATAAAAGTTATCTGGTGAGATTTCACATGGTTTAGAAAAAAACCCTAAGAGACTGTCTCATACAGCAGTTTTTCCAGTTGCTGCTTGGAACTCACAGATGGAGGGGGAAATGCAGGAAGATGAGAGACTGACTAATTACTGAGTGACTCATCAACCCTTATATACTGATGCATATTTAATGAGGGGGAGCTCTTGGTTATTCCCCTCACATAGCCTAAAACACTGGACAAAGAAACTAAAACATGATATATCTCTTCTCTGAAATGTAGATCACTTCATACCTCTTCAGATTCTCTTTCTGAAGTTGTAGATTGGGTATTTGAATGTGTTACCCCCACTTTTAAAACCACCTCAGAGCAATCACCATATATTCCTCTTTTTTAAAATGCCTTTGTACATAGTAAACAGTCAATGAATCTTTAATGACTTTAACTGAAAACAATGTGAAGAGAAGTTAAATACAATGAAGATTCAAAGAGAAAGCTGTTAGATACCAGAAGAAGCTTCAGGCAATCAGATTAAACACTAAATCTGACAGTAAAATATAAGTATTTCCTTTGCAAAGATGTTTCGCTCTTGATTTCAATGAGATACCATTAACTAAAATGTTCCTCGGAAGGGCAATAACACTGCATAATTCGGCATTTGGCTCCACAATTACAGGGCTCTCCCTAAAATATTTTTTTCTTCCAGGAAAAAATAATCACACCATCCAACAATCTAGCTTGTGTTTAAATTCCCAAAACCATGTTTCCTTTCAAGGGCAATTTTGTCTCCTAAAATAGAGCAATACACAATACACAAATGAAACCAGTCCAATTTTTGAAACTTCTAATCAAAAGCTGATCACTGATTTTCTGTTGACTAAAAGTGAAGCAATGAGTTTTTCCTGTGGATATGGAACAGTGTTTTTGGTGGTGCAAATGCAACCATTTTCCTGTGACAGGACCAGTGACTCTGACCACATCTGCACTCATCTATAACTACTGATTTAATAGTGTTGACTGTGAGCTCCATGAATACGAGAAATACATGTCTTCATATTTGGATCCCCAGCATCCAGGCGCAGCTGATAAACAGAAGGTATTTAAAATTACTTGCTGAATGAAGCAGTGATGGATAAATGAATATTTTAATATCTCTCTACTGAACTTCCCCTATTCTCTTCATCTTCCAGCTCCCAGCACAATTTGTATCTTCAAACTGGCTATGGAAAATGGAACCACAATGAGTGGATTCCTCCTCATGGGATTTTCTGATAATCATGAGCTGCAGATCTTACATGCTTTGCTTTTCTTGATGATGTACCTATTAGCCTTGGCAGGTAACCTCATCATTATCACTATCACAACGCTGGACCAACATCTCCAATCCCCCATGTATTACTTTTTGAAACACCTTTCCCTTCTGGACATCACCTTCATTTCTGTCACAGTCCCTCAGTCCATTGTCAATTCTCTGACAGACAATGGCTATATTTCCCACAGTCAGTGCATACTTCAGGTTTTCTTCTTCACATCTTTGGCCTGGGCTGAAGTGGCCATTCTCACAGTGATGTCTTATGACCGCTATGTGGCCATTTGCCTCCCACTGCACTATGAGGTCACCATGGGTCCAGGAACCTGTAAGTGGGCTGTGATGGCTGTTTGGCTAAGTGGAAGTATCTCTGGAGTCTTGTACACAACCGCCACATTTTCTATCACATTCTGTAGGGCCAAAATCATCCACCAGTTCTTCTGTGATGTCCCTCAGTTGCTGAAGCTCTCCTGCTCCAATGAGTACATTGGAGTGGTTGGAGTGGCTTCTTTCATGTCTGTGATGGCATTCATCTGTTTCCTTTCCATTGTCCTCTCCTATATCCACATCTTTTCCACAGTTCTAAAAATACCCTCTGCTGAGGGCCGCTCCAAGGCCTTCTCCACCTGCATGCCTCATCTCTTTGTTGTCTCATTTTTTCTCTCCACAGGCATTTTTGAGTTTCTAAAACCAACTTCAGATTCTCCAAGTGCTTTTGACCTTATGATATCTATCTTTTATACAGTAATGCCTCCAGCACTCAACCCTATTATTTATAGCTTGAGGAATGAGGCCATGAAGAGAGCTTTAAGACAGTTACTGTTGGGTGGAGAATTCATCAGGAAAAAAAAGTTTTTTCCCTGTTGCTGATGGCTGTCCAATATTATACACAAGGAACTTTTTAAAATTATTGGAATGCCTTCAATATGTAATGTTGAGGAATAGCAGTAACTTTTTTTCTGTAGATAATCTATGTAACATAACAATTGTCATATGGAAATTGATCTGATTTCTTCACCAATTTTATCAGTGAAACCATTGATTTGTTCCTTCAGATTAAGAGAAAGTAAACAAATATAACTTTTTAATATGGACCCACTACTTTCCTTTCCCTCCCAACATATATAGACACATACACATACATGCACACACAAATAGAACACTTCTTAGAAACTCTACATAGATAATATTACAATAATAGGAATGAAAAGTGATAATTTTAACCACAACTCTGCTCATCAATAATTTAATTTCAAATGTCCATTTTAATGTCTTTATATATACCAATTTTACACATTAGTGCAAATATATATAACATTATGTAGTTTTACTAGTGTAATTTTTTGAATGAATAATATTCAATGGAGTTCATATAATAATACATTTAACCATTGTTGTATTTTATATGTATGCTATTTCCAGTTTTTCACTCTGATAAATAATGCTAAAAATTGATGTTCTGCTCTTCATAATTCCAAGGACTGGGATTAATCAAACTGTAATACGTTCATCTGTCTTGAATATCTGACCATATTGCTTACCAAAAATATAAAGCCATTTTATGTGGCTATTAGCAAAGTGTGGCCATGTTACTACTCCACATATCTCACATGAGTTTATGAATTTATGCAACAAAGATTCATAGAGATCAATCATACCAGGTGACTTGAATACCAAAGTACTTAAGATATATACAGCACTGGATATTGTGGACCTTTTTAACTTTTTCCATTTTAATAGCATTAATATTTTTTCTTTCATTATTTTTTAAATAAAATAGATCAACAGATTCAATATGTTTATAATATTTCTTTCTCTTTCATATTATTCATTTTAATTTTAGGTATTTTTATGCTTTATCAATTGTATAAAAAGTTTTATACATATTAGAATTCTGTTATTGTCTTTTTTAAATGACAAAAGCATTTTCTCAGTCTCTCTTTAATTCCATTTTTCAGGTCATTTATTTTCTGTGCAAATCTAATAACTGATTTAATATGAATTTTTAAATATTGAAACAACAAAGCTTAGGCAATCTAGGCTATCAAGAATAGCCTTAAATGACTAATAATAACATTTTTTCTTCTCAGTTATTAGACTACTCAGTCCATCTGCAATAATGTGTAAATTATGTTTTTTCTTCTTAACTTGCACATCAATCAAATATGTTAACATAATTTATGAAATATTTCTCAACTTATTTTAATGACCCAGCTAAATTACAAAAGAACATATCAATTTTTATCTCTATTCCTGTTTCAAATATTTTTTATTAGTCTGCATTTATGCATTTGTGTTAGTTAAATAATATTATATTATTGTGTAGTGTAATGATTTGGGTAGCAGAACCCAGTCTTTGATCTATACCTTTATTGCCTTGCATTCTTATTTTGAATTTCTTCATTTTAATAAATATTGTGTTTGTCTTTGAGATCATTCAGTTATTCAGAATGTATAAATTAACTTGGGAAATGTGTTCTATTGTGTAGTTTCATTTTACCAAGAAATACTAAGTGTTTTGCTGTTCACACTAAAGAAAATTTTGCTAATTCTCTTTATGAAGGTAATACACATTCCTCAATAGAATTATTCTATGATTTTACATTTGTGTGGCTACTATAAACCTGACTCACTTTCAATTCATGTGAAACATGCATTGCAGATATTGAACATCTTTGAACATCATACATTGTAGGAATTCGCATATTATTATTACTATGTCTAAGGCAGAAAACAAAAACTCACCTTCCATGTGTCCCTTATAGCTGGAATACAGGAATAGGACCTGAGTTTGAATAGACCTGAGTTTGAAGATTAGATGTTCCAGCCTGAGGCTTCAGCCTAAGGAAGAGCAACATGAGAAAGCAGGCACTGTGTGGCACACACTTCTGCCAAAGCTGGGGCCAAGGAATTCAGCTTTGGGAACAGTAGTGGAGTCTGTAATCTAGTCCCCAGCATCCACAGTAAAAATTGTAGAGTCTGTGCTCAGCAGTGCAAGGAGTATGTGCTCTTAGGGCATTTCATTGCCCTGGGTTCATGTCTTCCAAGCTTGATTATCAAACAGTTCAAGAGATTTTGTGATAGAGCTAAATACAGCTAGGATTGAGTCTAGTACTGGTGCAACTAAGAAATTTGAGAACTATTACTGTTAAATGGAATACATTGATTCTTATACTTTAAACTTAAATCCAGCCTCTTTCTTGATTTCTAATGATCTTAAGAGTCATAAATGACATTTTGTGCTTTGTGCATAAAATCTACTATAATCTAGAAGTAAATAATCGGGTGGATTATCTATTTTTAAATTCATAAACAGAATATTCCATACTTTAAACATATAATCTTATTCAGAAGATTAGTCAAGGATTCATCTAAAATCATGTGTTCAGCATCTGTCTTATGCCAGACTCACTCTTAGTTGATACAGAATAAGACAGACATGAACTCAGGGTAGCTCAAACTATGGTATATGAAACAAATATGTAATTGTTGAATCTATTTTCCACTAGCAAGGTAGATCTGGGAATACTCTGCTACAAAGTGTGTATCTGTGTGAGGAAATGTTTTTAAAGTCTTAATGTATTTTACTTTTTTTAATCCAAGGAATAAATTATTTTACCATAAAGTGGTTAAAAACAAAAAAAAATAGTGGTTAAAATCAAAAACTTCATTGAGATTTTTGGGGTTCAAAGGCCAGCTCCCCTACATGCAAGTTGTATGACTACTGATGGTTTTTAATCTTCCCATGCCTCAGTCTCTTCACCTGTAAATAGGGTTAATAGTAACATAATATTGTGGAGAATGGTAAATGTCAGCACATGTAATACACTTAGAATAGTACTTGATATGTGGTAAGTGATTAATAAATGGGAGTTGTCTCCATTCTTCATCTGTCTATACATCTATATGGGTATGGCAGTGATACAATTTATAAGAAAAAAACATGAAAAATTAAATCCTGAAGCAGGTGATAGCATTATAAATCAGTTTACTGACATGATTATTCTTTGATCTCTCTTGAAAAATCAAAACCAGGATGGAAGTATTAGATCATGGGATTCTATCTGTCATGTGCACAGAGATACAGAGATCATTGCCTACCATTAACACTTAGCTGACTTGAGGCAGGGGAAACTTTAATGGGGAAAATTAGAGAAATTCCCTCCACATTTTTTTGTCCAAGACATTATGAACTGAGGAAAGGAAGGGGTAAAGAGATCACAAAGATGACATGCATTCATCTGTTATCTCCCTTCTGAAATAATTTCCAGATAGAAAATATACAATAATTTAGGGGTATTATTGAGAAAAGAACTTGGCATGTCCAGTCAGGCGAGGGCCATAGCAAAGTAAACTAGGCTTTGTTGTGTGGTTAGGTCCTGGGGCTTCTGAGGTTTAGTTGCCTGGGCTTAAACAACAAATAACACTGCTCCTGGGTTGGCAGATAATAGGCTCCCATAAGGTCTGTTAATGAAGAGGAAATTTAGAGATGAACCACTCTGGCCTATAGCAGGGTCTGAAGATGAACCACTGAACAAGAAGTCTTGACAGAGATGTAGGAAAAGAAAATTTTGGAGCCAGGAGATGCAAAGATGAGGCTCAGTCACCCAGCGACTACTACTGTTGTTACGGAAAAAACTGGAAAACCAGGACTAGATTGCACGGAAGAACCAAGCGGCACTCAGAGGTCTTGGAGTGTTGAGATTTTATTTTACACCAGTGGGCTCAGAGGACAGTAATCTCCCAAGATCTGAGTCCTGAGCACAAGCAAGGGGAACAATTGATATTATTTTGATATGTGGCATTTCTGCATGTGCAGGGCAAAAGAGTATCCCAGAGAAGGGAGGTAGGAGAGAGCTGGGAGTGCTTTGCTGACTTTGATAACTGGAGGAAAAAAGCAGTTTGCTGACCTTGACGGCTGCGTTGAATATTTTCCTTATCACTTCCCCCGCTGGTGCCCCTTTAAACACTTCATTTTATGGGGCATCATATTTTTGGTTTATGATAGGGTTATAATGGCTTGTATTTATACTTTTAATTGCTTTGATCTGGGATTCTTTTTTCTTGTGACTTTTTTCATTAAAATCCTGAGTATTTTGTGAAGAACACAAATGATTATGTTTTTATGCATTTGTCTGTATGGGCCTTGTGTGTACAAGTTGAAATGAGTCCTTCAGACTCTTGATAAGCCTGCACTTAACAAAAAATACCCAGTTTTTCTTATTCCTAATTCATTTTTATGCAGCTGAGCATTACACTGAGGCTGGCTTATTTGAGTGTGAGAGGACAGGTGCTAAGGGTGGAGGGCCACTGAGGGCAGCTCTCTTGAGTAAAGACCATGCACTTTATAACTTTGTACAGTTAATTTGATAGAGGTAACATCATAGAGAGGTACTTGGGAAATGCAGGCTGAGACTTGAGTTCAGCTAGGAGAGACAGGTAAGCACAGCAAAACAATTTACGATTACCCAATAGACAATAGAAAAGGCAACTTTCTTTTTGAGGAACAGTTTAGTCAGAGGGGGCAGCATCAGAGAATTTAATGCCCAGGATGACAGATTCCATTCCAGCGAGGGCCAGGATCCATGGCATGCAGGTGTTTATTAGTCAGAGTGTAAATCATAGGATACAGAGGTGGAGAGGATTCTGGGGGGTCTGGCTGGGCCTTCCACTGATGTATTTCTTTGTCCAGATTATGGGCCCTTTTCACTCTGGAATGAAGGACCCATGGAGTGATGCCTGTAACTTTGAGGGCAGTAGGAGTGGTTAGAACAACAATGTGGGGGCCAGTCCACCGAGGCTTGAAGGGGTCCCTTTTTCAATCTCTGACCCAGACTGAGTCCCCGTCCTGGAAGGAATGTACTGGGGTCCCTATTGCTGCAGCTTATTTAGG
Source organism: Smutsia gigantea (assembly GCA_032199065.1). NCBI lineage: Eukaryota > Metazoa > Chordata > Mammalia > Pholidota > Manidae > Smutsia > Smutsia gigantea. The sequence continues at coordinate 134,966 of JAVSCE010000566.1, read as the reverse complement.
GTGGCTCTTAAGGCTTGGAGCTGTTCTTTTACTCCCTTATCTCCTATCTGGTGTAGGTTCCCTGGGAGGCTTCCTAGACATGTTGAAGGACATTCATACACTAATTCCAAAGCGGAAAAGCCTTGAGTTCCAGGTGTGCAGTGAGCATGCAGGAGAGCCAGGGGCAGTAGGTCCAGCCACAGGAGGCCAGTTTCTTGGCAAAACTTAGCTAGGGTTCCTTTGAGGGTGTGATTAATTTGCTCCACTTTTCTTGAACTTTGTGGCCTGTATGCAGTGTGGAGTTTCCAGGTAATGTTGAGACATTTAGTTAAAATCTGTATTGCATCTGCTACAAAGGCAGGTCCATTGTCACTGTGAATTGTAGACGATAGGCCAATCTGGGGCACAGTTTTTCTCAGGAGGACTTTGGCTATCTCCCAGGTTCATCTTGTCCTGGTTGGGAAGGCTTTGACCCACCCAGAGTATGTACACACTATTACCAGAAGGCATTTGAGTCCTCTGCTTGGTTGGACATCTGTGAAGTCTATCTCAAGGTCTCCAAAGAGGGCAACTCCTGCTCTTTGGACACCTGGCAGCGGTCATGGTGCAGATCGAGCATTATTTCTGGTGCAAGTCAGGCACTGCTCACTTATTGCTCAGCTTAATAATGCTGGCAACTGGTTGATGTAGTATTGCTTTTTGAGGAGGTCTTCCAGTGCAGTTTTTCCTAGGTGGGGGAGCTGATGGTATTTGCTGACTAGATGCCTTCCGGTTGCAGCTGGGACAAAGATGCATCTGTCAGGCAGCATCCACCATGCTTTTTTAGTTAGAGTGGCTCCTTCAGCCATGGCTCAGTCAGTCCTTCTTTTCAGTGTACTTGGGTGGAGTGGCCTCCACTGGGAGTGTTAAGGCCACAGTGAGGTAAGGAAATTTATCTGTTTTTTTTATTTGCCACTGTTTTATCTGCTAGCTGGTTCACCTGTGTTATAGGGTTGTTTTCCTTTTGGTGTTCTTTGCAATGTAGATTTGCTACTTTTTTTGGAAGCCAGTCAGCCTTAAGGAGTTTTAATATTGTGTTAACTGAGAGATGGAAAGGAAGCAGTGTCCTTGTGGGTTCATGAGGGGCACAACAGCATGGGGGACCTTGACATTTAGTTTTTTTTGTCCCAGGGTAAGTTTATCTGCTTTTTTTAATGAATGGAACTGTGGCTGCCAGTGTCCTGAGGCAGGGTGGCCATCCTGACACAAGCGGGTTCAGTTTTTTTTGACAGGTTTCCAACCGGCCTCTGCCAGGGCCTAACAGTCTATGTGAGAACTCTGAGGGCTACTTTTTTTTTTCATATATAAAGAGATTGAAGGGCTTTTTTATATCTGGCTGGTGCCTGTTCTGAAGCAGCCTTTATTTCCAGGAAGATGGCTCTTGCCTCTTCTGTTCAGACAGGGGCTCTCAGTCTGCTCCCCCCAACACACAGGAGGCTGTAGAGGGGTTTTGTCATTGCCAAGAATCCAGAAATCCAGATTCTGCAGAACCCAGCAGCCCCCAGGAACTTTTATATGCCTTTCTTCATCTGGGGCTGAGGAAGGAGATAATGACCTTTTACTCTCCAGTCCTTAGTGCCCTTTGTCCCTGGGTGAGGAGGAAACCCAAGTACCGGACTTGTTGCTGGCAGATTTGTGTCCCTTTTTTTATGAGGCTCGGTATCCTGAGTCTGACAGGAGTTGCAGGAGGGCCTTTGTGCCTTTTGCACAATTTTCCTGGGTGTCACTGGCAAGGAGCATGTCATCTATGTACTGAGGAGGGTGCAGTGCATGGCTTCCCTTGGAAAACTGGCAAGATCTGCAGCCAATGCCTCTCCAAAGAGAGTGGATGAGTTCTTGAAACACTTGTGGAAGCCACGTGCATGTTAACTGCATCTACCACCCCATATCCAGTTCAGTCCATTCAAAGGCAAACAAGAGCTGGCTTTGGGGGCCCAGCCAGAGGCAGAAGAAGGCATTTTTAAGTCTAGGCAAGTGAACCATTTGGCAGACCCCAGGATCTGGCTGAGGAGGGTTTACAGATTTGGGACCACAGGGTGTAAAGAGACAGTCACTATGTTGATGGCTCGCAGGTCTTGAACAGGCCGGAACCCTCCTCCTCGCTTTTTGACTGGTAGAGCAGGGTGTTCCAGGTCCACTGACACTTCATTAGAATGCCTGCCTCTTTGAGTCTGATCAGGTGTTCTTGGATGCCTGCTCTCACCTCTTGTGAGAGGGGGTACCACCACTGTCTTTGTGGCTGGGTCCCTGGAGTCAATTCTATGATGACAGGGGCTCAGTTATGAGCAAGTCCAGGTGGGCTGTCTTCAGCTCCTACTGAAGGAAAAGCAGCTTTGAATTTAGGTGGGCTACTTGAGAAGGTCTGGGCACAGAATAGCCTCCACTCCTCTTCCTTAGGTGTGCTTATTGTCAGTACAAGGGATCCTGGCCCTTCTTGGCCTGGGTTTAGTTTGAGGTTTGTGCATCCAGTTGGTTCAAAAGGTACTTGGGCTCTGAGCTTTGAGAGTATATCTTGGCCAAGGAGGCGAATGGGCCACTCGGGAAGGTAGAGAAACTCATGTTGGACCTTGTGTCTTGTAAGTTCACATTGGTGGGCTTGGCAAAAGTGTTGCTGGACTGCTTTTTTCCCGGTGGCTCTGAGAATAGTTGCAGTATTTTCACTGAAGTGGGCTACAGGGAGGGTGAGCACAGAGTGTTCTGCCCATGTGTCAACCATGAAAGTCATGTTTTGGCCTCCCAATTTCATTTGACTCATGGGGACCAAAAGTGAGAAAGCCTGGTCCTTGTCAATCTGAGTCTGTTCCTGACAGGCCAGTGAGCCTTTCCTTATGAGGCACCTTTCAGCAGCTACTGGGCTTCGGGGCTTTGCCTTGGTTGGGGCATTTCCTCTTCCAATACCCCTTCTCTTCACAGTAAGCACACTGATCCCTGGCTGGGGGAGTCCTAGGCTTACCCCCTCCTAGTGGATGGCTTTTCTCTGCTGTTTGGTCATCTCTCTTTTTTAGGGCAGCTGCCAGGAGGCTGGCTTTTTTCTTCATTTTTCTTTCAGCCTCTCTGTGAGCCTGAACTTCTCTGTTTAGATATACTTTGTTGGTGATTTTAATCAGTTGAGTAATATTTATTCTGGCAAAGACTTTATGTTTTTGGAGCTTTTATCTGTTGTCTGGGGCAGCTTCAGTTGGCCATTTTTGGGCTCCCTGGTGACTCAGGATTGAATGGGGTGTAGATGTGATAACCTTCACACACTCTTTCATAATACTCCCAGGAGACTCTCCTGGTTGTTTAGTGACTGAAGATACTTTGGTCATGTTCGTAGGCTTTTTGAACCCGGCTTTGGCACCCTAGGGGAGGGCACCCTGATATAGGCAGATGTGGTGCTGTCGCTCAGGGTCAGTGAAGTCCCACTTGGGGCACTCCTCAGGGAGCGTGATTCCAGCCCATGCACCCTGATCAAAGACCCCAGCTGCCTCTTCTCTTCCGTTTTGAACAGGGTGTAGAGAAGCTGTTGGCAGTTTTTCCAGGTGAGTTGATGGGTTCGGAAGAGGGATTTCATGAGATCAACCAGGGCTTGTGGCATTCCAAAGGGGTGTTGTGCTTTTTCTTTTATACTTTATTTTGGTATCATTAATCTACAATTACATGTGCAATATTATGGTTATTAAACTACCCCCTTCATCAGGTCCCCCCCACCAACCCCATTACAGTCACTGTCCATCAGCATAGTGAGATGCTATAGAATCATTACTGGTCTTCTCTGAGTTTTACAGCCTTCCCCATGCCCCCCAACATTACGTCTGCTAATCGTACTGCCCCTTTTTCCCCCTTGTCCCTCCCTTCCCATCCTTCCTCCTCAGTTCCTTTCCCTTTGGTAACTATTAGTCCATTCTTGGGTTCTGTAAGTTTGCTGCTGTTTTGTTCCTTCAGTTTTTTTTTCTTTGTTCTTATGCTCCACATATGACTGAGATCATTTGATATTTGTCTTTTTCTACTTGGCTTATTTCATTAACCATAATACCCTCTAGCTCCATCCATGTTGTGGCAAATGGTAGGATTTGTTTTCTTCTTACGGCTGAATAATGTTCCATTGGGTATATGTACCACATCTTCTTTATCCATTCATCTACTGATGGACACTTAGGTTGCTTCCATTTCTTGGCTATTGTAAATAGTGCTGCGATAAACATAGGGGTGTATCTGTCTTTTTCAAATTGGGCTGTTGCATTCTTAGGGTAAATTCCTAGGAGTGGGATTCCTGGGTCAAATGGTATTTCTACTTTGAGTTTTTTGAGGAACCTCCATACTGCTTTCCACAATGCTTGAACTAATTTGCATTCCCACCAGCAGTGTAGGAGGGTTCCCTTTTCTCCACATCCTCGCCAACATTTGTTGTTGTTTGTGTTTTGGATGTTGGCTATCCTCACTGGTGTGAGGTGGTATCTCATTGTGGTTTTAATCTGCATTTCTCTGATGATTAGCGATGTGGAGCATCTTTTCATGTGCCTGTTGGCCATCTGAATTTCTTCTTTGGACAAGTGTCTATTCATGTCCTCTGCCCATTTCTTAATTGGATTATTTGCTTTTTGTTTGTTGAGGTGCATGAGTTCTTTATATATTTTGGATGTCAACCCCTTATGGATACGTCATTTATGAATATATTCTCCCATACTGTAGGATGTTTTTTGTTCTACTGATGGTGTCCTTTGCTGTACAGAAGCTTTTCAGCTTGATATAGTCCCACTTGTTCATTTTTGCTTTTGTTTCCCTTGCCCGGGGAGATATGTTCATGAAGAAGTCGCTCATGTTTATGTCCAAGAGATTTTTGCCTGTTGTTTTCTAAGAGTTTTATGGTTTCATGACTTACATTCAGGTCTTTGATCCATTTTGAGTTTACTTTTGTGTATGTGGTTAGACAGCAGTCCAGTTTCATTCTCTTACATGTAGCTGTCCAGTTTTGCCAACACCAGCTGCTGAAGAGGCTGTCATCTCCCCATTGTATATCCATGGCTCCTTTATCATATATTAATTGACTGTATATGTTTGGGTTAATGTTTGGATTTTCTATTCTGTTCCACTTGTCTGTGGGTCTGTTTTTGTACCAATACCAAATTGTCTTGATTATGGTGGTTTTGTAGTAGAGCTTGAAGTCAGGGAGCGTAATTCCCCCTGTTTTATACCTCCTTCTCAGGATTCCTTTGGCTATTCGGGGTCTTTTGTGGTTCCATATGAATTTTAGAATTGTTTGTTCCAGTTTATTGAAGAAAGCTGATGGTATTTTGATAGGGATTGTATTGAATCTGTAGATTGCTTGAGGTAGTATATCCATGTTGACAATATTTATTCTACCTAGCCAAGAGCATGGGATAAATTTCCATTTGTTAGTGTCCTCTTTAATTTCTCTTAGGAGTGTCTTGTAGTTTTCAGAGTACAGGTCTTTCACTTCCTTCGTTAGGTTTATTCCTAGGTATTTTATTCTTTTTGATGCAATTGTGAATGGAACTGTTTTTCTGATTTGTCTTTCTGTTAGTTCATTGTTAGTGTATAGGAAAGCAACAGATTTCTGTGTGTTAATTTTGTATCCTGCAACTTTGCTGAATTCAGATATTAGTTCTAGTAGTTTTGGAGTGGAGACTTTAGGGTTTTTTATGTACAATATCATGTCATCTGCAAATAGTGACAATTTGACTTCTTCTTTACCAATCTGGATGCCTTGTATTTCTTTGTGTTGTCTGATTACGTGGCTAGGACCTCCAGTACTATGTTGAATAACAGTGGACAGAGTGGGCATCCCTGTCTTGCTCACAATCTTAGATGAAAAGTTTTCAGCTTTTCGCTGTTAAGTATGATGTTAGCTGTGGGTTTGTCATATATGGCCTTTATGATGTTGAGGTACTTGCCCTCTATACTCATTTTGTTGAGAGTTTTAATCATGAGTAGTTGCTGAATTTTGACAAATGCTTTTTCAGCATCTATGGAGATGATCATGATGTTTTTGTTTTCCTTTTTGTTGATGTGGTGGGTGATGTTGATGGATTTTCATATGTTGTACCCTCCTTGTATCCCTGGGATGAATCCCACTTGATCATCGTGTATGATCCTCTTGATGTATTTTGAATTTGGTTTGCTAATATTTTGTTGAGTATTTTTGCATCTACGTTCATCAGGGATATTGGTCTGTAATTTTCTTTTTTGGTGAGGTCTTTGCTTAGTTTTGGTACTAGATTGATGCTGGCTTCATAGAATAGGTTTGGAAGTATTCCCACCTCTTCTATTTTTTGGAAAACTTTAAGAAGAATGGGTGTTATTTCTTCTCTATATGTCTGGTAGAATTCAGAGATGAATCAATCTGGTCTGGGGGTTTTGTTCTTGGGTATTTTTTTGATTACCGATTCAATTTCGTTGCTGGTGATTGGCCTGTTTAGTTTTTCTGTTTCTTGCTTTGTCAGTCTTGCTAGGTTGTATTTTTCTAAGAAGTTATCCATTTCTTCTATGTTTTCCAGCGTGTTAGCATATAGATTCTCATAATATTCTCTTATTATTCTTTGTATTTCTGTGGGGTCCGTCGTGATTTTTCCTTCCTCATTTCTGATTCTGTTTATGTGTGTAGATTCTCTTTTTCTCTTAATGAGTGTGGATAGTGTATTTTATTTTTCAAAGAACCAGCTCTTGGTTTCATTGATTTTTTTCTATTGTTTTATTCTTCTCAGTTTTATTTATTTCTTCTTTGATCTTTATTATGTCAGTCCTTCTGGTGACTTCGGGACTCATTTGTTCTTCTTTTTCCAATTTCAGTATTTGTGTCTTTGGACTATTCATTTGGGATTGTTCTTCATTCTTTAAATAGGTCTGGATTGCATTATACTTTCCTCTTAGAACTGCCTTTGCCATGTCCCGCAGAAGTTGTGGCTTTGTGTTGTTTTGTCATTGGTCTCCACATATTCTTTGATTTATATTTTGATTTGGTCATTAACCCATTGATTTATTAGGAGAATGTTGTTAAGTCTCCATGTATTTGTGAGCCTTTTTGTTTTCTTGTACAATTTATTTCTAGTTTTATACCTTTGTGATCTGAAAAGTTGGTGGGTACAGTTTCAATATTTTTGAATTTACTGAGGTTCTTTTTGTGGCCTAGTATGTGGTCTATTCTGGAAAATGTTCCATGTGCACTTGAGAAGAATTTGTATCCTGTTGCTTTTGGGTGTAGAGTCCTGTAGATGTGTGTTAGGTCCATCTGTTCTAGTGTGTTGTTCAGTGCCTCTGTGTCTTTACTTATTTTCTGTCTGGTTGATCTGTCCTTTGGAGTGAGTGGTGTGTTGAAGTCTCCTAAAATCAATGCATTGCTTTCTATTTCCTCCTTTAATTCTGTTGGTATTTGTTTCGCATATGCCGGCACTCCTGTGTTGGGTGCATATATATTCATATTAGTTATATCCTCTTGTTGGACTGACCCCTTTATCATTAGGTAATGTCCTTCTTTATCTCTTGCTACTTTCTTTGTTTTGAAGCCTATTTTGTCTGATACAAGTACTGCAACACCTGCTTTTTTTCTCCTTGTTGTTTGCATGAAATATCTTTTTCCATCCCTTCACCCTTAGTCTGTGTATATCTTTGGGTTTGAGGTGGGTCTCCTGTAAGCAGCATGTAGATCGGTCTTGGTTTTTTTCCATTCAGTAACTCTGTGTCTTTTGATTGGTTCATTCAGTCCATTTACATTTATAGTGGTTATTGATAGATATGTACTTATTGCCATTGCTGGCTTTAGATTCGTGGTTACCAAAGGTTCAAGGGTAGCTTCTCTACTATCTAACAGTCTAACTTAACTTTCTTGTTATGTTATTGTAAACACAGTCTGATGATTCTTTATTTCTCTCCTGTCTTATTCTTTGTCCTCCATTCTTTATATACTAGGTGTTTTATTCTTTTCCTTTAGTTAGTATTTGGATGGTCTGCTTTCTTTGCTATGATTTTATTTTCTCTGATGACCTTTTTTTAGCCTTAGGAGTCCTTCCATCTAGAGCAGTACCTTTAAGATATCCTGAAGAGGTGGTTTACGAGAGGCAAATTCCCTCAGCTTTCACTTGTCTGGAAATTGTTTAATCCCTCCCTCAAATTTAAATGATAATCGTGCTGGATACAATATTTTTGGTTTGAGGCCCTTCTGTTTCATTACATTAAATGTATCATGTCATTTTCTTCTGGCCTGTAAGGTTTCTGTTGAGAAGTCTGATGATAGTCTAATGGATTTTCCTTTGTAGGTGATATTTTTCCTCTCTCTAGCTGCCTTTAATACTCTGTCCTTATCTTTGATCTTTGCCATTTTAATTATTATGTGTCTTGTTGTTGTCTTCCTTGGGTCCCTTGTGTTGGGAGATCTGTAGGCTTCCATGGTCTGAGAGACTATTTCCTTCCCCAGCTTGGGGAAGTTTTCAGCAATTATTTCTTCAAAGCCACTTTCTGTTCCATTTTCCCTGTCTTATTCCTATAGTGCGAATATTGTTCCGTTTGAATTGGTCACACAGTTCTCTTAAAATTCTTTCATTCCTAGAGATCCTTTTATCTCTCTCTGCCTCAGCTTCTCTGTATTCCTGTTCTCTGATTTTTATTCCATAAACAGTCTCTTGAATCTTGTCCAGTCTGCTGCTAAGCCTGTCGTCACCTGTCTCATCTCTGCATTGTCTTTCCTCACTTCCCTCACTTCCTCTCTTAGATCTTGCAGATTTCTCTGTAGATCCATCAGTATGGCTATGACTTTTATTCTGAATTCTTTTTCAGGAAGATTGTGCATGTCCATCCCATCAGGCTCCCTCTCTTGGTTAGTCTGGTCTGCGGTTGTCTGGGTAAGCTTTGTTTGTACCATATTTCTCTGTCTTTTCATGGCAATGCAAGTGGTCAGAAAAAGAAAAAAAGAAGAAATGGAACATATAGGGAAAAAAAGCCTGCCAGGTGTAGTTTCTGTGATGATCCTGCAGGTGGCGCTACTGCTACACTATTCCATAGCCACAATGCTCTGCCAGGCCCTTTGTGACTCTGGCCAGGGAGGGAACAAATGGGAGGCTCCTGATTTCTGTGGGAAGTCTTCATGTGACTGCTTTTCCATGCCACTCTCCAAGGGTATCAAAATTCCCCAGGACTCCCAGCCTGCTTGGCTGAGTGTGCTGGGTCAATCCTGCTCCTCCTTTGGGCCCCTGTCTCTTTTAGACCCCTAAAAATGCGTGCTTTTCTTTTGTCCCAGGGAACTGGCTGTGTGGACCTGCCATCTTGGAATCTGTACCTCTGTCTCTTCAATCTCCAATACACCACACAAGGTGTGTCAGGTCTCCTGGAGCACATAACCAGGACTGGTTATTCAGCGGGTCTGTGCTTCCACACCCTCCCCGCTCTGAATCCTCTCCTCCTGCCAGTGCAATGGGTTTGGGGAGTGCTCGGGTCCCACCGGGTCATGGCTCGGTATCTTACCCACCTCACAGGGTGCTGAGGTCCTCTCAGGTGTAGCTGCAGGCGGTTGTCATCCTGTATCTTCTGGTTTCTCTTTTAGGAATAGTTGTATTTGCTGTATTTTCATATATTTTGTTTTGGGAGGAGATTTCCGCTGTCCTGCTCACGCCGCCATCTCCCTGGAAGTTCTCTTTGGGTGTTGTGTTTTTAATTGAGGAGGTTAGTTGTGGAGAAGGGTTGATAGTAAAGCATGGACCACCCAGGCTGGATGGTCCCATCTTTTTTATACCTTTCAGGTTCCCGCATCTCTTTCACCAGCATCTGAAATGTTCCTGCTCCCAGCCAAGGCCTCAGTCTGGCTTCTGGTCCAGGGGGAAGTAGGTCCACTCTTTCTGGAGTTGGTGAGAAGACTGATGGATGCAGGGTGTCTGGAACTGGGGGGCTGGGTGCTGCCGGCCTTAGAGATGCATAAGGTGAGGGCAATATCTGCTCTTCCTCTGGATCACAAGCAAGAATTTATGGAGGCTTAGGCTTTTGTTGAATCTTTGTGGACTGCTTTGTTAAGGAACTAAGACCCTACCTTGTCACTGCCTGTTGCAAGAGAATTGCACCCAAGGGGGAAGGGTCTGGGCAACTCCTAACTAGGAGTTAGTCTATGGGAACTGATTAGGATGACCTGAGTCTCTAGTGATGACCTGCAAGACTCGGCAGATTGTTGGGACATCTAGTGTTCCTTCTGGAGGCCACCCTGCACTAAAGGTGGACTATACGGTTTCACACGGAGTTTCAACCTGCCAAGAGTTAATTTTACTCTGTTGTTTCCTGTAAATTCCTACCCGAAAATTTTTCTTATCATGGTGTCGACAACTGGGTTTGCTGTGCCCTGACCTCACGATGTGTCCATGTAATGGTGCCATGACAAAAGACAAGGAGTGGAGTTGCCCACTTCATAGAGGAGACCAGTCAGATGCTCATCCATTTCTCTCCTCTTGGAGACTTTGGTCATCCTTGACTAAGGTGCACCCGTATAAGTCCCAGGCCAGGTCAGCCGAAGCTGAGTCACTGTTATGTTGTGGTGGCTGACCACAAATAAGGTGAAGGGCCCTCTCGGATTCCATAGCACAGGCAGTGGAATCACAGATTCAGTGCAGACTAAATGGCTTCAGCCACCCTGCACACTCACTTATGCACTCAGACCAGAGTTTAAACATTCTCTCCCCCGGGAATGTCTACCTGTGAGACTTCTAAGAAGTCTTTGGGAGGGATCAGGCTCCCCTTCCACCCCAATGGGTGGGAACAGGCTGGGTCAAGGACCCCCCGGGCCTTACCAGATTTGACGTCAGAACCATGTCCTCACATGCCAAGCCTCATTGAGTCCAGCAGGAACAGCAGAGAGCAGCTGGCCCAGGGTGACCAGGCAGGAGACTGTTGAACGATCAGGCGGGCAAGCCTTCTCCATTGTGATTCCCCATTCCATCACCACCATTGCCCCAAGCTGGCGGCAGCAATGGGGCAGCGCGGTTGGGGATCACAGTCGGGGAACCAAGTGTTATGGAAAAAAACTGGAAAACCTGGACTGGATCACTGATGGAAGAACCAAGCAGCTCTTGGAGGTCTTGGATTGTTGGGGTTTTATTTTACACTGGCGGGCTCAGAGGGGAGTAATAGCCCAAGGTCTGAGCCCTGAGCACAAGCAAGGGGATCAATTTATATTATTTTAATACGTGGCATTTCGGCATGCACAGGGCAAAAGAGGAGCACGGAGAAGGAGGGGAGGATGGAGCAGAGAGTGCTTTGCAGACTTTGCCAACTGGAGGCAAAAGCAGTTTGCTGACCTTGACGGCTGTGTTGAATATTTTCCTTGTTACTGTCAAAGTAAAAATTATACTAGACAAAAGTAAACAAGCAAGGAAGACATTATTCAAAGCTATTCCAATAGGGGAGAGAGGCCAGAACTCAGTCTGAGCTCAACTTTGTTCAAAGGACTGGAGAGTTTTTAAGAGCTGAGGTGGAGGGATTTAAGGCCATCAGTGTTGGCTAATGCACTGTATCCAAAGGAAAAATAAAATTTTTAAATCTTCTTGATAGGATATTGTTTTAGAACTTGGAGCAAAGTACCTGTGGAGGTTAGGCCCTTACTTTCCCTCAGAGACTGGGAGATAAGGATGGTATCTTGATTATTATATTTCAACGGGATATCTCCTAGTTCTTGACAAAGATATTCTTGGGTTATAAATGTGGCTGGGAGTTTTACAAAGACATATATCTCATAGGGGCAGAGAGAGTTCACAATCACAAATTTTCTAAAGTAAATGCTCTATGAAAAGGAACATCAGGGGTCTAGATAAGAAAGAAGCCTGCCTAATCTTTGGTCAAACTTACTGAGACTGTCTTGGTATGGTCTAATCAAGCCAAGAGTTATAACTATTCCAATAGCAGACATCATCTGCCAATGCCAACAGATCAAGCAGCAACCAGGTTTTCAATACACTGTTTTAAAGCCAGAGAAAGAAGGATACCAATTCCAAAATGACACTTTACCCTTCAACCAGGAATACATATGAGGTTCCTTCCTTCATACACTTGGATGCAGACAAAGAAGGGAAACAGAAGTGGGTTGCTCTCTGAGAGACTAAATATTTTTATCCAAAGGTGAGACTGGATGTTTCCTAAAGGGACTACTTAAATTACCAGTTTAGACTAAGATTAGACTGGGTTTGACATTTAGTTAATTAGTATTTCTGTTGAGGGCTCAGGAGAAAGATAAGATCAACTGTGGGCAAAAAATGAATTTATGTATTTCTAACTTCTCCAATATTGAAGTTAAATTTTACAATACATTCATCACTGGTATAATTTACTTCATGAATGATTTTATAACCAGGTATCTGATTCTACTAGAACTCTTGCATAATATAATACCCTCCAGCCACCCTGGAAATTCAAATTCGTTTTGATCAGGTCTCTGTCAAAATCAGTCACCACAAGCCACCAAATTCTCTTAAACTCTTTTAGTAAATATTTTTGACAGAATTTAGATTATAATGAATTTATGTGGTGGAAGCAATGAGTTTCGAAACTTCAGGGAGAAAAAGAAAAATATGGATTTTAACGACAACCTCAGAATTAATGCAATTACAAAAACAGGACCACCAAAAGTATAATGAATTTTTAAAATTTTAAATAAAAATGTATACATTTAAGGTCTATAATATGATGACTTGTTATAACAATGAAATGATTACAACAATCTAATTAATAACATTTTACATAGTTACCATTTTTCTGTGTGATAAATGCACCTGATATTTACTCTCGAATAATTCAGATAGATATTCAATAAAGAATTATTATTAAATATAGTCATCATGCCTATACATTAAATCTCTAGAGTTATTCATTGTATTAATTAAATTATTTGCAGTACTTCATGCAACTGCAAATTTTTAGTTTTTGACAGACATCTCCTAATTTAACCCACCTCCCTAGCCCCTGAGAACCCCATGCTACTGCTCTGAGTTTGACTTTTTTTTTTCTTAATTCCACATATAAATGAGATTGTATAATATTTGTCTTTGTCTGGCTTATTTCACTTACACAATGCCCTCCAGATTCATCCATGTTGTTGCAAATGACAAGAGTTTCTTCACCCACATGGCTGAATAATATAGAATTAATTTTATTATCTGGTAAGTTTAGGATTTGGTGATGCCATTAATGGCCAAGAAGGAGAGAACAATGTGGAGTTCCAATTGGAATGTCTTATTAGTTTTCTACATGTTATATTTCAGCTAACTTGGCCTTAGACTAAGCATTTATTTAAGAATAAAATAGTGGTAGTGGTCAAAAAAAAGAAAGAAAGAAAGAAAGAAAAAGAGAAAAGCTGATTTTTCTTAAAGTTAAGAAAAGCAAGATTCAAACATTCTTCCATTTTTCTTTTCTGTCAATTTATCAAGTAAGCAGACACATTCAACGGCCTTTGTTTGCTTCAATGTCCTGCCACAGTTATCTATAAGAATCCATCCTTCGTCATTTTGGGGGGTATTGGTATTAGAAACCATCAGTTTATCTCCCAAAAGAGAAAAAAAAAGACACTATTTTGAAACTAAGTTTCGTTTCTCCCAGAAGAAGATCCTGAGAAGAGAATTAAAGTGTCAATAGTTGCCTTGGGAAGTAACCCCAGGAAAAATTGTAGGACTGGGGAAATGTTGTAGGGAAAAGAAAGAAATCAATAAAGATTGCAATAATGAACAGGTAACCATTATGGAGAGATGGACTACAATCCCATTGTAGAAACTTTAGGAGACAAACTAAAATATATGTCTCAGAGTTACCACACTAGAAAACTCAGGTATATATCTACAAACAACTGTGAGTCTTTGATTATGGACTACTGGGTGGTCATGAGGTGACTTTAATTTCTAAGCACTAGAGCAAGCACAGCAGGTTCCAACAGCGAAAAGAAACTCTCAGGCAAGAGACATATGTTGGAAGTCAAACCTATGAGCATGGAATTGGTAAGTGTACTGGGCATATGGAAAAGGGATAAAATGCATTTTTTACTAGGAATTGTGTGGAATGAAAAAAGTGTGATACAATAAAGTTATAAATAAATATCAGAGATCTTAGTTACTCTCATGCTTATGGGGAAACCGATGGAGAAGATTTTTAAAAAAAGAAGCCAGATTAAACGTAAATGATTGTACATGGAAGGGTTTTTAAGCCTAAATATTTTTCACAGTAAAAATAAACCCACAATAAATGTAGTGGACCAATTACTTACCACCCAAGTATGAAAGAAAAACAAAATAAAACAAATGTGTTTAAAATAAATGCACACAAAATCAGTCAAAGGAAACACAAAAAAATACAGATTATAACATATTACATAAAGTGTGGAGGAGGAGGAAGAATAAAAAGAATTTTTCTACTGTATTTGAAATAGATCAATCATCAACTTTATATAGACTGTTATATAGTTAGGAAACTATCCATGAATCTCATGGTTAACAAAAACCTAAAACCTACAATAGATACACAAAAAGCTTAAAAAAGGGATCCAATCACAAAGCTAAAGAAAACTACCAAATAACAAGAGATTATAAGAGAGAAAGAAACAACACAGAGGAATTACAAAAACAACAAAAAACAATAAAATGGCAATAAGTACACACCTCTCAATAACTACCTTAAATATAAATGGACTAAATGCACCAATCAAAAGGCATGGGGTGACAAACTGAATGGAGAAACAAGACCAATTTATATGCTTCAAGAGACACATTTCAGAGGCAGGAGTAGCTGTATTTATATCAGAAAAAATACACCTCAAAAACAAAGAAAATAACAAGGGACAAAGAAGGAAATTATATAAAGATAAAGGGATCAGTCGAACAAGAGGATATAACCATTATAAACATCTATGCACCTAACATAAGAGCACCGAAATATGTAAAACAAATACTAGCATAATAAAGGGGGAAAATAGATTGCAACTCATTCATATTAGCGGACTTTCAAATGCCTCTTACATCAATGGACAAATAAACCAGACAGAAAACAAATGAGAAAACAGAGGCACTGAACAACACATTAGATAAGATGTACTTAAGAGATATCTATAGATCATTCCACCCAAAAGCAGCAGGATACACATTTTTCTCAAGTGCACATGGAATGTTCTCCAGAATAGATCACATACTAGGCCACAAAAAGAGCCTCAATAAATTTAAAAAGATTGAAATTATATCAAGCAGCTTCTCAGAACACAGTGGTATGAAACTAAAAACAAATTACATGAAGAAAACAAAAACACCCACAAATGGATGAAAGCAAAATAAAATACTTCTAAATAATCAATGGATCAATGAACAAATAAAAACAGAAATCAAGCAATACATGAAGACAAATGAAAACAAAAACACAAAAGTCAAAGAATTCAAGATGGCATCATGAGAGGTGAGATGGAGAGCTCCTCCCAAAACCACAAACAATACAAATACATACTTAATTAATACAACTAACCGTCAGACAGCAACAAGAAAGAAGGCTAAACCAAACTTCATACAGACCTCATGAACAGAGCAGACCTCAAGAAACAGGGTAATGTGTGAAAACCTTAATCCAGCAGGACCCAGGCCCTTCCCCCACATCAGCTTACCAGTGGGAGGAAGAGAAACAGAGCAGGGAAGGGGGTGGAAGCCTGGCACTACTGAGCACCTAGCCCTGGAGATCTGCTTTGTGAGCAGAAACTTATACTGTGTGGTGCTCTGGATGTTAGGGAGCTTGGAGAGGTGGGCTGCTTGAGAAACTGATATTGCAGCCGTTTGTGGAGGAGGGGATCCATACCTGGCTGCTCTGTGTCAGAAGAAAGAAAGGGAGTCTGAGAGGGTTCCCAGCAGTGAGAGGGCTGCTGAAGGGGCAGGGTTTGGACTGAGCTTGCTGCACGGGAGAAGGGAGAGCTGGACAAGGTTAGGGTTGTCTGGGTGTGCTCTGCCCAGCTGGTTCAGAACTTTGAGGACCTTCAGGTGCTCCAACCTGTGACATGCAGCCTGCTGAACCTTCATTCTAGCCTGACAGAACCGGTTTGCAAATTGGCAGGCACTGTGCTGGCATCAGGCCAGCCAGAGGGAAGCCCCACATACAACAGCTAGAGACAAAGCACAGAGGCTTACATCTGTGTGCTTGACCCACTGACTCTGATACTGGAGAAAGGCACCACAGACAGGAATCAGGAAACAGATCTTCCCCAACCCAGGCACCAGGTTTGCTCCCCTTCAACCACCAACCTCACTCTAGGAGCTGAGCAGCTCCAGAGACTGGAGCTTCTGCACACTAATGGGCACCACACAGAAATAAGAAACGTCAAAAGAACATGGTTCAGACCAAAATCTCACAAACCCCAGAAAGAGGGCCAAATGAAACAGAACTCACTAATTTTCCTGAAAGAGAGTTCAAAATAGAAATTACAAACATGTTTATGGAGGTACAGAAAAATATTCAAGAACTCAGGAATGAATTAAAATGGAGATTCAATCATTAAGAAATTCCATATCTGAAATGCAACATACAATGGAGGGATTTAAAAGCAGATTAGATGTAGTAGAAGAGACAGTAAAAGGAATAGAAATTAGAAAAGAGGAATACAAAGAACCTGAGGTACAGAGAGAAAAAAAGAATCTCTGAGAATGAAAGAGTATTGAGAGAACTGTGTGACGAATCCAAACAGAATATTCACATTATACAGGTACCAGAAGAAGAAGAGAGAAAAAGGGATAGAAACTGTCATTGAGGAGGTAATTGCTGAAAACTTCCCCAATCTGGGGAAGGAGATGGTCTCTCAAGCCATGGAGATGCACAGATCTCCCACCACAAGGGACGGAAGGAAGACAACATCAAGATATAATAATTAAAATGGCAAAGATCAAGGATGAAGACAGACTTTTAAAAGCAGCTAGAGAGAGAAAAAAGATCACATACAAAGGAAAACCCATCAGGCTATCACAAGACTTCTCAAGAGAAACCTTACAGGCCAGAAGGGAGTGGCATGATATACTTAAGGCAATGAAGCAGAAGGGCCTTGAACCAAGACTACTCTACCAGGCAAGGTTATCATTTAAATTTGAAGGAGGGATTAAACAATTTTCAGATAAGCAAAATCTGAGAGAATTTACTTCCCACAAACCACCTCTACAGTGCATTATGGAGGGAATCCTATAGATGGAAGTATTCATAAGGCTACATAGATGTCACCCAAGGGAAGACAAAGAGTACAGAATATGATTCAAAACATACAAAGAATGGAAGAGGAAGAAAAAGGAGGAAAAATAAAAGAACCATTAGGTTGTGTTTGCAATAGCATATAAAGTAAGTTAAATTAAACTTTTAGATAGTAAGGGAATTACCCTTGAACCTTTGGTAACCACGAATCTAAAGCCTGCAATGGCAATAAGTACATAACTATCGAAAATCACCCTAAATGTAAATGGTCTGAATGCACCAATCAAAAGATATAAAGTTACGGAATGGATAAAAAACAAGACACATCTATATACTGCCTATAAGAGACTGACTTGAAACTCAAAGACATACAAAGGCTGAAAGAAAAGGGATGAAAAACGATATTTCACGCAATTAATAGTGAGAAAAAAGCAGGAGTTGCAGTGCTCGTATCAGACAAAATAGACTTCAAAACAAAGAAAGTCACAAGAGACAAAGAAGGACATTACATAATGATAAAATGGTCAGTGCAACAAGAGGATATAACTATTATAAATATCTATACACCCAACACAGGATCACCTACATATGTGAAACAAATACTAACACAAGTAAAGGGGAAATAGAATGCAATGCATTCATTTTAGGAGACTTCGACATACCACTCACTCCAAAGGACAGACCTACAGACAGAAAATAAGTAAACAGACAGAGGCACTGATCAACATTTTAGAACAGATGGACCTAACAGACATCTACAGAATACTCCATCGAAAAGGAACAGGATACACATTCCTCTCAAGTGCACATGGAACATTTTCAAGAATAGATAATATATTAGGCCACAAAAAGAACCTCAGTAAATTCAAAAAGATTGAAATTATACCAACCAGCTTCTCAGATGACAATGGTATGAAACTGGAAATAAATAACACAAAGAAAACGATAAAGCACACAAACACATGGAGGCTTAATAACATGCTCCTAAATAATCAATGGATCAATGACCAAATAAAAACAGAGATCAACCAATATATGGAGACAAATGACAACAATAATTCAACACCTCAAAATCTGTGGGATACAGCAAAGGCTGTGCTAGGAGGGATATATATAGCAACACAGGCCTACCTCAGGAAAGAACAATCCCAAATGAAGAGTCTAAATTCAATTCACAATTAATGAAACTAGAAAAGGAAGAACAAATGAGGTGCAAAGTCAGTACAAGGAGGGACATAATAAAGATTAAAGCAGAAATAAATAAAATTGAGAAAACTAAACAATAGAAAGAGTAAATGAAAGCAGAAGTGGTTCTTGGAGAAAATAAGCAAAATAGATAGACCTCTGGCCAGACTAATGAAGAAAAAATGAGTCTACACACATAAACAGAATCAGGAATGAGAAAGGAAAAATCATTACCGACACCACAGAAATACAAAAATTATGAGAGGACACTATGAAAAATTAGATGGTAACAAACCACATAACCTAGAAGAAATCGACAACTTTCTAGAAGAATACAACCTTCCAAGGCTGACCCAGGAAGAAACAGAAAATATGAACAGAAAATTACCAGCAATGAAATTGAAATGGTAATCAAGAAACTACATTAGAACAAAACTCCTGGACCAGATGGTTTCACTGCTGAATTGTATCAAACATTTAGTGAAGACGTTATCTTCCTAAAAGTTTTCCAAAAAGGAGAGGAAGAGCGAATGCTCCCAAACTTATTCTACGAGGCCAACATCACTCTAATACCAAAACCAGGCCAAGATACCACAAAGAAAGAAAATTACAGACCAATATCCCTGATGAACATAGATGCAAAAATACTCAACAAAATATTAGCAAACCGAATTCAAAAATACATCAAAAAGATCATCCATCATGATCAAGTGGGATTCATCTCAGAGATGGAAGGATGGTACAACATTCAAAAAATCATGAACATCATCCACTATGTCAACAAAAGAAGGACAAAAACTACATGATCATCTCCATAGATGCTGAAAAAGCATTCAACAAAATCCAACATCCATTCATGATAAAAACTCCCAACAAAATGGGTATAGAGGGCAAGTACCTCAACACAATAAAGGCCATATATGACAAACCCACAGCCAATATTATAATTAACTGTGAGAAGCTGAAAGCTTTCCTTCAAGATCGGGAACAAGACAAGGATGCCCACTCTCCCCACTTTTATTCAACATAATTCTGGAGGTCCTAGCCATGGAAATCAGACAACACAAAGAAATAAAAGGCAACCAGATCGGCAAGGAAAAAGTTAAACTGTCCCTGTTTGCAGATGACATGATACTGTATATAAAAACCCTAAAGGATCCACTCCAAAATTACTAGATCTAATATCTGAATTCAGCAAAGTTGTGGGACACAAAATTAATACACAAATATCCCTTGCATTCCTATACACTAACAGTGAACTAGCAGAAAGAGAAATCAGGAAAACAAATCCATTCACAACTGCATCAAAAAGAACAAAATACCTAGGAATAAACCTAACCAAGGAAGTGAAAGACTTATACCCTGAAAACTACAAGACACTCTTGAGGGAAATTAAAGAGGACACTAATAAATGGAAATTCATTCCATGTTCTTGGTTAGGAAGAATTAATATTGTCAAAATGGCCATCATGCCTTAAGCAAACTATAGATTCAATGCAATCCCTATTAAAATACCTACAGCATTCTTCAATGAACTAGAGTAAGTAGTTCTAAAATTCATATGGAATGACAGAAGACCCCAAATAGCCAAAGCTATCCTAAGAAGGAAGAATAAAACAGGGGAAATTACACTCCCTGACTTCAAGCTCTACTACAAAGCTAAGTAATCAAAACAATTTGGTACGGGCACAAGAATAGATACATAGACCAGTGGAACAGAATAGAGAGCCCAGATATAAACCCAAGCACATATGGTCAATTAATATACAATAAAGGAGCCATGGATATACAATGGGGAGATGACAGCCT
The DNA here is from genome assembly GCA_032199065.1 of Smutsia gigantea. NCBI lineage: Eukaryota > Metazoa > Chordata > Mammalia > Pholidota > Manidae > Smutsia > Smutsia gigantea. The sequence goes on along the minus strand of JAVSCE010000566.1, from coordinate 114,803 downwards.
CTTCAACAGTTGGTGTTGGCAAAACTGGACAGCTACATGTAAGAGAATGAAACTGGATTACTGTTCAACCCCATACACAAAAGTAAACTCAAAATGGATCAAAGATTTGAATGAAAGTCATGAAACCATAAAACTCTTAGAAAAAAATATAAGCAAAAATCTCTTGGACATACACATGAGCAACTTCTTTGTGAACATATCTCCCTGGGCAAGGGAAACAAAAGCAAAAATGAACAAGTGGGAGTATATCAAACTAAAAATCTTGTGTACAGGAAAGGATACCATCAGTAGAACAAAAAGACATCCTACAGTATGGAGAATATATTCATAAATGACATATCTGATAAGGGGTTGACATCCAAATTATATAAAGGGCTCATGCACCTCAAGAAACCAAAAGCAAATAAGCCAATTAAGAAATGGGCAGAGGATCTGAACAGACACTTCTACAAAGAAGAAATTCAGATGGCCAACAGGCACATGAAAAGATGCTCCACATCTTTAATTATCAGAGAAATGCAAATTAAAACCTCAATGAGATATCACCTCACACCAATTAGGATGTCTGCCATCCAAAAGACAAACAACAACAAATGTTGTTGAGGATGTGGAGAAAGGCGAACCCTCCTACACTGCTGGTGGAATGCAAATTAGTTTAACCATTGTGGAAAGCAGTATGGAGGTTCCTCAGAAAACTCAAAATAGAAGTACCATTTGACCCAGGAATTCCACTCCTAGGAATTTACCCTAAGAATGCAGCAGCCCAGTTAGAAAAAGACATATGCACCCCTATGTTTATCACAGCACTATTTACAATAGCCAAAAAATGGAAGCAACCTAAGAGTCCATCAGTAGATGAATGTATAAAGAAGATGTGGTACATATACGCAATGGAATATTATTCAGCCATAAGAAGAAAACAAATCCTTCCATTTGCAACAACATGGATAGAGCTAGAGGGTATTATGCTCAGTGAAGTATGCTCAGTGAAGTAAGCCAGGTGGAGAAAGACAAGTATCAAATGATTTCATTCATCTGTGGAGTATAAGAACAAAGCAAAAACTGAAGGAACAAAACTGCCGCAGACTCACAGAACCCAAGAATGGACTAACACTTACCAAAGGGAAAGGTACTGGGGAAGATTTTGGGGAAGGGAGGGATAAATGGGAAAAGGGCTATTACAATTAGCACGCATAATATAGGAGGGGTGGGGGTTGGGTCAGTGGGATATGGGGAAGGCAGTAAAACAGAGAAGACAAGTAGAGATTCTATAACATCTTACTATGTTGATGGACAGTGACTGCAATGGGGTATGTGGGGGGGACTTGATAATAGGGGGAGTGTAGTAACCATAATGTTGCTCATGTAATTGTATATTAAGAGTAGCTAAAAAAATACAAAAGTCCAAAATTTGTGGGATGCTGCAAAAGTGGTTCTAAGTGGGAAGTACATAGCAATACATGCCTACCTGAAGACAGAGGCCAGTCCAAAAAAAAAAAAGAAACAGTCTAAACTCATATTAAAGAAACTAGAAAAGAGGAACATATAAAACCCAAAGTTAGTAGAAGGAGGGACAAAATAAAGATCAAAGCACAAATAAATAAAGTAGAGAAGAATAAACAAGAGAAAAAAAATCAGTGAAACCAAGAGCTGCTTCTCTGAGAAAATATACAAAATGGACAAACACCTAGCCTGACTTATCAAGAAAAAAAGACAGAGGACATAAATAAAATCAGAAACAAAGAGGAATAGTCACAAATGACACCTCAGAAATACAAAGAATTATTAGAGAATTCTGTGAAAAATTATATGCCAATAAACTGGACAACCTAGAAGAAATGAACATATTCTTAGAAAAATACAACCTTCCAAGACTTACCCAGGAAGAAACAGAAAATCTGAACAGACCAATTATGAGCAATGAAATTGAACTTGTAATCAAAAAACTCCCAACAAACAAAAATCCACGACCAGATGGCTTCACAGTTAAATTGTGCCAAATATATTAAAAAGAGCTATTATCTTTCTTAAAGTATTCTAAAAAGTGGAAGGGGGCAATACTTCCAAACACATCCTATGGGGCCAGCATCACTCTAATACCAAAACCAAAGACACTACAAAAAAAGCAAATTATACACCTATATCCCTCATGAACATAGATGCAAAAATCCTCCACAAAATACTAGCAAACTGAATTCAGAAGTACATAAGAGGATCATCCATAATGACCAAGTGAGATTTATTCCAAGGATGCAAGGATGGTACAGTATTTGTGAATCAATGTGATATACCACATTAACAACAAAAAGGATAAAAACCACATGATCATCTCTATAGATGCTGAAAAGGCATTTGACAAAATTCAACACCCATTCATGAAAAAAAACACTCAAAAAATGGGTATAGAGGGTACCTCAACACAATAAAGGTCACATATGACAAGCCCACAGCATACATAATAAAGGCCATATATGACACACACACGAACAAACATCATACTCAATGGTGAAAAGCTGAAAGTTTTTCCTCTAAGATAAGGAACAAGACAAGGATGTCCACCCACAGCACTTTTATTCAACATAGTACTGGAGGTCCTAGTCAAAGCAATAAGACAAGATAAAGAGATAAAAGGCATCCAAATTGGTAAGGAAGAAGAAAAACTGTCACTATTTGCAGATGACATGATACTATATATAAATATATAAAATCCTAAGGCTCCACCAAAAGCCTATTAGAACTAATAACTGAATTCAGAAAAGTTGCAGGACACAAAATTAATACACAGAAATCTATTGCATTCCTATATACTAACAAGGAACTAGAAGAAAGAGAAATTGGGATAACAATTCCCTTTACAACTGCATCAAAAAGAATAAAATACCTAGTAATAAACCTAACCAAGGAGGTGAAAGGCCTAAAAAACTTGTACTCTGAAAACTATGACACTCATGAGACAAATTTAAGAAGACACAAACAAATGAAAATCTATCCAATGCTCATGGATAGAAAGAATTAATGCTGTGAAAATGACCATCCTGCCCAAAGCAATTTATAGATTCAATGCAATCCCTATCAAAATACCAACAGCATTTTTCAATGCAGTAGAACAAATAGTTCTAAAATTCATATGGAACCACAAAAGACCCCAAATAGCCAAAGCAATCCTGAGAAAGAAGTATAAAGCTTGGATGATTGTGCTCCCTGGTTTCAAGCAAGCTATACTACAAAGCTACAGTAATCAAAACAGTATGGTACTGGCTCAAGAACAGGCCCATAGTTAACAGTATGGTGCTTGCACAAAAGCAGATCCATAGATCAATGGAACAGAGCCCTAATATAAACCCATACATATATGGTCAATTAATATATGATAGAGACATGAATATACAATGGGGAAAAGACAGTGTCTTCAATAACTGTTGTTGGGGAAAGTGGATAGCTACACGCTAGAGAATGAAACTGGGTTGCTGTCTAGTTCTATACACAAAAGTAAGCTCAAAATGGATCAAAGATCTGAATGTATGACATGAAACCATAGAACTCTTAGAAGAAAACATAGGTAAAATCCTCTTGAACATAATCAGGGGCAATTTTTCCTGGAAACATCTTGGGCAAGGGAAATAAAATAAAAAATGATCAAGTGGGACTATATCAAACTAAAAATCTTCTGTACAGCAAAGGACACCATCAGCAGAACAAAAAGGCAACCTACAGTATGGGAGAATATATTTGTAAATGACTTAATTCAATAAGGGGTTAACATTGAAAGTATATAAAGAACTCATATGACTCAACACCAAAAAAACCCCACAAATAACTCAAAAATGGGTAGAGGACCTAAATAGACATTTTTCCAAAGAAGAAATACAGATGGCCAGCAGGCACATGAAAATATGCTCCCCTCCACTAACCATCAATGGAAGGTAAATCAAAACCACAATATCACTTCACATCAGTCAGAATGCCCACTGTTCAAAAGACAAGAAACAACAAGTGTTGTTGAGGACATGGAGAAAAGGGAATCCTCGTACACTGTTGGTGGGAATGTAAATTGGTGCAGCCACTGTGAAAAGCAGTTCTCAAAACACTAAAAATAGGAATACCATATGACCCATTAATTACACTTCTAAAAATTTCCCAAAGAAAACAAAATCCCTGATTTAAAAAGATACATGCACTCCTCTGTTAATTGCTGCATTATTTGCAATAGCCAAGATATGGAAGCAACCAAAGTGGCCACCAATAGATGAATGGATAAAGAATATTTTGTGCATATACACAATGGAATATTATTTTCAGCCATAAAAAATTAAGAAATCCTGTCATTTTCAACAGGAATCTAAAAATAAGACAAAATAAAATGAACACAATGGCAGTAGACACATAGACACTAAGAAGTGACTCCTTAATGTGGGAGAGGTTTGGGGTGGGTAGGTGAGGATGGTGAGGTGATAAAAGAGCACAAAAATTCTCAATCATAAAAGTTGGCTACAGAGATGGTGGTACAGCATGAGGATATAGCCAGTGCTTCTGTATATTTTCCTATGTCGACGATGGTAAATGCACTAGTGGGGGTGAAGATTTAATAATATGGCTAACTGTTGCACCACTGTGCTGTATACTTGAAACCAATATAAGATTGTGTATCAACTATACTTCAATAAAATAAAGAAAATATAAACAAACATTAAAAAAGAATACATATGGAAAAATTAAGTAATAATTATAAAAGGTACAAAATATGCACATAAAAATATGAAAGGAGACACAAATACCATATAGCAATGCAACAAGTATTTAAAAGTAAATAAGGTGGTCATGGTCAAGCAACTCAAGTAACTTTTTTGCTGTAAGCAATATAAAACTGGAAAAATTAATGAGGCTACTGTTTTCAGAATTTGGACAACAGGCAGTACAGGACATTAATCCTGGAAACAAAACATAATGAAACACACAAGTGAGTGTATTAGTCAGGATTCTCCAGAGAAACAACCAAAGGAGATTATATCTTGTAGACACCCCAGCAATTAACTTTGCTGTAGCTTAGTTTCTGCTTTAACTTGATTTATAACCAAAACTAATCTAAGAAAAAAGTACAATATGTATACTGTTTAAGTTTGATTAATAGTTGAAACCAATCTAATAGAAAGAACAAAGTGTTAATTCCTGGAATCTGGTGTGAGTTATGAACAGTGTGGAACAGGAGCTGCAAACGGTTCCTGTGATCCTTCTGCGGCAAACCCCGACAAGGAACATGCTGTGAAGCTCACTAACTGGATGACTTGACTCAACACAATAGGAATATAAAAACCATATCTAGTTCGCGGTTGGTTGATTCGTTGAGAAAGTACATTCAATAATTATTAACCAATGATTGTTTCACTGCTTGCTGTAACCTAATAAAAATGCAGGGGCACCCTGACTCGTTGCTTAGTCTCCAAGGAAGTCTAAGCCCTCTGCATTAAACCTCATTCTGACTCCATCTCTCATTTTCATAGTCCCTGACTGCAACAATATCTTGTCATCTATCTATCTATCTATTATCTATCTATATCTATCATCTATAGCAAATATATCCTACATACATATACACTATATATATATATAATCCCATATATGTGCATAGATACAGATATAATTAGATATATGAGAGAGAGACAGTGATAGAAAGAGACACAGGGACATACACTCAGAGATACAGAATGATTTTAAGACATTGATGTGATTGTGGGCCTGGCAAGTCTGATGCCTGTAGAACAAGTTGGCAGCTGGAGATTCAAGTCAGAGTTGATGTTGAAGCCTTGAGAATGAAGGCTGAAAATGGAGGCACAATTTCTATTTTTTAGTCAGGAGGCAGAACTCCTCAGGAAACCTTCATCTTTTCTCTTTAAGGTCTTCAACTGATTGGGTGAGACCCACCCAGATTATGGAGAGTAATTTGCTTTACTTAAAATCAACTGATTGTAAATGTTAATCACAAATGTCTTTATAGCAACATCTAGATAAGTGTTGACCATAGAAGTAGCCAACTGAGTCTAGCTAAGTTGACAAATTAAAATTAACCATCATGTTAAGCTTCATGAAAACATTGGTTTTCTGCTGGTAATTCCTAGACAGTGGTGCAGAAAAGCAGACTTGAAGGAGATCACAAAGATCTGTTAGAGTTTAGGAGTCAGAAATCAGACTTTAAGTCTCCCGAAGTAGCTAGAGTTCTCAGTAAAGGATAGCCAAGGAAATGAAGCTATGCAAATAAGGAATCCTGAAAAATATGTGGGATTCCCTTTGTTTTTAGCCAAAAAATAAAGCTGTGCATCCACTAGGTGGAAAACAGTGGGACCTGGTAGGAAACCACTACTGGAAAGCTGTGGAATTAAGGTGAACCCAGTTGAACAGCACAAGATGTATAGGAGAGCTGACAAAACAGAGTGGAGATGCCTTCAGTGAATATACCCTGGGCACTCCAGTGACACCCAGGAGAGCCGTGTCTTATAAGTAGGGCAATTCTACCGGTAAAGAAAAGTCCACTCTAGAAAAATCCTAATGATGTTTACAATCTAGTTGCAAAAGGAAAACCCTGATCAGCAGATCAGTTGCCTGTAGAACAAACTTAATGCTCTCTAATGTTCAGATGATAAAATTTAGAGGCTCAAAAATGTAGCATCTGTAATATTACACATGAAATATCTAATATTAAACATAAAATGAAGTGGATATTGAAGTGACCAACAATGAGGGAGAAATTGAGCAAATACCAATTCAGACATGATCTTGATATTGGAATTAGCAGACAAGTGCTTTAAAACAACTTTTGTAAATATATTCAAGCATTTAAAGAAAAACAGTCATGATAAACCCATGAGAAATATCAGCAAGAAATGTAAATATAAAAAAAGAATCAAATTGAAATTCTAGAATTGTAAAGTATATTATCAGAAATGAAAAATTCACTAGATAAGTTTAATCCATTTAGAAAGATCAGTAAATTTGGATATAGATTTTTAGAAATCATTGAATTAAGAATAGAAAGCAGCAACTTTTAAAATAATAAACCCAAATCGGAAGCAACCCAAGTATCATCAATATAGATAAGCAAAGTAAGGTATATCCCTCAAATGGAATACAACATAGCAGTAAGAATGATTAAAACTGCTAAAACACACAACAAAAATGAACCTCATAGATATTATGAAATGAGCTATCACAAAATAGTAAATATTTCACAGTCCCATTTATAAAAATTCAAGAACAGGTGGGAAGGGAGGGACAGGGGGGAAAAGGGGGCATTATGATTAGCAGATGTAATGTTAGGGGTCATGGGGAGGGCTGTACAACCCAGAGAAGACAAGTAGTGACTCTATAGCATCTCCCTATGCTGATGGACAGTGACTGTAATGGGGTTGGTGGGGGGGACCTGATGAAGGGGGCAGTGTAATCACCATAATATTGCTCATTTAATTGTAGATTAATGATATCAAAATAAACTTATTAAAAAAATTCAAGAACAGGCAAAATCAATCTATCATGGAAAAAAATGTGTGTGGCGATTGCTCTATGGGAGCTGAGGATGGGGAGGAGATTGACTAGAAAAGGACACAAAGGGAACATTCTGGGTGGATGGAAATGCACTATATTGAGATATGGATGTGGGATACATTGGTGTATGAACCTGTCAAAACATTCAAGTTTAACGTTTATGATTTGAGCATTTCACTGTATATAATTTTACCTCAAAACCAAAATATGGAATCAAAAAACAAATCACCAATAGTCATATCAAGAATTAGAGCATGATTCATTCTCAGAAATTCTGAATATCCCCAGTGATTACAATCCTCTTAATATCTTTCTAAACATCATCACTAATCTGACATCTGTAATTTTACTTCCCTTGCTTTTCTTGAAAGTTTTCACATACTGGTGCCCATCCTTACAACATAATTTAGTGTTACCCCATTTCAAAATTTATATAAAATACATCATACGTAGTCTATTTTATTTTTGCCTCTTTCTTCTCAGTATTATTTTGTGCCTTTTAGTTGAATTTGTTGCTTATAGCTATAATTTATTTATTATCACTATTGTATAGATTATTTTATATAAATATGTGAAAAGTTTTAGCCATTATATGGTTACCAGACATTTACGTTCTTTCATATTTGGACCTCTCATGAAAAATGTTACTTTGAATACTCTTGGACACATGCATAGGAATGAAATTGCTCAGCTATGCATATTCTCAGATTATAGGTGATGGCAAATTCTTCTAAAGTAATACCAGTTTACATATCCACCAGCAGTATATGCATGTTTGTTATAGTCCCCATTCTTTTCAACATTTGGAATGATGGAGTTTTACATTAGGGCCAATCTTGTTGAATGTGGTAATGTTATTTCAATATGTATTTTTACAAGTAAAAGTTGTACTACGGTATAGAATATGTATAGAAAAGTACTAAAGTTATAACTCCACAGGATGAATTTTTAAAAAATGAACACCCATATAACAACACCCAAATAAATAACTAGGAATCTTACTCTTTCTTTCCTTTCCCTTCCATTGTCTCTCTGAACAAGTAGCCCAAAAGCAATCAGATGGCTCCCAGCAAGATAGGCATCTGTACAGTGGTTGTGAGGAAGCCAGGGAAACCCATCACTGGGTATGAGAAAATCTTTAATATGGGGTGGGGAAGACAATGTTGGCAACATCTCACTGTGGGTTTAAATCTTGATTCCACCTTTTAGTAAATGAGTGACCAAGGTTGCCATAGACTAAGGCAAGTTCTTTCATCTTATTGTGGATCAGTTTCATCATATGTAGAATGGGATAATACTAATATCTACTTTAAGTACTGCTGTGAGATTATATGTAAGTATATATAATCTTTCATACACATAAATACATATAAAGTATTTAGAACAGTGTCTTTCACATATTGTATATCTATAATTTTCATGTATATAAATATTTATAAAATATTCAGAACTGTCTATCACACAACAAACAGCAAAAATGAAAGGTTTACTATTATGTATCAATTTTTATTGATATAATTGACATATAACATTTTGTAAGCAAGATGTAAAATCCGTTGATTTGAATCATTTATATATTGCAAGATGATGACCACTGTAGCTTTAGCTAACACCTGTATCAGGTCACACAATTATATTTCTTCACTGCGGTGAGAACACTTAAGATCGAGTAGCTTTCAAGTTCTTGACATAATTTATAAGTAACACTCATTTCCCATTTTTTGAATGATGATACTGAGATGCTGAGAGATTAAGTAACATGCAAATAGTCAAGCAAACCTAGTAAAGAATGAAGGCAACCTTTAAACACATTTATTTTAAAGCCAAAATTCATGCTCTCTCCCTTCAATGGTTTAAATCTATTTTGTCTGAGAAAACCTTTTATTCTATACTTTAAATGTAAATAAATGTTTAAAAACGTCTCCTGTTTCCATTCTAAAATGAGCATTTCAGAGTGCATATCAGCATGTAAGGAACAAGTCATCTGAGGCAATGGTAGTTCCCCATATATTCATCTCAAGCACCTAGCACCTTGTTAAGTACTTAGTAAATGTTGATCAATATCAATTGGTTGGTTGATCAGTTATTTGATGGAGACATAGCCTTTGAATTACAGCTGTTCACCCAGAATAAAAAAACAACTAGTACATGAACAACAGCAGGGTTTTCTGAATGTTGCACCATGTAGAGCAGTGGTTTTCAGCAAGGGTGATTTTCATCCCCAGGGACATTTGGTAAGGTCTGAAGATGTCTTTAATTGTCACTACTATTTAGGGACACATTCCTGACATCTAATGGATAGTGGCCAGGCATGCTGCTAAACATCCTTACAATGCACAGAAAAGTCCACCACACAAAGAATTATCCTTTCTGAAATGTCAAAGGGCTGTTGTTGAGAAATCCTGATCTGCATGTACTATAGCTTAAGGAAACTACTAAAAGACAAGCCAACTAAATACATAGGTACAATTTTATCCACCAACTAAGGATATTACAGCGAAATATGGAAGGAAGAATAAGTGTGGGTTGACAAGATGTTGATCATTCAAGGTCATATGTAAAGAAATGGAAAAGCAAAGGGGAAAGCTACATGCAGAATTTATTGAAGATACTTTATTTATATGACAAACTATGTCCATTCATGCTGACTCAAAAAATCAGGCTTCCACCTCTATTATTTCAACAAAACCTTTCTTTTCAAGGCCAGTAATAACATCCTTGCATTTAGAAACAGTTTCATGGTTTAGTTTAATTTTTAACAATAGTTAGAATACATTAAATGATCCTACCTAGTGGTTTACATTTCTTCTATGAAACTGAAGATGAGTCCACTGCCAAGAATGAAGGGAGTATAGGTAAAGTAATGAAGGAATGGTGAATTTTGTAATAATTCCTGAAGGAAATAAACAGTGGGAACTAAGGGCAAATAAAATAACTGAAAAGAATGAATTTCATTATTTTATAAAGACTCCAGAGTGCATTACCGTGGAAATTTCTCCTGATTTCCTAGGCAATGTGAGTAGGAGAGACTCTCTGCTGCTTTTGGGTACTTGGTGGTAATGCAGCAGAATCATAAGTATGCTGGGGAGCTAGGAGTCACAAACAAAAGAGCAAAAGTTGTCTGCTCTAACTTTCCTTCCTGACCCTCTCTAGTTATGGGTTCTAGCTCTACAGGAGTAGAAGAATGGTGTGAAGGAACCTGAAGGCTCAGAGAAAGTGGAGGGTTAAGAAACTGAAAGCATCTTTGAATCCAAATAAATGAAAAAGAAGTAGTGAAAAAGACTACCTATTATATGATTCTAGTTTTACAATTACTTATATTATTACTTTCTGGAAAAGGTGAAACTATAAGGAGAGAATCAGATTATGCTTACAGAGGCTGGTTGGTAGGGTTTACCAGAGAGGGGCATGGGACAAGTTCAGGGGGTGATGGAACTGTTCTGTGGCTATGGTTACATGACAATATGTGTTTGTTAAAAGTCACAAAAATATATAGTCAAAGGGTTAAAGTTACTCTATCTAAATTACATATTGATAAAAAATTTTGGAGAAAGAGAAGTAGTGCTAGAAAAAGGTAATTAAATGAGCTTATTCTGAGATCAAGCATGAAGCCACAAAGGAAGGATAGAGTAGTTGAGTAAAAGTGTTAGTTGTTGGATATGATGAGACCATAAAATCCTTTAGTCACCTTTGGAAAGTCTAGAAGCCTCTACTGCTTTTGTGACATCTTTCCATATCAACTGTTGCACTTACTATATTGTATTCTAATTATCTGGCAGATACGTCTGTTTCCCTCTTTATATCTTGAGTGATCTGAGGTTTGAGAATTAAGACTTGATCTCATACACATTTGTATTTTCTGATGCCCAGCAGATAACACAAACTGTCATACTAAATTGAGGTTCAACAGTAATTTTGAAAGGAATACTAAATGAATGAAGTCAAGGAGTTCTGAGGTTAATGTGGAAGCTGGATCATCCATTTGGATAATGACTGTGCCATCATCATGGCTAGTGTGAAAACTCAGTTATCTACACATATAGCCTGATGACAGCCAAATTTGGTGCTAGAAAGAAAATAGAGATACAGGCGCCCAATACTCGGTGAGCATAGGAACATGCTTAGAAAATAAGTAGAGAAAAAAAACTAGATGTGGAGAACTTTGCAATAAATGGATGTAGGCTCCAAAGGGCAATAACTTTTTATATGATAGTGAAGATGTAACACTCAAGAAGAAAAATAAGAAACTTAGAGAATGCATATCTTGACTCACCCCCAAAGTGACAAAAGGAGCAACTTTGAAATATAGAATGATAAGGGAAACAATATTTGGGAGAAAAACTGTCCATTAATGCACAGGAAAATAACTATGAAAAGGTCGTGGTGGAAGAGAACTTTTTTCATAGTATTGCTAGGGTTCTAGGAATTATCCTAATGGGGAAATGATTCAAAGGGAAGCATCTCAAAACAGAATAAGAATGACAGTGTGCTATAGGAAAGGTGAGATCACTGAAGGTGAAGAAGAAAATGTTAGTTGCCTGTTTTCATTTTCCTTCTTATACACCGTCCACAAATGAAAATAGTTGCTTGGAAAACAAATCCTACCATTTGCAACAACATGGATGGAGCTAAAGGGTATTATGCTCAGTGAAATAAGCCAAGCAGGAAAGGAAGTATCAAGTGATTTCACTCATATGTGGAGTATAAGAACAAAGAAAAAAACTGAAGGAACAAAACAGCAGCAGACTCACAGAACTCAAAAACAGACTAATAGTTACAAAAGGGAAAGGAACTGAGGAGGATGGGTGGGAAGGGAGGGACAAGGGGGAAAAGGGGGCATTACAACTAGCAGACGTAATGTTGGTGGGGAGCATGGGGAGGACTGTACAACACAGAGAAGACAAGTAGTGATTCTATAGCATCTCACTATGCTGATAGACAGTGACTGTAATGGGGTTTGTGGGGGGGGACCTGATGAAGGGGGTAGTTTAATAACCATAATATTGCACATGTAATTGTAGATTAATGATGCCAAAATAAATTATAAATAATAAAAAAAGAGAAAATAGTTGCTTGCCATCCAGATATATATATTTTTGTCCTAGAGAGGATGCTTTTCAAAGATAAACATTTTTTAGATGTCCTGATCTTTTGGGTTGGATATATGAACATGAAACTATTTAGTCATGAAAGGAAGTGACTGGAAGCATATGAAAAATTTCAGAATTATTTTGCTAAGTAAGAGTGTAACTTCTGGGAGAGAAAATCCCAGGGCACAATACTTAGCTGAAACCAAAATCAGTCAAAGGGGAAATAAAGCTTAAAACCCGTTTATTGCTTATAAACTTTGGTCTGGGGCTGTCTCCCTGTTGCTCAGGTGGAAGCAAGCAAGACATCCCCCCAGTCTCACAGGTTCAGATAAGCCCTCCATTGCCCACTGATATGGAGATGAACTACTTCTCTCCATCCCTTAGGAACACCTGTTGATATGGATATACACTAAAGCCAGGTGAGAGATTCTGGAATATTACAATTTTACCCACAGGCCACCACTCCAGAAATCTTGCCTTAAAATCTACTTGTTCCCCCTTTTCCTCAGTGGTCCCTGGGCAAGAGAACTAGAGCACTGTGATGAAAATAATGACATACAATAGCAACAGCAATAAAATCATCATAATCCTCAAGCTGGAGGATTCAGCTAGGTTCAAAGTCCTATGCAGATTAAGTCCATAGTTCGCCTATTCCACAGGCAGGCAGTAGCTGAAGAGGTAGAATGTTCACAGCAATCATCATGCAGCAGCTGCAGCCAGGGGGCATATACAGGCCACAAGGACTGTAGAAGAAAATAAAGGGCAATAAGATACATGTTTTAATGACACCAGCATAGGCAAATCTTGTCCATCAGGTAGGATACATGCAAAAGGGTGGTCCTGTGATGGAAAAGGGGCAGGAATGGAATCTCATCCTGATCTAGTATACCAGTCTTTCACTTCTCTCCCTGTGGGAAATACAGATGGGTCAATATATAGAGCTATGGGAGGAACAAGCACTGGCCATAAAGATAAAACAAAACTTCCCTGTAAGATGCTCTTACCTTCCAAACATTGGACATACTACCATGATATTTGGGAGCCACTCTGCTGTTACTCCAGGAATACACAGGAGGCCAGCTTCCAGGCCTTTCCCCAAGGTGCCAGAAGGGCCAGCCATTGCTGGTCCATGTGTCAAAATGTCCAGAGCCACATCCATTCAACAGTGTCTCCAGGGTTTAATGCAGTAGGGACTGGCAGCAGGATGTTGCTCTGCTGGCTATATCCTGACGTCAACAACTCTTCTTTGGTTTGCACATATAGTTGTATAGTAGAGGTAGCAACGTGTGTTATCATACCAACAGGGCTCAAGTTTCCTTTCCAGGGCTTCTCATTCACACACAGCAGCACCATCCATAGGCAAACTGACCAACCCCATAGACTATTGGTGTCCAACTTCAGGCCAGATTTCAACAAACCGTTGTACCTCTCTATCATGCGTGCCACAGTAGGATTATATGGTACGTGAAATTTCCACTTTATTCCTAATTGCTGCACCCGTTCTTGTAATGCATGTCCAGTAAGGTGGGTGACTTGATCACTATCAATCACCTGCAGTGGGCCATAGTCTGCAAAGAGACACTTCAGGTCCCTCTTTGTGGTTTTCTCATCTGCACAACATGAAGGAAAAGCAACCAACAGTCCAGTAGCCATGTCCACATACCATGTCATGGCATAACAATATCCTTCTTATACGGGCAGAGGCCCAATATTTGCCACCTGACAAGGGGTATTGGTCCCTTTCTATTGTCCCATGTTGCTGTGGGACCCAGTGTAAGTGTAAGTTCCTCTTATAGCACACAAGGCACTCCTTCAGGGCTCTGCTGACTTCTTCGAAGGTCAGTGGCAAACCCGACTGATGGGCTACAGCCCACATTGTCATTTGCTCCACATGCAACAAGCGCTGGTGTAGCCACTGGACCACATCAGAGGCAGGGTTTCCTTCTAGCCAACGTACCTGGGCCAATGTGTCTGCTTCATCATTCCGTGGGTATGCCAAAGGCAAATGGCTGGTCACACGATATACAGCAACAGTCTTAGTCTGACCAGAGGCCCATAGGACTTCTGACAACTCTTGCTCCCAAAGGGGCCAGTGACCAACCATCCAGTTGACATGGACTTGTTCCCCCCTTTCATCAGTGGTCCTACAGGCCACAAGGACTGTAGAATAAAATAACATAAAGGGTGATAAGATACATGTTTTAATGACACCAGCATAGGCAAATCTTGTCCATCAGGTAGGATACATTCAAAAGGCTGGTCCTGTGATAGAACAGTGGCAGGAATAGAATCTCACCCTGATCTAGTATACCAGACTTTCACCCCCCTCCCTGTGGGAATTACAGATGGGTCAATATATAGTGCTGTGTGAAGAACATGCCCTGGCCATAAAGATAAAACATGTTGGTAGCCACAGGGTCAAGCCCCAATTCCCGATAGACAGCCCAGCTGTCAGTGCAAACAACTATAGGGGAAGGCCCCTGGGTGATCACAACCCATATGGCGTGCAATTCAGCCAATTGACTGCTCTTCCCCCTCTCCATCCTCCAACCTATTCTCTCAGTCTTAGGATGGAAAGCCACAACCCCGCACTTTGGGGGCTGTCCATGACTGGAGCTGTCTTTATACCAAGCATCTTCAGGTATAGGGGCTTTTCCCTCCTGAAAAGGACTCTCAGCTACCAATTGCTCAAAAGCAAGTTCTTCCTGGTATAGGTCACTGGCCCCAATAAGCATAGGAGTTCTTCACTTAATGGGCTAGTAGAGAGGTCACTACACTGCTATAAATATGCACCCCATTTGGCAAGTGTGTGCCATACCACTCCTTGGCCTTTGTGTCCAGTCTCGCACCCACCCTGTGATTGGATGGGTCATTAATACTTTGGTTGGGGATGTTCCAGTGATGGGCTCCATAGCCAGAAAGGCATGGAACACAGTAGCCAGTTGCTTCTTTGTCAAGGTATACTGGATCTCTGCTCCTTTGCATACCTGTTACCAGAATCCAAAAGGTTGGAGTGTTCCTTCAAGGTGCTGCCAAAGACCCCATCCATAACCATCTTCGGTTACATAAACATCTAGCTCACAGGACCTTGATGAGTCCATTACACTCAAGGCCTGTATGGCCTTGACTGCCCACTTGGCAGCAGTAAAAGCAGTTGCACATGTCTCATCCCAGTCCCACCTGATGCCCTTTCTTACCAACTGGTATAAGGGCTTCAGAATTTGTACCAAGTGCGGGATAAACCCTCCCTAGTAGCCCAAAAGATCCAAAAACTCTTGTAATACTTTCAAAGCAGCAGGGGTGCAGAAAGCCTGGACCTTGTCTATAATTGCTTCAGGAATAACTTTAGTTTGGCCTGACGGACAACCCCCAAGAATTTTATAAACAAACCAGGTCCTTGAACCTTGGTGCTCTTTACAGGCCATCCATTCTCCTGTAGATGTTGCAACAGTCTATGAACTGCCCCTTCTAAATCTGCAAGAAAATCAGATATGAGCATGATATCATCAATGTAGTGATACAGCCACACTGTTTGTGGTTTCTTCCATGTGGCCAAGTCCTGGGCTACAAGTCCATGACAGATAGTGGGACTGTGGAGTTATCCCTGTAAAAGGACAGTGAATGTCCATTGCCAGCCTTCCCATGTGAAGGAAAGTTCCTGACTTTCCTGTGCTATATCAATAGAGAAGAAACCGTTAGCAAGATCTACTACATAATGATACATTCCAAGCTCATGGCCGAGGCTGTCCAGAATGACTGCTATAGAGGGGATGGCAGCAGCAAAGAGGGTGTGACTTTATTCAATTACCTGTAATCCAGGGTCATACACCAGGAGCCATCTGGCTTCTTCACTGGCCACTGGGGAATTAAAAGAACTATAAGTTGGCTTTATGATGCCCACCTTCTCCAACTCCTGTAGATTGTCTCCAATTTCCTTGTTCCCCCTAGGCAATTTATACTGTTTAGTACTTGTCAACCCCTAGGTACAGGCAGAGCTACAGGTGTGTGCTTAGCATGTCCCGCCATAATTGCCCTTACCACACGTACCCTCAGCCTGAACTTACCTTCAGTGGTCTGTAACCACAGACCCTGTAGGATATCTACCCTCAAAATATATTCAGGGATGGGAGAAATGTACACAGTATACTCCTTTGAGGGTAAACACCCTATCCCCAATGGGATTTGGGCTTTCTTCACTCTAACTGCCTTACCCCCATAGCCATCTATGACAGCAGGGGTCCTGGGAAATTGCTCAGGGTTACCATGGATCAGAGAACACTTAGCTCCTGAGTCCAACAGAGCCAGGACACATTGTACATTCATTCACTGGGGACCAATGAATTATTAATTCTATATATGGCCTTCAGTCCCCACCATGTTCCCCAAGGTGGAGATCTTGAACCCCTCCTCAGTTAAACCACGATCCCCAATCATCCTCCCATGGGGGTGACCGCCCATGCGAATCCTGAGTACTGGCCCCCAGGAAGTTTTTCAGGGACACAGGCCGGGCATGAGGTCTTGACTCTGGTTTCCATGTCCTAGACCACAGCGAATGGAACTGCTGCTCTGGCTTTAATTGGTGCCACAGTTGTAACAAGATTCTATTGGGCTACCCATCGAGTTTCTCTTTCACTACCCCAGCCTTTATCAAATTAAACCATATCTGGGTCCTCGAGACCTTCACGGGGCCTTTTGCACTTCTCCTTTCAGTAGTAGCCCACACTTCCTTCCATGCTCTTATTGTTTCAACCTCCCCTAGATCTGCTAAAGTATGAGTAGCCTTACTTATGGGTTGCCTTATGTGGGGGGCAAGAGTTTACACTAGGGACCCAAAGAGAAATGCGGGAGCTGTATGCAGCACCAGATTTCTCATTCCTACAGTGAACACCTCCTCATCGGGGCCCTGGTGGTCCATGTTATAGATGATATTTTTCATACCCAATTCCCGCAGTACCTGTTGGAGCTCTGCATATGTTTTCCAACTACTGGGTAAATATGGTAAATTACCGATTAAGCCAAACTACCCTGATGGCAGTTTTCAGCCATTCCAGAAGTGTCTGATTCCCTGAGGCATGACAGGCATTTTGCAATCACTGCCCGAGGGAAGGGTGAGTCATCAGGGAAGCCAGTCTACCCATTTTAGAACCTGACATAACAATGTTTTCCACCCCCATATCCCAGAGATGTAAAAGCCACGTAGGCAAAGATTCCGATGGCCTCTCCCTATACCGGATGCTTATGTCTACCAGCTCATCCCGGGTATAGAGATGGATTGTGGAGTGCTCCACAACCTGGGGGGGTAGGGTGGGGCTCCTCCCCCTGAGGAGCCTGCAGTTGTTTCATTTTTATTTTATTATTTACACCCGGGAGGGCCTTTAATACAGGAGAGGCTGGTACTTCAGGCAGTGGCCTCAGCAGCACATGGCCCATGGCACCACCTCCTCCTCTTCTCCCCCAGCTCCTCCAGCATCTCTGGGGCTGAAGGCACCACTCTTTCTTCCCCCTGCCCAGCAGCCTCCTGCAACACAGCTTTTCCTTCTGCCTCCCCCCTCACCCTCACCACTGCTAAGAAGCCTTCCAGGAGCGTCACCTGTTTTTTCAATAACTGTCTCTCTTCCTTAATGGCATCCCATAGGTTATTGCCCAGCAAATCCAAGCAATGCTGATGTGTGTCTCTCTCCTGCCTAAGTCCCTCTCTCTCCTTGCTAACTCTCACAATGATCCTCTCTTTCTCCTTGATAGCCTTCTGTCTCTCCTGGATAACATTTTCCACTATCTCAATGAAAAGTGACCCTATAATGCCAGCTCCTACATGGCCACTTTGGGCACCTAAGCAATCTTCTATCTCGGGGAGGGATAATTCTGCAGCTTCAAGTGTCTCCACCCTTCCCCAGTTCTGGGGAAGGCCCCACCCCTCTAGAAGGTGCTTTACCCTAGACCAATTCTCCCAAGTTGGGAACCCCACAGATGGGGGGACAATAACAGGTGAAGCTGCACCCTCTGCCACTTCATCCACTGGGGTCTCCCCACCATCCACATGGTGGGTTCCGGGCATCTCCCCATCATCTCTAGCAGAAGCTCTCCCAAAATTGGCACCAGTTTAGACAGATTTTGGGTTCAGCGGTCCTGCCAACTATCCCCAGATGTAACCACAGGGAGAGGAACCCTGTGCAAAATACTTAGCTGAAACCAAAATCAGTCAAAGGGAAAAATAAAGTTTAAAACCCATTTATTGCTTACAAACTGTGGTGTGGGGCTGTCTCTACTGCTCAGGAAGAAGCAAGCAAGACCTTCCCCAAACCTCTCAGGTTCAGATAAGCCCTCAGTTGCCCAGATAATTACCCACTGATATGGAGATGAACTACTTCTCTCCACCCCTTAGGAACCCGTGTTGATATGGATATGAACTAAAGCTGGCAAGAGATTCTGGAATATGACGATTTTACCCACAAAGAACATAAAATTTCACCTTGCTTTACATAGTAGTCTTTAAGAAAGGGGTAAATAAGCTATCTGTATGTCACTTCATGGTTGCCAATATTAATATCTATTTAAAACAAATATTTTGTAAGTCATTTCATACAGTAAAAAAGAACATGTTTGTATGACATACTTCCTGAAGGTAATAAAGAGAAAATTGAATCATTTTCTCCTAAGATATGTTTGACATAATCAAAGAAATAATTTTCACACATGAGAAGTACAGTAGGCTGATTACTAGGAGGATAAAATTAAAATATAGGTCACTAGAACTTGTGTTGCATATTAATATCATTATTCCCAGATGAGGGTTAATCTGAGGTTTTCTGGAAGAGTCAACCTTTGAGCAGACAAGAGAGAAACATTACAGTTGCATGAACTGGTGTTTTGAATGCCTTTCAAATTTCATTTGATCATACTTTTAAACTAATATTTAAAATACCTTTTTCTACAATACTGCTTGAAAATGCACATGGTACATGGATCCAGTATCATGTTCACTCTACTTATAATGCCATGTTTTTACCTAATATGTATTCTTGAGACAGGGACCGTGGGTGTAGTCAGAGTAGGGTGAGGGCCTCCAGAAAAAAGCAGGGCCGGATATTTACAGTCAGAGCAATATAACAATGGGCAAAGAAGTCCCTTTTGAAACTCTGTGTTAAGTATTATGCAAAGTCAAGGTCACACTAATTCTCTAGGATAAAGATACCAGACTAAGAATATAGATGTCTTCTATGAGGTCAGAAAAATCAAAAGGCCAGGAGCAACTGGGCCTAGAATGCTTGAGTGTTTCACAAATAAAGAAGGGTATCTCAATATAACCCGTGCCTTCACTGTCAACAGCCCTAGCAAGCAGAGAACAACCCAGCCCACCTTGAGGACAGGGCAAGTGGTACAAGTCCACACCCTTAAGCCCTTTTTTTCATGTTCTTGAAAAATCCTCATTTGCCTATAAAACCCCCTAGACAACGCACCACCCCAGGTTCTCTTGTCCCCTCCTGGCGTGAGCCGGGAGCTCTGTCCTCTCACTTTATTTCTAAATAAAAGCCTGTACCTTGCTCTCCTACCTTGGGTGCTTGCTAAACTCATTCTTCGGCTTCGTGAACAAGAACCCCAGCATCATTCTTACCTGGTAAAACTTTGAAGCTGGATCTGAGTAAGACTGGAATGGGACAATTGTGGAAATGGTTCTGAGATGTGAGTCTAAAGAAAACATTATTTTTTTCTTTTAAGTAAAAAATTAGTCTACCACTCAGCCTTAAAGCAGGATTTAAGTTTGGGTCGTATCATTTTGTTTATGTATATAAAAACTTACTCAAATATATTAATAAAAATCAGAAAGATACCTATTTTACTGCTGTTTGCTGAATCTAGTATAAATGTTTTTATAACTTGAAGTATACACCAGGTGACTAGTAGGGAAAATAAATGATAGTTAGGTCTTAAGAATTTGATTTATGATTTTTAAACTAAATCAGATTAAAATTAATAAAGCAGATAATTTCCATTTGAATTAAATTAGATGATTTTAACACCATCTTAAGATGTGATCTCTGCCATTTTGAAAGGGATAAAGCTATATGTCCTGTGCCAATGAAAACACCCTTGCACCATGCAATCAGTTATTTAATTATGGATGTAATTTAGGTTAACTGAATAAATTATACTTTCATGTATTTTTTAGATTATAATTATAATTAAATTTAAAAATATTCTAGTTTTTAAAACATAATAAAGATATGATTAGATATCTTTCTTTTATGCATTTACCACATCCATTTCCTCCAAATAAACTTTGTTATTAGTTTCTTGATAAACAAAAAAACATAGGACTTGCAGGAAGGGATTATGTTGATTAATTTTACTATTCCAAATGTAATCCTAGAAAAAGTTCTAGAGCCCTTAAGGCAACTTAATTATAAGTTTTAAACAAAGAGATGTATCTATAGAGGTAGGAGATGATTTCTCACAGAACTATTACTGTCCCATTCTTTTCTAAAGTTATTCTTCTTTGGTTCAAAATCTAACTTCTCACAGGTTTTTAAGTGTAATGAAACATGTTTCATGAGCTAGAATTATCTAATGAAATAACTCCAAATACACAATTTTATTAAATATATCTACATGTATGTATGTTAGTAATCTGTATATAGCATTATGAATATATATATATTTATAATACACATATGTCTTTTAAAGTTAGATGGAAAGAATTTGTGGATAATCTAGTAAAAAATATCAGACATGAAACTGTATACTTAACAGTAAATTGTGTTCAGGTATAAAAAATCTATACCATGATTCCTGAATAGCAGTAAACTGTAGAAAAGCATGATGTAACATTATAAAACTAAACAAAATTATTTAAAAAGTTGCAATATAAATACCAAGTGGAATGTTACAAGGTGAGGCACATTCTTCACAGTTATGTCACATGAATTATTATCCACTTTGTGGTTTAATCAGAACTTTGAATATGGAAGCCATTAGAACAGTGAGGCAGCATACCAGAATAACTAATTGAATGAAATAAGTGAATGAATGGTTGCATGAATATATAGAGATTTGATATTAATAACGATCCTGTTCTCATTGTTCTGGGGTTAGCAGCTCTTAGAGAAAAAGTACACACCCTCAAGGTCTCCTAAGGAGTCTTCCTTTTTCAATAATAATGACTCTTTCTACTTAACAATCAAGTGGTATTTTGTGTGCATTTACCTATCTCTTTTTCCCTGAGGAGGCCTTAAACTTTGAATAAAGTTTATCTGAATGTTGTTTTTTAAGTGGCCTGTCCCCAGAAGCCTCTTCCAGGAGTTTAATTATGAAATTGTTAAAACTGTGAGGTAAAAATGAGACAGAAACACCAGTGACTGCCTAACCAAAGCTGGCACCTCTGGAGACAACATTGAAAAGCATTTAGTACATATGCCCTGATGAATCACCGTCCTCTTTGGAGAGAATAGTTTTGAGGCACTTAAACAATTACGTACTTACTGACTTTGTGAAAACATTTACAATTTAATAGTACAATTGTCTGTAAGCTTTCTAATGAGACTCGAAGTGACCTTGGTAGAACAAGACCTTGCTTGACAACAGACAGTTTCCAAGGATACCATTTTTAATTGCTTGGAAACTACAAAATGAGGGCTTTAAGCAGCTGCTGCTTGCTCTGTGTGAAGTGAATGGACTGTTTCCTGGTTCAGGGCTTGGTGAGCATGTGTCTTCAGTGCAGATTAACAATTGCCATAATCTGGAGTCTCAGAGGAAAAATATTTTAAGTACTGTAGAGGCATCCAAAGATTTTTTCAGTTACCTACTCTCCATATTAGCAGATAGAATTCAGACTCCAAAATTGAGATTTCCTCTTTAATTTGTGGCTAAATGAGCTGGAATAGTTTAATGAACTACAAGCATACCTTGGAGATATTGCAGGTTTGGTTCCAGAACACTGCAATAAAGAAAATATTGCAATAAAGTGAGACAAATACAACTTTTGGTTTCCCAATGCATATAAAAGTTGTGTTTACACTATATTGTAGTCTATTAAATGTGCATAGTATTACATCTAAAAAAAATGTACATTGTAAGTCCAGGGAGAGGAAATCCGGGACAAAATACCTCTAAAAACTAAAATCAGTCAAAGGGAGAAATAAAGTGTAAAACCTGTTTATTGCTTACAAACTCCAGTCTGGGGCCTTCTCTTTCCTGCTCCAGCAGAAGCAAAACCACCTCCTCCCCCTCGCCCCCTCACCTCTCAGGTACAGATAAGCCCTCTGTTGCCCAGGTAATTACCCATTGATATGGAGATGAACTTCTCTCCACCCCTGAGAAATGAGGCAAATGCACTAAAGCCATATTTCTTTCCACCTCTGAATGCCTATTGATATGCAGATGTACCAAAGCCAGGTTATATATTCTAGAAATATTACAATTTTACCCAGAGGCCACCCCTCCAGAAATCTCCCATTACAATTTACTCATTCCCCCTCTTCTGACCAATCTGGTAACATATAATAGCAACAGCAATAAAATCTTGATAATCCTCAAGCCAGAGGATTCAGCCTATGCAGATTAAGTAAATGTACTTTACAGCACAATCTCTCACTAAGCACAAAATATGTTTCTACACTTGTTTACTCATTCCTAACAACCACGCTAGACTGCTCACAAAACTTTTACCAAACATTAGACAAAGTCAAGACTCTCTTTAAGCACTTTGTTTTTGACAACAGCAACACAATCATGATAATTCTCAAGCCAGAGAATTCAGCTGGGTTCGAAGTCCCATGCAGATTAAGTCTAAAACTCATCCATTCCAGCCAACACATGGCAGCTGCAGCCAGGGGCACATGCAGGACACAAGGACTGTAGAAGCAAATAACCATGATTTTGGGGGGCCACTTTGCTGTTATTCCAGGCATACACAGGAGGACAGCTTCCAGGCCTTTTCCCCAAGATGCCAGAAGAGCCAGCTGTTAGGCAGGAAAACAGATATGAGAGAGGTAGAAAAAGAACAAGGTCAGTAAAGCCCCCTAGAAAGGACTCAGCTAACCAGTTAAAACTAGAAAGCCAGAAAAGACTCAGAGTTAGAGTTAATCAGTTAAATCTCAAAAGGTCAAGAGCAACTTGGCCTTGAATGTTTGAATATTCCCCTGATAAAGAGAAGTATCTGAGCACAGCCCATGTCTTCACTGTGTCAATTAGATCATTGTAAGATTAACTGTAGCCTGCTAAAAGGCCTACCTATAAACAGCATAATAAAGACAGGGTGATCCCACCTTAAAGCCAAATTGCATTTTTAAAAATCCAGGAAGTTAAGAAGTAAGATTCTTAACTTACCATTTAACAAACAAATAGTAACTCGACCCACCCTGGAGGGCAGGGCAAATAGTTTAATTGATATGCCCCCAGACCAAAAAGCTGCTATTCTGAGAAGAAATCAGCAGTAAATTTCTTATGTCAATTTTGCAGTATTACCTGGAAAACTAATCAAAAGAAAGATGTAATGACTCATCAAGGATAAACATTCAGGGACAACTTAACAAGTCCACACCCCCAGCTCTTTGAAAATCCTCAACCACCTATAAAACCCCAGACCCTAAAACCTTGAGGGTGCCTATTCTCTGAGGTAGCCCACAGTACCCCCTCTCTGAGTGTACACCTTTTTGCTTTAAATAAATCTCTCACTTATAACGTTTTCCAGTGATGTCTTTGTTACTTTGCTTTTTCCTTCTTATCACCTTATGCTCTGACTTCCCTGCATCTCCAAACTGACTTTCCCCACAACACAGCCATCGCTGGTCCATGTGTCAAAATGTTCAAGGCCAGGTCCATTTTATTGCTAATTCTGCACCCATCCTTCCAATGCATGTCCAATAAAGTGGGTGCCTTGATTACTCTCAATCACTGGCAACCAGCCACAGGCTGCAAAGACACACTCTAGGCCACTCTTGGTGGTTTGCTGATCTGCACAATGTGCAAGGTACTCTTTCCTGGATCAGCTGACTTCTTCAAAGGTCAATGGCAAGCCCCACCTATGGCTACAGCCCACATTGTCTTTTGCTCCACATAAAACAAATGCTGATATAGCTGTTTGGCCACATCATAGGCAGGCTTTCCTTCTAGCCAGTGCACCTGGGTCAATGTGTCTGCTTCACCATTCAGTGAGGATGCCAAAGGCAAATGGCCAGTCACGTGATATATGGTAGGTGTCTGTGCCACACCACTCCATGGCCTTTGGGTCCAGTCTCTCACCCACCCTGTGATGGGATTGGTGGTTGTTACCTTGGCAGGAGCTTTTCTAGCAATGGGCTTGGTAGCCAACAAGGTGTAGTACACAGCAGCCAGTTGCTTCTCTATCAAGATATACCGGACCTCTGCTCCTTTTCATATTTCTGACCAGGCTCCAGCCAGCAGCAGAAACAGCAGCAATGGCAGAAACAGTAACCTTAGTCCTGGGCCACGGGCTTGGGTCAGCGTGGCCAGCAGCAGTGGTGGAGCCTCCACGACCACACAAGTGTAGACATATGTCCCTCGGGGCAAGCACCACTTCTCCCCATCATTTCTAGGGGTGGCCCTCCCAAAGGTTGCACCCATAATGACAGATTTTGGGTTCAAAGGAATCCTTCCAACTGCACCAGGTGAAAGTCCGGGGAGAGGAAATCCCATGGCAAAATACCTCTAAAAACCGAAATCAGTCAAAGGGAGAAATAAAGTTTAAAACCCATTTATTGCTTACAAACTCTAATTCGGGGCCTTCTCTCTTTCCTGCTCCAGCAGTAGCAAAACCAGCTCTCCCCGCCCCACCTCTCAGATACAGAAAAGCCCTCTGTTGCCCAGGATTTTACCCATTGATATGGAGATGAACTTCTCTCTATCCCTGAGGAATGATAAAAATGCACTAAAGTCATACTTCTTTCCACCTTTGAATGCCTATTGATATGCAGATGTACTAAAGCCAGGCGAGATATTCAGGAAATATTACAATTTTACCCACAACATACCTTAATTAAAAAATATTTTATTCCTAAAAAATGCTAACCATCACCTGAGTCTCAGTAAATTATAATCACTGATCACAGATCATCTTAACAAATATAATAATGAAAAAGTTTGAAATATTGTAAGAATTACCAAAATATGACACAAAGTCATGAAGTGAGCAAATGCTGGTGGAAAAATGGTACCAATAGACTTGCCTGGTGCAGGGTTTCCAGAAATCTTCAATTTGTAACAAATGTAATCTCTGTAAAGTGCACTAAAGCAAAGTGCAATAAACCAAGGTAAGTCTGTACTCCATATAGACAGATCCAATACCACATTCTTTTTAACTATTTCATGAAAACACTAAATCATGCTGCTAATTCTCAATGTAATATATACATCAGTTAAAAATACAGCTTTTAGAATCATACTATTTGAGTTTCAACAATGGCCCACTAATTGTTAGACGATGATCTCAAGAAAGCTTCTTAACAATTTTGTGGCTCCATTGTTTTTCTGTAAAAAGAATAGTGATAGTACCTCTCTCATGTGGCTGTTGTATCAAATAGGTTAATACATACTAATTATATTAAACAGTATTGAAAGGACCAAACTAATGCCATGACAGGCCCCAGAAAGCCTCAGAAATCAGAGGGCCTGAGTTTCAGTTTCCCCGAAACCACCTGAAAGAATAGGAAAATTTTAAGTAGGCTCTGACCCTTGGCCTGAGTCATAAAAACCGGCCTAAACACAATGACACAATAGCTTGTAAACCCGTGCCCAGGTAATCTTTCCCAAACTGATAGACCTTAAAGATAAAGCCCTGTGAGACCCTACTGTGAAGATAAAGCCCTGTGAGACCCTAATTGAAATATTTTTTGCTATCGAATCATCAGCAGACCTCCCCCTCGCCTCCCCCTGGTTATGGTCCCTTTTTTTCTTTAAAACCTCCTGTAATTTCTGCTCGAGGTCGGACTCCTCTGCTCCTGTGTGAGTAATGAGTCTTGACCCCAGCGCGCTGGTGGAATCAATAAACCTCTTGCTGTTTGCATCAAGACCAGTCTCTTGTGAGTATTTGGGTCGCCGTCCATCCCGGGGCTGAGCAGGGCCTGTTTTCTGGGTCTTACAGTATCACACATAATAAGGATATAAATGTTTGCTCTTATCATTCTACCACCCAAATGTGATGTTTCCAGTTATTTCAGAAATTACTTTTGTATTTATGTTTTTTAAAATTATGTTAATTTTACAGAATAGAACATAGAAATTTAGGATTAGGAAGCCATAACAATCGTGACTAAGATTGCATGGGTATTTAACAGTAATGTCAAACTTCAAACTTAAGTCTTCTGATTGCAAGTCTGGTAGTGCTTCCACCACCTCAAAGCTATTTATAAACAATCTATAATTGCTTTATAGTCAATCCCTTCCAGTACTGACAGTGTTGAGTGCAGCATAGAAAAGTGCATCTGGAAGAAATAAGCACTAACTATATTGTTTCACTTAATCAAATTTCAAAATGCAGTTTCTAGTTCCCAGTTTGATGGCATAAACACACAGCTATAAACCTTTAACAAAATGCAAGGAGAAGCTATTTGAGCACACTGAAAAGTAAATATTAGTTGGTAGATTGGGGAAGAATACTAGAGTTCAAAGAACTACCAAATTGGTATTTTTTCTTTCCAGCAACTGCTTAACACCATCAGAAATACAGAAGTAACATGGTTAATACCTTACTGCAGTCAGAGAGAGCTCTAGAGAAGCCCTCTACCCATGACTCAAGTATGAAAAGGAATTCCTAATGATCAGAATGAGGAATACAAAAATCTGTATTAGTCCAGATTCTCTGAAGAACAGAACCAATAGGATGTGTATAGACAGAGAGGTTTATTTAAGGAAGGGGCTCATGTGATTATGGAGGCTGGCAAATCCAAAATCTGTAGGGTGGGCCAGCAGGATGGAGACCCACATAAAAGCTGATGTTAAAGATCAAGTCTTGTCATTTTTTCTTTCTTCTGTTTTTTTATTTTTTCATGCCCAGCCCATTCTTTCACTCTAGTGACAGCAGCAGCAGTGGGAATAAAATCCACAAGTGTCGTACTAATGCAGCAGAATCTACCTCTCCATTCGTTGGCTCAGCAGTTCCATGAGAGTGGAAACAACCCCAGTGACTTTTTGTTTTGTTTTGTCTGTCTCATTCTACCTGCTGCCTCTCAGACTGAGTGCAATTGACAAGGTGCATGGCATGGCAGAGCAGGGTAACTAGAACTCTAAGTTTCTAACCAGAGGACTAAAAAAGGACCCCACAGAATAAGATCTTATCAGGGAGATAAAAAAGATAACAATAATCACATGTGTGGAACTGATTCTAAATTAGCATGGCAAAAACTTTGAGAACAGAACTTTCTGATCCCACACTGACTACTGAATGGGACAATCAGTGAGTGGGACTGATGTGAAGAACACTGATGAAAATCGAACAAATATTGCAATGACAACCCATAAAAGAGAAGTTGGAAACTGAGGCTTGAACTTTACCAGATTAGTTGCCTGCTAAAACAGAAGCATCAATATCTTCCACAGGATTTCAACAAGACCCAAACTTATAATGTAATACTCAAAACAATTAGGATACAATCCAAAATTCCTCAGCATAGAAAGAAAAACAAAAAATTTTAATTTACATAGGAAAAGATAATCAACAAATGTCAACACTGAGAAGACACAGATGGATTATCTGACAAAGAATTTACAGCAGATATTGAAATGCTTGAACAAGCAATTGAAAACTCACACAAATATATAAAATAATAGGAAAATATTAGCAAAGAAATAGAAAATATAAAGAAAAAACAAGTGGAAATTTTAGAACTGAAAACCATCAGAACTGAGATGGCAGAGCAAAGAGAGTAAACTTGAGTTTAGGTCAGCAAATAGTATCCAGTCTAAGCAACAAAAAATATTGGAAAAAAATGAACAGAGCCCTGGGAATCTGTGAGGGCTCTCTATATATATCATATAATATATATATATAATAAAGTATATATTCATATGTGGTTCATTTTATCCCACAAAATGCTTGTGATAATCATCCATACTGTTGCATATGACTGCAGCTCATTCATTTTTCATTTCTATATGGAATTCCTTCATATAAATATGCCCACAAACACTTTATTCATTCAAGTATAGATGCATATTTAGGCTGTTTCCAGTTTGGACCTGCCATCCATAATGCAATGATGAACATTCTTCTACATTCTTCCACATTACCCATGTCTGCAAATTTATTGAGAAAAATATCAAAGTGAAATTACTGGATTATTGGTTATGTTTACCTTTAGAATTTAATGCAAAATTGTTTTTCAGTCTTCTTTACCACATTTATAATCCCATATTAGTGTTTGAGAGTATCTGGTGCTCCACATCTTTGCCAGTGCTTGGCTTTTGTTGACATTTATGATTCCAGATGTTCTAGAAGTTATATGATATGTATTTCTTTGAGGTTATAATGTGCATTTAAGTGAATACTACTGAAATTGAAAACCCTTCAAATACATATTGAAACCTTTTTGAGTTCATCCTTGTAAATTACCTGTTTAAGACTCTGGACCAATTTTCTTCTATGTTGTCAGTCTCTTACTTTATTAGTAATGTGTTCTAAATACCTTCTCCCAGTCTGTGGGCTTATTTCTTTCAATGTCTTATAGACTGTTTTTGGTGAAGAGAAATTTATAGTGGGATTGTGGTAAAATATCAATATTTTTCTGTGTTTTGATTAAGAAATAATTTTAAATTAATGCAATAAGGATTATTTCCCTATACCATTTTCTAAAACATATATTGTTGACTTACATACTGATGTATACAATATCCTAGAAAAGATGTTGTATAAAGTGCATGGCTGGGCTCATATATCCTTTTCCCC
This sequence comes from Smutsia gigantea, assembly GCA_032199065.1. Lineage (NCBI taxonomy): Eukaryota > Metazoa > Chordata > Mammalia > Pholidota > Manidae > Smutsia > Smutsia gigantea. The sequence goes on along the minus strand of JAVSCE010000566.1, from coordinate 85,286 downwards.
TCTTATTGAAAAGATTGTTCTTTTTTGTTCCTATTTCACCCACCTTATCTGTGATGGTAACCAGCAACCTGTTCTGTTTGTGAGTCTATTTCAGTTTGGTTTGATCATTTGTTTGTTGTTTAGACTCCACATATAAGTGAAATCATAAGGTATTAGCCTTTCTGACTTATTTCACTTAGCATAATACCCTCGAGGTCCATCCACATTTTCCCAAACAGAAAGATTTCATTCTTTTTTTATGCCTGAATTATGTTCCATTGTATATATATATGTGCTACCTATTTTTTAACCATTCATCTATTGGACATTTTAGTTGGTACCATATATTGGCTATTGTAAGTAATGTGGCAATAAACATCATTTATTGTGCATGTATCTCTTTGATTCAGTGACTTTGTTTTCTTAGGGTAAACTCCTAGAAGAGAAATTGCTAGATAATACAGTATTTCTATTCTTGGTTTTTTGAAGAACCTCCCTACTGCTTTCATTAGTGACTGCACCAATTTACAATCCACCAACTGTGTACAAGTGTTCCCTTTTCTCCACATCCTCCCCAACACTTCTTATCCCTTATTGATGCTAGCTATTCTTACTCATATGAGGATATATCTCTCTGTAGTTTTGACTTGCATTTCCATGATGATTAGTGATGTGGAGCAACTTCATTGTGCCTGTTGGCCATCTCTATTTGTCTTTTTTGGAAAAGTGTTTCTTCAGGTCTTCTGCCACCTTTTAATTGTTTCTTTTTTTCTTGGTGTTTTATTGTATGAGCTCTTTATATATTTTGGATATTAGCCCCTTATAAGATATATCATTTGCAAATATTCTGCTGTACACTAGGATGCCTTTTTGTTTTGTTGATTTCCTTTGCTGTGCAGGAGAGTTTTGGTTTGATATAGTCCAACTTGTTTATTTTTGCTTTTGTTTCCCTTGTCTGGAGAGACTTACCCAGAAAAAAATTACTCCAGCTGATGCTCAAGAGAGTCCTGCCTGTTCTCTTCCAATAGTTTTATGGTTTTAGAGCTAAAATTTTGCTCTTTAATCCATTTTGTTTACTTTTCTGTATGGAGCTAGACAGTAATCTTTCATTTTTTTGCATATAGCTGTCCAGTTTTCTCAACATCATTTGTTGAAGAGACTGTGTTTCCCATTGTAAATTCTTGCCTCCTTTGTCATATATTAATTGACCATATATTTCTGAGTTCTCTATTCTGTTCCACTAATTGTATATCCATACTTGTGCCAGTACCTTACTGTTTCAATCACTGTAGCATTGTATTATGGCTTCAACTCAGGAAGCATAATGCCCCAACTTTGTTCTCTCTCAAGATTGCTTTGGCTACTCTAGGTCTTTTCTGGTTCCATATAAATTTTAGGGTTACTTGCTCTAGTTCCATGAAAAATATCATAGATGTTTTGATGGGGATTGCACAGAAACTAAAAATTGTTTTGGGCAGGATAGCCATTTTGACAATATTAATTCTTCCTATCCATGAACATTGAATTGCTTTCCATTTATTTCTGTCCTTTTCTATTTCATTCATAGGTTTTCAGAGTACAGGTTTTTCACTAACTTTGTTAGGTTTACTCCTAGATATTTTATTTTTTTCAATGCAATTTCAAATTGAACCTTTCTGGTAGTTCATTAGTTTATAAAAATGCAACAGATTTCTGTATATTCATTTTGTATCCTGCAACTTAACTTAATATCCATATATTAGCCCTATTAGGTTTTTTTTCATTTTTTTTATTAAGGTATTATTGATATACACTCTTATGATGGTTTCACATGAAAAAACAATGTGGTTACTACATTTATCCATATTATCAAGTCCACACCCATACCCCAATGCAGTCACTGTCCATCAGTGTAGTAAGATGACACAGATTCACTGTTTGCCTTCTCTGTGCTACACTGTTTTCCCCGTGATCCCCCACACCATGTGTACTAAATATAATACCCCTCAATCCTCTCTCCCACCCTCCCCACCTGCCCTCCCAAACCCCTTCCCTTTGGTAACCGCTAGTCCCTTCTTGGAGTCTCTGAGACTGCTGCTCTATTGTTCCTTCACTTTTACTTCATTGTTATATACCACAAATGAGGGAAATCATTTGGCATTTGTCTTTCTCTGCCTGGCTTATTTCACTGAGCATAATATCCTCCAGCCCATCCATGTTGTTGCAAATTAACCCTATTAGTTTTTGATGGCATCTTTAGGGTTTTCTATATATGGTATGTCATCTGCAAATAGTGATAGTTTTACTTTTTCCTTACTAATTTGGATGTCTTTTATTTCTTTCTTTTTCTTTTTCTTTTTTTTTTTTTTTTGTATAGGACTTCTAGTACTATGTTGAATGTGAGAGTGGGCATCCTTGTCTTGTTCCTAATCTTAAAAGAAATGCTTTAACTTTTCACCATTGAGTATGATGTTAGCTGTGAGTTTGTCATATATGGCCTTTATTATGTTAAGGTATGTTCCCTCTGTACTCATCTTGTTGAGTTTTTATCATGAATGGTTGCTGAATTTTTTCAAGTGCTTTTTCTGCATCTTTTGAGGTGATCATATGGTTTTTACCCTTCTTTTTGTTAATGCGTGGTATCACATTAATTGATTTGCAAATGTTATCCTACCCTTGTAGCACTGAAATAAACCCCACTTGGTAATGATGCATGATCTTTATAATACATTTTTTTGGTTTGCTAATATTTTGTTGAGGATTTTTGCATCTATGTTCATCAGGGATATTTGTCTGTAATTCTTTTGTAGCCTTTGACTTTGGCATTAAAGTGATGTTGGCCTCAGAATGAGTTTGGAAGTATTTCCTCCTTTTTGTTGGGATTTTTTTAATTCCAATTCATTACTAGAAATCTGTTCATATTTTCTGTTTCTTCCTGGGTTAGTCTTAGAAGATTGTATGCTTCTAGAAATTTGTCCATTTCTTCTAGGTTGTACAATTTATAGAATTCTAACTCTTTGGACTTCTGTGGTGTTGGTTGTTACTTATCTTTTTTGATTTCTGATTTTTATTGTGTCTTTTATTTTTCCTGGCAAGTACGGCTAAGTGTTGGTCTATTTCCTTTTTCTTCTCAATGATCTGGCCCTTTGTTTCATTGATTTTTTTTCTATTGTATTCTTAGTCTTTGTTTCATTGATTTCTATTCTGACCTTTATTATGCCCCTTCTTTTTCTCAATTCTTTAGTTGTAAGTTTATATTATTTATTTGTTATTATTCCTGTTTCTGGAGGTCAGCCTCTATTACTATGAACTTCCCTCTTAGAACTGCTTTTGGTGTATCCTACATATTTTGAACTGTTGTGCTTCAATTTTCATTTGTATATTTGTTAATATCCTTTTTGATCTGTTCATTAATCCAATGATTATTTAGCAGCATAAAAAGCATGTTGTTTAACCTCCACATGATTGTGTTTTTTCCATTTTGTTTCATGTAATTGATTTCTAGCTTCACACCATTTTGGTCTGATTAGATGCTTGATACATTTCAGTCTTAAATTTTTTATGACTTGTTTGTATGCTAATATGTGGTCTATTCTCAAGATTATTTATGTGCACTTGATAAAAATGTGTATCCTGTTGCTTTTGAGTGGAATGTTCTGTGTATGTATACATATAAGTCCATCTGGGCTAAGTTGTCATTCAACACTTCTGCTTTCTTACTGTTTTCTCTCTGGATGATCTATCCATTGATGTAAGTGGGGTGTTAAAGTCCCCTACTATTATTATGTTACTTTCAATTTCTTCTTTTAGTTCTGTTGGTATTTACTTGATATATTTAAGTGCCCCTATGTTTGGTGCATAGGTACTTACAAATATATCCTCTTTTTGTACTGATCCTTTATCATTATGTAATGTCCTTGTCTCTTGTTACTTTGTGTTGAAGTCTATTTTGTTTGATATAACTATTGTTACTCCTGCTTTTCTCTCTCTTCTGTTGTAGGGAATATATTTTGCCATCCCTTCATTTTTAGTCTGTATGTGTCTTGAGGTATGAAATGAGTCTCTTGTAGACAGCATATAGATGAGTCCTGTATCTTTATCCATTCAGCCACCTTTGTCTTTTGATTTAGTCCATTTACATTTAAAGCACTTACTGATAGGTATATACTTATTGCCATTTTGTTATTTTCTGGTTATTTTGTAGTTCTCTCTTCCTTTCTTCCTCTCTTGCTCTCTTCCCTTATGATTTGATGATTCCTTAATGTTATGCTTAGATTCTTTTCTCTTTGTATTTTGTGTCTATTATAGGCTTTAAGTTTGTGGATACCATAAGGTTCTTATATAGCTTCCTATATATATGTAGCAGTTTATATTAGATTGATGGTCCTCAATTTCAAGCATATTCTAAAAGTGGTAGTATTTTATTCTTATTTCTCCTCTATATATAATGGAGGAAATCTTCATTTCTCCTCCATTTAATTTAATCATTAAATTAAATATCTTAATTTGCATGTTTACTTGTGTATATATTGGATAATTTTGTGTACAGTTTATTTTACTACTTTTGTGTTTTGAACTTCATACTGGCTTTGTAAGTGATTGGTCTTCTACCTTTACTAAGGTTTGTTTTCATAATGAAAAACATTTAAAGTTAAAAAAACATCTCCATCTGCAGAAGTCCCTACAGCATATCCTGTAAGGCTGTTTCAGTGATGGTGAAGTCTTTTAAACTTTGTTTACCTTGAAAATTTTAATCTCTCCTTTTATACTAAATGACAACATTGCTGAGTATAGTATTCTTGATTGTAGATTTTTCTCTATTAGCATTTTGAAAATTTCATGACACTCCCTTATAGACTGTAAAGTTTCTGCTGAAAAATCTGCTGATGGCCTTATGGAGTTTCCCTGTAAGTAATGATCTGCCTTTCTCTTGCTGCCTTTAACATTCTCTCTTTATATTTAATCTTTGCCATTTTAATTACTGTGTTTCTTAGTGTGGACCTCCTTGGTTTCATCTTGTCAGGAGCTTTCTGTGCTTCCAAGGCCTGGATGTCTTTTTCCTTCCCCAGGTTGAAGGCAGTTTCAGCTATTACTCTGTTCTACCCCTTTGTGTCTCTCATCTCCTTCTGGGACCCATTATGTGAATACTGTTTCATTTGGAGTTGTCACAGAGCTCTCCAGGCTTTTTCTCATGTTCAGAATTTTTTTTTTCTCTCTATTCCTCAGCTTGATTACTTTCCACTGCCATCTTCCAGCTCACTGATTTGTTCCTCTGCCTCCTGTAGCCTACTATTCATTCCCTCTATTGTGTTTTTTATTTCAATTACTGTGCTCTTTAGCTCTGACTGGTTCTTTTTTGTATTTTCTCTCTCTTTATTGAAGTTCTCACTGAAATCATCGATTGTTATTTCCAGTTCAGTGAGCATCTTTATGGCTATTATATTTGAATTATCAGAAAGATAAAGGTGTGTAGCTATTTACAATTTTCATATCTTCTTGCTTGATTGAGCCCTTAATCATTATATAATTATATGTTTTTGTGGTTTTTTTGATTGTTTTAAAGTCTCTTTGTCTTATGTAAGTTGCTACTCCAGCTTTTTTTTTCATTTCTATTTGCATTAAATATCTTTTTTTATTCTGTGTCTTTAGGTCTGAAGTGAATCTGTTCTAGGCAGCACATAGAAGTTCATAATCCATTCAGTCACCCTATGTCTTTTGATGGGAGCATTTAATCCATTTACATTTAAAGTAATTATCTATCAGTAGGTCTGTACTTTTTGCCTTTTTGTTAAACATTTTCTGGTTGTTTTTGTTATTCCTCTCTGGTTGTATTCTATTACTCTCTTTCTGCACAATGACTAGTGTTCTTATTATATTCCTTTCTCTATTTCTTATATATCTATTACAGGGTTTGATTTGTGGTCACCATGTGGTTTACATATGATTCTCACAGCACATATATAGCCATCTGTTACATTGGTAGTTGCTTAAGCTCAAACACAATTAACAGCACTAGTATTTTCACTCGTCTTCCATGTCTTATGTATATGATGTCTTTATTAACAACTTATTAACACCTTTAAATTCTCTTAACTTAATTTTAGTAGTAGTTGATTTTACTAACTTTATCTTTTAATCTCCTACTGGTTTTTAAGTGATTGATATATTACCTTTGCTATCTGGTTGCTTTTACCAGTGAACTTATTTCTTTTCATAATTTCCTTGCTTCTACTTATGGCCAGTTCATTTTTTCTGTAAAAAGTCCCTTTAATATTTCTAGTCAGGCTGGTTCAGTGGTGGTGAACTCCTTTAACTTTTAGCTCTTCTTCAATCCTGAATAAGTTTTCTGGGTAGAATATTCTCTTGAGGTCTTTCTCTTTCAACACTTTGAATATTTCATATCACTGCCTTCTATCCTGTAGAGATTCTGCTGAAAAATCAGCTAATAACCTGAGTTTCCCTTGTAGGTAACTCATTGATTTTCTCTCACTTGTTTTTAGATTCATTCTTTGACTTTTTTCTTTGATATAATAATTATAAAGTGCGTTGGTGTGGATCTCCTTGGGTTCATCTTGTTAGGGGCTCTCTGTGCTTCCTGGGCCTGAATGTTCTCTTTCTTTCTCTTAGGTTAGAGAAGATTTCAGATATTATTTCCTTAAATAAGTTTTCTACCCCTTACTTTCTCTTTTCTTTCTGAGACTCCTATAATGCAAATGTTAGGACATTTGATGTTGCAAGCTCCCCTAACCTGTCCTCATTTCTTTTCTTTCAGTTATTCAACTTGAGTGCTTTGCATTACTCTGATTTCCAAATCACTGATCCATACTTCCAATTCTTATTCTCTGCTATTGATTCCCTTTATTTTTCATTTCATTTATTGTACTCATCATCTCTGATTTATTCCTTTTTATATCTTCTATCTCTTTGTAGAAGTTCTCACTGAGTTCATCCACACTTCTCTAGAGTCTGGTGAGCAAATATTTTATAACCACTTGTCATGTTCTTTCATTTGAACCATATTCCTGTGTCTCTTCTTTTTTTTTTTACTTTTGCATTTGTTTCTACAGGATATGCAAAAGGGCTACCTCTCCCAGTCTTGAAGACATGGCCTTGTGTAGGAATGTCCTGTGGTAAACTGCATGTGCAAGGTGTTTTGTTTGGCAGTCTGGAGGCCAGGTGAGCATGCACTGGAGTGTCACAGTGTCCCAGTCACAGGCCATGGGCCCAGGATTTGCTGTGTGGTTTCCAGAAAAAGCCATGCTGGCAGGGCAGCTGGGGTCAAAGGAGCACAGTCCTGGGAGCTCCGATGGGAAATTGGATGGGGCTTCTCTGGTATGGGGGCTAGGGGAAGTATGCATGGTCCAGTGGTTTCCCAAGTGTACACCAGCTAAGGCCACAGTAATGGAGAGGCTGGCAGTGAATGGGTGAAGTTCAGGATCAGACTTGGGTATGCTAATGGGGTGGCAATGGATGGAAGTAGCACAGGAATGGTGAATCTGAATGAGCTTTGTACTGTTACTGCCTGGGTGGGACTGCTGGATCTCTCACAGGCATGTCTGGATGTAGGTAGGGGCTGAAGACCACTTCCATCACACCAGGAGTTGGTGTGTTCACCCTGATTCTGCTCCTGTTTAAACTATCAATATGCATGCAGAATATAAACAATGGCACCACCCTTTCCCTTCCACACTAGCATAAGCAAGTTAAATAATGTAGCTTACCCTGCTCCCATCTGCACTAACAATGTTAAGGGGGAGAGGCAAAAACAATGAAACTAACCCTGATTCTCTTTGTGCTAGAAGTGTCCATTGGAACATAAACAGTGAGGCTCACCTTGTTCCCATTTGTGCTAGCAGTGTCCATGGGGAATGCAAACAATGGCACTCACCAACAACTCCAGCTCTGGAGAGAGCTCCAGCAGTTCCCCTGCCACTTGGCAGGTGAGTTCTGAAAATCAGTTTCCTTAATACTCATCATGGTCTGCTTTAATCTCTCCAACTGTAGCTTTCTTTCTGTACCCCAGGGTAGGTGGGTCTGTTCTTCAGTAGCTCAGCAGTATCTCTCCCTACTGCAGGGCTGCACGGGGTGTGGTGTTCCCTCTCTTGCTATGTCTATATCTCTCTTGCCATTTTTATGTGTTTTTTTTTAATTCCTGGCTGTGTAGAAGGTATTTATTCAGGTCTCAGTTCTTCCTTAGAATGAATTGCTTCGTGTACAGGTGTAGATTTGCAGTATATGTGGGAGAAGGTGGGATCAGGATCTTTTTAAGCTGCCATATTGTGCCTGCATCTCATAAGAATTTAAATTTAGTTTGTCAATTCCTAGAAATAAGTCAGTTAGTTATGATAGGAATTTAATTTATAGATCAGTTAACAAATATTGCCATCCTAGCAGTATTATTTTTGATCCATGAACATATTTCCATTTACTGATATGCTCTTTAGTTTCTTTCACCAATGCTTTATAGTTTTCAGAGCGCAAGTTTTGCACTTCTTTTGTTAAACATGTTCCTATTATTTATTTCCTTTGATGTTCCTATAAATGGAATTGTTTTCTTAATTCTTGTTATATTATTGCAAGCGCATACAAATACAATTAATGTTTGTATATTGGCCACCTATCTTGCAATCTTGCTAACTTGTTTATTAGTTCTAATAGCTTAGTGGATATCTTAGGATTTTCCATTTATTTGATCATGTAATCTGCAAATATAGTTTTACTTCATTTTTTACAACCTAGATGCATTTTATCTCTTTTTCTGATGAAATAGCTCTTCCTATAATCTCCTGCACAAACTTCTACAAGTTGGGACAATAGACATCCTTATCTTTTTCCTGGTTTAGGAGGAAAACAACTAGTCTTTCACTATTAAGTACAATGATAGCTTTAGGGTTTTCATAAATGCCCTTAATTAGATTGAGGAAATTTCCTCCCACGACTCATTTCTTGGTGTTTTTATCATGAAAGTGTCAGAATTTGTTAAATGTTTTTTCTCCATATATTGAATTAAGGATATGTTTTATGTTTTTATTATATGAATATTGTGCATTACATTAATTCATTTGGGTGTTAAACCAAACTTGCATACCTGGGAAAAATTCCAATTAGTCATGCTGCATAATTCTTTTTATATGTTGCTGAATTTGCTTTGCTATATTTTGTGGAAGAATTTTTGCATCTCCATTCACAGGAAATATTGGCCATTAATTTTCTTATCTTGTGATATCTGTCTGGTATGGCATCTGAATGGCACTGGCGCACTAGGGCAAGTTGGGTATTATCCCACCCTCCTTGGTGGAAGAGTTTGTAAAGAGGTGCTATTAATGCTTTAAATATTTGGGAAGGACTGATAAGATGGCAGAATAGGAGGTTACTGTGGTATCTCCTTGCATGTACACATAGAACTTTCAACTATATGTAACACAACGATCTTCCTCTGAAAATGACCTGAAGGCTGCAGAACCAACCTTCCAAAACTAGTAACAAAGAGAAGGCCACAGTGAGTAGGGTTAAGGAAACCCATGATGAATTGGGATACAAACCCTTCCCTTATGCTAGCTGTGGGGAAGTTGGGGTTCCTATGGCCAGGATCCTCACTGAACTTGAACCATCTGATGATGTAACTGGCCTGTTGCTAGGCTACTGCTTCCACACCTTTAGGCAATAAGCTATTATTGCGCTATAAAGAGAGCTCAGCCCAGTGCTCTGGACAGAGGCAGAGACCCTAGTGCTCAACCTACACCAGGAGAACAAGCCAGGTAATAAACTCTTTCACCCCAAGAACCTTTTGCTGTCAATTTCTTTGGTCACATTGAATCCATAGAGAACTTGCCCAGGGCTGAAACCCATTGGCAAGACAATTAGTGAAAGTCAGCAGGGCTCGTTGTTGACCAAGGAAAAAGACAGGTGGCCCTTATGGGAGGGGTGCTTCAGTGGGATGCCTCTGTGATTGGGGAGACAGTGGATTGTCCCCTAGTGGGTATGTGGTCTGAGGTGGCTTAACTCCCTAGAGGACTGGGCCCCACCCCAGGACTGGAGGCAAGTGGAGGTGACACCTGAGGCTGTAGGGGTGGCCCTTGGTATAGTAGTGTCTTGCCTATGGGTTTCAGCCCAGGCAAGTTCGCAAAACTGGACAGCTACATGTAAGAAAATGAAACTGAATTATGGTCTAACTCCATACACAAAAGTAAACTCAAAATGGATCAAAGACTTGACTGTAAGCCATGAAACCATAAAATTCTTAGAAGAAAACATAGGTAAAATCTCTTGAATATAAACATGAGCAACGTTTTCATGAACACATCTCTTCCAGAAAGGGAAACAAAAGCAAACCTAAACAAGTGGGACTACATCAAACTCAGAAGCTTCTGTACAACAAAGGATACCATCAAAAGAATGAAAAGGCATCCTACAGTATGGGATAATATATTCATAAATGACATATCCTATACAGGGTTAACTTCCAAAATAGATAAAGAACTCACCTGTCTCAACACCCAAAAAGCAAATAACCCAATAAAAAATGGGCAGAGGATATGAACAGACACTTCTCCAAAGAAGAAATTCAGATGGCCAACAGACACCTGAAAAGATGCTCCACATTACAAATCATCAGGGAAATGCAAATTCAAACCACAATGAGATATCACCTCACACCAGTTAGGATGGCCAACATCCAAAAGAGAAGCAACAACAAATGCCAGCAAGGATGCAGAGAAAGGGGAACCCTCCTACACTGTTGGTGGGAATGTAAATTAATTCAACCATTGTGGAAAGCAGTATGGAGGTTCCTCAAAAAACTGAAAATATAAATACCATTTGACCCAGGAATTCCACTCCTAGGAATTTTCCCAAATAAAACAAGCTCCCAGACTCAAAAAGACATATGCACCCCTATGTTTATCACTGCACTACTTACAATAGCCAAGATATGGTAGCAACCTAAGTGTCTGTCAGTAGATGAATAGATAAAGAAGATGTAGTACATATACACAATGCAATATTATTCAACCATTAGAAGAAAACAAATCCTACCATTTGCAACAACATAGATGAAGCTAGAGGGTATTATGCTCAGTGAAATAAGGCATTTGGAAAAGACAAGTACCAAATGACTTCATTCATTTGTGGGGTATAATGAAGCAAAACTGAAGAAACAAAACAGCAGCAGACTCACAGACTCCAAGAAGGGACTAGCAATTACCAAAACGAAGGGGGAGGGGAGGGTGAGTGGCGAATGGAGGGAGAAGGGGATTAACGTGCATTATGATTAGCACACATAATGTAGGGGAGTCACAGGGAAGGCAGTATAGCACAGAGTAGACAAGTAGTGATTCTATAGCTTCTTAATACACTGATGGACAGTGACTGCCATGGGGTGTGTTGGGGGTCTTGATAATGTGGGTCAATGTAATAACCACAATATTGCTCATGTGGAAACTTTATAAGACTGTATATCAATGATACCTATATAAAAATAAAAAATAAACATGCTATTTTCCATCCCTCAAATGGCAGTAGTGTTAAAAACAACAGGCCCATAATCTAGCCCTATGCTGTGAATTCCTCACCCAATCAAGCAGAATCGAGAGCAAGAGACTACAGCTAACACCCTCCTGACCTCTGCACTACCTCAGACTCTTTGGCTGCACATCCATCTTTTGGGATTTCAAGAATTCTGTTTCCAAAAGGCTGGGCACAGAGATTTGGGGTGGAAATTACACCCACTCCCACCTGAGAAAAGAAAGGACAGTGGTTAGGTGAGCACCAGACACCTCTCTTGGAGTGGGAAGACCCTCAGCCTGAGAAGTCATCATTTTTATTATCCATGAAGGGCCTTCTGGAAATAACCCCTCTCCTCTTGAACAAACAGAAAATAGAATGAGGAGGCCAGAAGGTCCTGTGATCACCTCTAGGACTGACATATAAGATGAAGGCATAGCTAGTGCAAGAGCCAATGGCTTCTTACTACTGAACCATCATCAGTGAACCCACCACTCCACGGTGGCAGTGCCAGCCCAGGACGGTCTCCCAGGGAGAGGCTGTTCCTCGACTCTCAGCAGGAGGAGCAGAGGGAACTCAGGCTTGATGCAGGTCCTCTTGACTCCTGCCTTCCATTTAGTCCATTCAACAAGACAAAGAATCCCATTCCAACAAGCTGGAGTTAGATTTTGCCATTTTCAGCCCCAAAATACCTGATGAATATATCAAGGGTACACTTTTTCTAGAAGCAGTGGTGTTTTTATTTGCTCAAATAATATAGTCTACCTTTAATAAAAGCCCTATCTATTCAGTGCTTTTTTGCCTTTTCAATTTGTGTCCAGTGATGTTTCCTAAACAGAGGATTGAGAAAGGCATGGAAAATCTTACAGGCACACTAAAATTTCTAGATCTGCAAGCGGAGAGCTTTAATGCCTTTTGCTGCCAGAGATATTTAGGAGTGAGGTGGTAAGCCTCACTTTTACCTGTAGAATCCAGTACTGAAAGAGAAGCTATTGTTGTTTTAGGATTGTGTTTAGGAACAGGAGTTTATTTACAGTAATAGTGCTAAAGCTAATAGAGCAAATGTGTGTCCCAAATTTAGACAAGATAGTTAAAGGGTTTACCTGCCTCCTAAGACATAGTGTCTCCCTCCTTCTGCAGCACCAAGTGACATTTTTACTCTAGGACATCTTTGCAAGCCACACTCAGGTTGGCTGGTCATCCTGGAAATGGAATAAGGCCCTTTCCCTGTGCAGCTCCCAGAACAAAACTTCGTGTGCTGGATTCTCTCTCCTTGGCTCCAGCATCAGGAGACTGGAGAGAAAGCTGGCCAGAGTCCTGCTGGGTCTGATGTCCCCTGTCGCCCTTGTGAAATGGCTTTTTGCAGAATGGAAGCACATGGTGTCCTTGGTGGCTCTGAAAGTGACCCAGAACTCGGTCATGCAGGCCAAGCAGAAGCTGCAGTCACAGAAGATGCTCCCAAGGTCCTTTATGTGCTCCTGGAAGACCCAGCAGTTCCCCTCTCCCAGGAGGTTCCTGACAGTGGGCTCTTCACCATGACCACTGTCCAAGGAGGGCTCTGCAACTCCTTCTCAACTAACATAGACTGGTGGCCGAAGGAGGGCATGGTGGAGAGTGTGAAGGGAATTGGGGGTGGGGGGGAGGTGCTCAGAATGCACAGGGATGCCCTGTGCCTCCAGTGCAGGCCCCTCACAGCCCTGCCTGCTCCCCATACAGATGCTCTCATCTCTCCAATCTCTCCTCTACACTGCACCACAGTGGCCCTTATCAAAAGCTGGACCCTCTTCCTCATTGCTCTGTTTTGCCACACCTAGCAAGGTGGATTACAGGGCTTAGCCTCTGTCATCAGTGCTCCCATCTCCCCACCTCTTTCCCTCCAGCCACGAGCGCAAGCATTGGTTGAACATCAACTACGTGACTGGCTCTTCACATATATCAACTTAACCAATCCGCACCTTCTCCCTTAAAACATCACCCACTTTACAGGTGAGAAAACTGAGGCTACAGTGGGTAAGCAGTTTGTCTGGATCACACAGCTAAGTGGTGTGGAGGAAATTCTGGAATCAGGGTAGTCCAGGTGAGGCCTATATTCCTTAGTGCCATGTGCACCTGCCTCCAGCCTCCCTGGATGTGGTCTGTCTGGAGAACCCACCACACTGTCCAATACCCTGGACTCCCTCCTTCTCCTTTCCTCCCCTGTCAACTCCTGGTCATCCTCAGGACTCAATTCAAATGTCACCTCTTCAGGGAGGACTTCCTGGGCTGCTTCATGACTAGGGTGGGTGCCCTTGTTATCTATTCCAATGAAATTGTATCAATTTAAGGAGAACTTCATGTTTCCAGCAAGGTGTTGGGCCCACCCTTCCTACTGAAAACAGCTCCCCCCTTTTTACCTTGAGGCAATAACCTTGCTAGTGACTGGATTTCATATATTTGAAGGGTGTGATGTGAAGACTTATACTTATTCTGTTTGACCATAGAAGTCAATTGGTCTTTTCTGCAGAAGAGTCAGGGAGACAAAATTGGACTCATTAGAAGATTTTTGCTTTCATTGTTAGACTTAACACAGGAATGAGCATCCTTGGTACATAGTGAGAGCTCCATCATTACAGGGATTCAAACAATTGCTCTTGATGTTGTATAGAGAATTGTGACGTTGTGAGAAGATCACAGGATCTTTGACGCCACTTCCTTGCTGAAGCTGCCATAGCAGATGGAGGAGCATTAAGCCAGGCATCAGAGGACCCACTAGCCCTGTGATCTCAGGCTGGGCACTTCTGAGTCTCATTCCTGATATTTGATAGTTGAGCTGCGATAATCATATCTGACTGACCTAGAGTTGTCGTATATTGCAACGTATAAGAAATATCTATTTGGTCTTTATCCCTGTTTCTGCAGAGCACCCAAAATCTGGAATTTCCTAAGGTGTGAGAGTGGCAGTAGAGGTTCCTTTTGTGATGTTAATGGCGAAACTTTTGGAAGCACCCAAGGATGGGGGCTGGTCACCAAGGGAACCAACCAGGTGATTAGAGGGTTGGCATCTCCTCCCAAAACCATGTATATTTTGAAAATACAGCTAATACAACTATTCCTAAAATAGTGACCAGAAGATACAGTACACCAGCAAGGTTACATCTACATCTGCAAGAACTCAACATCTCACGAAAAGGGTAAGATACAAAGCTGTGACCCAGCAGGAATCGAGCACTCCCCCCACCCTGCTCATCAGTGAGAGAAAAAGAATCAGACTGGGGTGGGAGTGGAAGCACAGGACTGCTAAATAACCAGCCCTAGTAACCTGCACCGGGAGCACACACACACACTGCATGGTGTACTGAATATTAGAGGAATGGAAAAGCAAAACCCGACACTAAGATTACTGAGAACAGGTTACAGGTTCCCACAGCCAGCTGCCCTAGAACAAAAGAAAAGCCGGTACTTTAAAAGTCTTAAAGGGACAGGGGCTTAACAGGTGAACAAAATCGTCCTGGTGCACATGGCCCAGCAGGCTGGGAACTTTAAGGAACTTCAGGCGCCCTAATCCCCTGGGTGGTGGCACAGCTCCAAAGCCCCTCATGACAATAAGCAGCCTGCCGTTCATTCCCCACCACGGGCACTGCAAGTGAAGTGGCTTACCCGCCATTGCTGCAGAGCAACCGGGTAGCAGCCCCTCCCACAGCAACCACACAGAGATTTCTCCTAATGCATGGCTAACCGGGCCAGATCCAGAGACTGACCCCTGCCCTCAGTTGACCAACAGAGACAGCAGAGACTGGTGCAGAGTCTGGAAGGCACAAAGGGGTTTTATTCTCACTGCAAACTTGCGCTGCTTGCCTGAAACCCCCGCCAGTGCACTAGACCATCCCAAGGGCTGCCCCTCCCACAGCAGCTCAGGGGATTGACCAACAGGCTGCCCCCTGTGAGCGGCTGACTGGCACAGGCAGAGGAAGCCGGCACAGAGTCCAGAAAGGACATAGGGGCTTTGTCCTCACGGTGAACACATGTTGATCACCTGCACTCACTGCCAGTGTCCCAGGCCACCCCGAGGGCCACCCTGCCCACAGAAGCTCAGGGGATTAACCCACAGGCTGTCGCCTGCACCTGTTTGACCAGCACAGGCAGAGGAAATGGGCACAGAGTCAAGGAAGCATGTAGGGGCTCTGTTCTCACAGCAAACATTGCGCTGATTGCCTGCAACCATGGCCAGTGCCCAAAGCCATCCCAAAGGCCACCCCACCGACGGCAGCACAGGGACTCAACCTGGAGGCTGCTCCATGTGTGCGGTTGCATGGCACAGGCAACAGAGATGGACAAGCCAGCCAGCAAGCAGGAAGGCACTTTGTTCTCATAGCTGACATACGTACCACTTGCTGGCGATCACTTGATTGCCATGAAAAGGCAGAAGAACTTTGTTCAGTCCAAAATCCCTCAAACACCTCAAAAAGGGCCTGGTGATACCAAAATCACCAGTCATCCTGAAAAAGAATTCAAAATAAAAGTCATAACCACGCTGATGGAGCTGCAGACATACATGCAAGAGCTAAGGGATGAAACTGGAGGGAGATTACAGAAATGAAACAAACAATGGAAGGATTTAAGAGCAGACTGCATGAGGTGCAAGAGACTGTTAATGGAATAGAAATCAGAGAACAAGAATACAGAGAAGCTGAGACTGACAGAGATAAAAGGATCTCTAAGAATAAAAGAATATTAAGAGAACTCTGTGAACAATCCAAATGGAATAAAGTTAGCATTATAGGGGCACCAGAAGGAGGAGAGAAAAAGGGATAGAAAGTGTCTTTGAAGAAATAATTGCTGAAAACTTCACCAATCTGGGGAAGGAAATAGTATCTCAGACAATGGAAGTCCACGTATATCCCAACACAAGGGACGAACGAGGACAACACCAAGACATATAATAATTAAAATGGCAAAAATAAAAGACAAGGACAGAGTAGTAAAAGCAGACAGGGAGAGAAAAAAGATCACCTACAAAGGAAAATCCAACAGGCTATCATCAGACTTCTCAGCAGAAACCTTACAGGCCAGAAGAGAATGGCATATTTTCAGTGCAATGAAACAGAAGGGCCTTGAACCAAGAATACTGTATCCAGCAAGATTATCATTTAAATTTGAAGAAGGGATTAAACAATTCCCAAATAAGCAAAAGTTGAGGGAATTTACCTCCCACAAACTACTTCTACAGTGTATTTTAAATGGACTGCTATAGATGGAAGTGCTTCTAAGGCTAAATAGATGTCACCAGAGAAAATAAAATCATGGCAAAGACAGTAAACCAGCCAAACACTAACGGAATGCAAAATAAAATCACCTATCCACAAAATCACTCACGGGAAACACAAAAGAGTACAGAATAAAACACCTAACATAAAAAGAGTAGAGGAGGAAGAAAAAGGGTCAGAAATAAAGAATCATCAGACTGTGTTTATAACAGCAAAATAAGTGAGTTAAGTTACACGGTTAGATAGTAAAGAACCTTTAGTAACCACGAACAAAAAGCCTCCAATGGCAATAAGTACATATCTTTCAAAAATCACCCTGAATGTAAATGGACTGAGTGCACCAATCAAAAGACACAGAGTAATAGAGTGGATAAAAAGCAAGACCCATCTATATGCTGCCTACAAGAGACTCATCTCAAACCCTAAGACATACACAGATTAAAGGGAAGGGATGGAAAAAGATATTTCATGCAAACAATAGGGAGAAAAAAGCAGGTGTTGCATTTCTTATATCACACAAAATAGACTACAAAACAAAGTCACAAGAGACAAAGAAGGATATTACATAATGATAAAGGGGTCCGTACAACAAGAGTATATAACCATTATAAATATCTATGCACCCAACACAGAAGCACCTACATATGTGATACAAATACTAACAGAATTACAGGAGGAAATAGAATGCAATGCATTCATTTTAGGAGACCTCAACATACCACTCACTCCAAAGGACAGATCAACCAGACAGAAAATAAGTAAGGACACAGAGGCACTGAACAACACATTAGAACAGATGGACCAAACAGACACTTACAGAACTCTACACCCAAAAGCAGCAGGATACACATTCTTCTCAAGTGTACGTGGAATATTTTCCAGAATAGACCACCTACTAGGCCACAAAAAGAGCCTCAGTAAATTCAAGAAGATGGAAATTTTACCAACCAACATCACAGATGACAAAGGTATAACACTAGAAATAAATTGTACAAAGAAAAGAAAAAGGCTCACAAACACATGGAGGCTTAACAAGCTCCTAAATAATCATTGGATCAATGACCAAATTAAAACAGAGATCAAGCAATATATGGAGACAAATGAAAACAACAGCACAATGCATGAACTTCTGTGGGACATAGTGAAGGCAGTTCTAGGAAGAAACTATAAAGCAATCCAGGTCTATTTAAATAAGGAAAAAAATCCCAAATGAATAGTATAAATTAATAATTATTGAAACCTGGAAAAGAACAATAAATGAGGCCCAAAATGAGCAGAAGTATGGACATAATAAAGATTAGAGAAGAAATAAATAAAATTGAGAAGAATAAAACAACAGAAAAAATTGATGAAATCAAGAGCTGGTTCTTTGAGAAAATAAACAAAATAGATAAATCCCTAGCCAGACTTATTAAGAGAAAAAGAGAATCAACACACATAAACAGAATCAGAAATGAGTGAGTAAAATTCTTCACGGACACCACAGTAACACAAAGAATTATTAGAGAATACTATGAATATCTACATGCTAGCAAACTGGATAACCTAGAAGAAATGAACAACTTTATAGAAAAATACAACCTGCAAGACTGACCAAGGAAGAAACAGAAAATGTAAACAGACCAATTACCAGCAAAGAAATTGAATCGGTAATCAAAAATCTACCCAGGAACAATATCCTCAGACCAGATGGATACACTGCTGAATTTTATTAGACATTTAGAGAAGACATAATGTCCATTCTCCTTAAAGTTTTCTAAAAAATAGAAGAGGAGGGAATACTTCCAAACTAATTCTGTAAAGCCAGCATCACTCTAATACCAAAACCAAGCAAAGACCCCACAAAAAAAGAAAATTACAGACCAATATACCTGATGAACATAGATGCAAAAATACTCAACAACATATTAGCAAACTGAATTCAAAAATACATCAAGAGGATCATGGTCAAGTGGGATTCATCCCGAGGATGCAAGGATGCTACAACATTCGAGAATCCATCAACATCAACCACCACATCAACAAAAACAAGGACAAAAACCACATGATGATCTCCATAGATGCTGAAAAAGCATTCAACAAAATTCAACATCCATTCATGATAAAAACTCTCAACAAAATGGGCATAGAGAGCAAGTACCTCAACATAATTAAGGCCATATATGACAAACCCACAGCCAACATCATACTTAACAGCGAGAAGCTGAAAGATTTTTGCCCAAGATCGGGAACAAGACAAGGGTACCCACTCTCCCCGCTTTTATTCAGCATAATACTGGAGGTCTTAGCCATGGCAGTCAGACAACACAAAGAAATAAAAGACATCCATATTGGTAAGGAAGAAGCCAAACTGTCACTGTTTGCAGATGACATGATATTGTACATAAAAAAGCCTAAAGAATCCACTCCAAAACTACGAGAACTAATATGTGAATTCAGTAAAATTGCAGGAAACAAAATTAATACACAGAAATCTGTTGCATTCCTATACACTAATGATGAACTAGCAGAAAGAGAAATCAGGAAAACAATTCCATTCACAGTTGCATACAAAAGAATGAAATACCTAGGAATAAACCTAACCAAGGAAGTGAAAGACCTATACTCTGAAAACTACAAGACACTCATGAGAGAAATTAAAGAAGATACAAATAAATGGAAACACATCCCATGCTCATAGATAGGAAGAATTAATATTGTCAAAATGGCCACCCTGCCTAAAGCAATCTACAGATTCAATGCAATCCCTATCAAAATACCAAGAGCATTCTTCAATGAACTAGAGCAAATAGTTGTAAAATTCATATGGAACCACAAAAGAGCCCGAATAGCCAAAGCAATCCTGAGAAGGAAGAATGAAGCTGGGGGATTACGCTCCCCGACTTCAAGCTCTACTAGAAAGCCATGGTAATCAAGACTATTTGGTACTGGCACAAGAACAGACCCATAGACAAACGGAACAGACTAGAGACCCCAGATATAAATCCAAGCATATATGGTCAATTAATATATGATAAAGGAGCCACGGATATACAATGGGGAAATGAAAGCCTCTTCAACAACTGGTGTTGGCAAAAGAGAATGAAACTGGATTATTGTCTAACCCCATACACAAAAGTAAACTCAAAATGGATCAAAGACCTGAATGTAAGTCATTAAACCATTAACTCTTAGAGGAAAACACAGGCAAAAATCTCTTTAATATAAACATGAGCAACTTTTTCCTGAACGCATCTCCTTGGGCAAGGAAACAAAATAAAAAATGAACAAATGGCACTACGTCCAGCTAAAAAGCTTATGTACAGCAAAGGACACCATCGGCAGAACAAAAAGGCATCCCACAGTATAGGAGAATATATTTGTAATGACATAACCGACAAGGGGTTAACATCCAAAATATATATAGAACTCACACAACTCAACACTCAAAAATCAAATAATCTTATTAAAAAATGGGCGGATGATACGAACAGACAATTCTCCAAAGAAGAAATTCAGATGGCCAACAGGCACATGGAAAGATGCTCCACATTGCTAATTATCAGGGAAATGCAAATTAAAACCACAATAAGATAACACCTCACACCAGTTAGGATAGCCAAAATAGAAAAGAATAAGAACAACAAATGCTGGCGAGGATGCAGAGAAAGGGAAACCCTCCTACACTGCTGGTGGGAATGTAAACTAGTTCAATCATTATGGAAAGTGGTATGGAAGTTCCTCAATGTGGGATTAATATATAAATGTACAATCACAAGTACAGAAATCAAATGTATAATCATATATCACTTGATTATTTTTCTTGTAATTCTTGATGTGTGATCAAGAACAGAACAATCAAGACCCAAACAGCTTCTGTGATGTGACTGCCCTCACATTGTTTTAGTATTTTTGAAGACGTGATTCCCCAGGAGACTGGAGACTGCTGAGAATTAAGCTTAGAGTTAATGATTGTGTATTAAGTCCCCCATGCAAAATTCTATTTTTATTAACATTTATTTGCTCAGTAAATATGAGGGGTGCCCTGTCAGCAACACTCTTGCGCTGTTAAGCCTCGAGTCCCCTGGCTGGTCCTTTCAGATCTTCGATATCTCATCGTGTCTCCCCCATATCTGTGGGTCAGAATCAGGGAGGGACTGACACTCAAAAAACTAAAAATAGAAATACAATTTGACCCAGGGATTCCACTCCTAGGAATTTACCCAAAGAAAATGCAGGATCCCAGTTTGAAAAAGACATATGCAACTCTGTTTATCGCAGCACTATTTACAATAGCCAAGAAATGGAAGCAACCAAAGTGTCCAACAGCAGATGAATGGATAAAGAAGATGTGGTACATATACACAATGGAATATTATTCAGCCATAAGAAGAAAACAAATCCTACCTGTGCGATTCACTTATAATTCAAGTATGAAAATTAAATGAATAATTATAGTTGACTTGATTGATTATAGAAACCGAATCAGTTTCTGTGATATGACTGCCTTTACATTGTTCACCTTGTGAGAACTTGTTCACTATGTTCCCTGCATTGTTCACTGTGTGGGAGCTTGTTCACTGTATTGGAACTTGTACGTTATGCCCCAGAAAGTTGATAAGTGATCAAGGACACAACAAATAAGACCAAAACAGTTTCTAGGACCTAACTGCCCTTGCTATTCTTTCAATACCATGTAAGACATCGCATCCCAGGAGAATGGAGACTGCCAAGGATTAAGTTTACAGTTAGTTAATGGTTGTCATTTAAGTCCCACACTCAGAATTCTATTGTTGTTAACTTGTATTTGCTCAATAAATACAAAGGGTGCCCTCTCAGCACCACTCTTGAGCTGTTACGCCTTGAGTCTCCTGGCTGGTCTTCTAAGGTCATCAATATCTCATCATGTCGCCTCCTCAATCTGTGGGACAGAGGCAGGGAGGGGGCCGAAAAGTGGCGCCCGAACAGGGACACTTGAAACTCAGAGTGGGGAAACTCCAAAGATTTTCGATCCGGTAAGACTCCTGGGAAAGCATGCGTAGGGCAGGATTGAGGCGCCAGGGACCCTATAATGGGCCAGAAAGAATCTAAAGTCACTAAGATGGAGGATAATTTAAAATTACTCCGTGCCCTCCTAAAAACATCAGGAGTGAAAACTTCTAAAAGAGACTTTGCTCAACTCCATAAGTATATTAAAAAACATTGTGATTGGTTGCCTCCACATGGAACTCTTAAACAGGCTGATTGGAATAATGTGTTAAGAGATTTTAAGAACGTTCACAGACAAGGCAATGTTATTCCTGTGCCTGTCTGATCTTTGTGTAATCTGATCACTCTCGCTCTGCAGCCCTTGCAAACAGCCTCACTCTCCGATACTAGATCAGACACACAAGAGCGAGAGAGAGAAGTGCTAGACGATGTGGTGAAGTAAACAATCCTCCTCACCACATACCCCTGACTCCTCTTCATCCTCCTCATCCTCCTCTTCAGACACTGAGGATGAGGCTGCTGCTTAGCCCTCTTGTGGAATAGCTTCTGTTTCTGCTCCAAGTGCATCTCCCTTTGCAGCAGGAATACATAAAGCCCAAATGGAAGTTGATCTAGATGTCTATTTAACGCCTATAGTGGCACCTGTCACTTTAACTCCTTTTGGACCTAATGAAGATCCTCAATTCCCCCAAGGGGGAGTTAGAACGCTTTATGCGCCCATTCCTTATAAAACATTAAAAGATTTCAAACAAGCCATCTCTACTTATGGCACTAACTCACCGTATGTAGTGGGTCTTTTGAGGGAATTGGCAGAATAAGAAAGGATGATTCCTCATGACTGGGATTTGCTGGCTCGTACCTGTTTAGACGCTTCTGAATTTTTACAATTTACAACACAGTGGTGTGATGCATCAAAAGCACAAGCTTTGAGAAATCAGCATGCCAATCCTCCCATCCTTATCACTGCTGAACAACTAACAGGGCAAGAGATTGGTTACGATTAGAGAGACAGGCTAGTTATGATGACACAGCAGTAACACAAGTTCGTCTCTGTTGTCTGAAAGCTTAGTAAAAGATACAAGCATCTGGAAAGCCCACCCTACAGTTCAGTAAACTTAAACAAGGATTACTGAACCATATGTTGACTTTGTGGCAAGATTAAGATAATTTGAGAAGGACAGTAGCACATCCATATTTAAGGGACCTGTTGTTGCAGATGCTAGCTTATGATAATGCAAATACAGAGTGTCAAAGAGTTCTTAGACCTCTGAAAGCTGCAGGAGCTAGAATGGACGACTATATCAAGGCCTGTGCAGATGTAGGTTCTCCTACATACCAAGCTAATTTACTAGCAACTGCTCTGAGAGGGAAGTCAAGAGGAACTATAAAAAATCTAAAATGTTTTTGGTTGTGGCAGACAAGGGCATATGAAAAAAGACTGCAAAGCACAAAAGAGAGCAAAAGAGTCAAATTTTAAAAATAAACCACCATCTGTTTGCCCAAAATGTAAAAAACGGAGACATTGGTCTAATGAATGTCATTCAAAATTTGATAAAAGAAGGTAATGCCACTACTGAGTCTCAGCCTTTAAACCTTCAATCGGGCCAGCCTCTGAGGCCCTAGAAAATAATACAGAGGCATCCTCCCCAGTCAGAAGAACATGGCATGATTTACAAGCAGCCACTAAAGGAAGTGCCGCTGTAGATCTTGCCTCTTCTCATTCTGTCTATTTACAGCCATCACAAGGAGTCCAATTACTTAACACAGGAATTTTTGGTCCTTTACCAGCTAATCTGTAGGATTACTTTTAGGCCGTAGCAGTTGGACACTAAAAGGATTGATGGTGAGGCTTGGAGTTATTGATCAGGATTATATGGGTGACATTAAAATAATGGTGTCATCTGACAAAGAATTATATGTACCTCAAGGAGAAAGAATTGCCCAATTACTTTTACTTCCTTATCTCCCACCTTCAACAACACCTTATGAAAGGGGACAAGGTGGTTTGGAAGTACAAATAAACAGATATGGCTTAATACAAAAATCACATCTGATAGACCTCAATGTAAAGTCAGTATTCAAGGCAAGTCTTTTACAGGATTGTTAGACACAGGAGCTGATGTGTCTGTAATTGCTCTTAAACATTGGCTGAAAAACTGGCCCAAACAAGAAAAACATATTCGGGTTTCAGGCATTGGTACAGCTACTCAAGTATGGCAAAGTTCAGCTACATTACAATGCTTAGGCCCGGAAAAACAATTGTCTATATTAAAACCTTTAATTGTTGATGTAGCAATTAATCTCTGGGGACGAGATTTAATGCAACAATGGCATACTACACTGCTTTTGACGAACTTCCATCGGTTCAATCTTTTTCTTAGAGGTCATTGATATATGGCTGCCAGCTCCTATACATTACAGTAGACCACACAGATGCCTGTTTGGGTGGATCAATGGCCCCTCAATAAAGAAAAGCTGACAGCCCTAAACACATTAGTTCAGGAACAACTTCAGTTAGATAGATTAGAATTTTCCACAAGCCCGTGGAATTTCCCTGTATTTGTCATAAAGAAGAAGTCAGGAAATTGGAGACTCTTGAATGATTTAAGACAAATTAATGCAGTTCTTAAACCTATGGACCTTTACAACAAGGCCTCCCTTCTCTGGCTATGATTCCAAAAGACTGTGATATGGCTATCATTGATCTCAAAGATTGCTTTCTTACAATTTCTGTAGCCATAACAGACAGAAAAGTTTGCTTTTACTGTCCCTTCCTTAAGTCTGCAGACTCCTTCAGAGAGATTCCAGTGGAAAGTACTTCCTCAAGGAATGTTAAACAGCCCTACAATTTATCAAAATTATGTGCATAGAGCTCTTCAGCCTATACGTGAGACATGGCCTTCAGCTTATATCATTCATTATATGGATGATATTCTTATAGCTCTACCTAAACATCTATCTCTTACTGCAATTCTCAACGAGACTGAAACTGAATTAAAATAATGGGGCTTACAAATAGCTCCTGATAAAATACAAATACAATACCCAATGAATTATTTTTTTAATATAATTTATTTTGGTGTCAATCTACAATTACGTGTGCAATATGGTTATTAAACTACCCTTTCATCAGGTCCCCCCACACCAACCCCATTACAGTCACTGTCCATCAGCATAGTGAGATGTTATAGAATCACTACTTGTCTTCTCTGGGTTGTACAGCGCCCCCTTGCCCCCCCAACGTTATGTTTGCTAATCGTAATGCCCCTTTTTCCCTCTTATCCTTCCCTTCCCACCCATCCTCCCCAGTCCCTCTCCCTTTGGTAACTATTAGTCCGTTCTTGGGTTCTGTGAGTCTTATGCTGTTTTGTTACTTCAGAATTTTTTCTTTGTTCTTATACTCCACATATGAGTGAAATCATTTTGATACTTGTCTTTTTCGGCTTGGCTTATTTCGCTGAGCATAATACGCTCTAACTCCATCCATGTTGCTGCAAATGGTAGGATTTGTTTTCTTCTTATGGCTGAATAATATTCCATTGCGTATATGTACCACATCTTCTTTATTCATTCATCTACTGATGGACACTTAGGTTGCTTCCATTTCTTGGCTATTGTAAATAGTGCTGTTATAAACATAGGGGTGCATCTGTGTTTTTCAAATTGTGCTGCTGCATTCTTAGGGTAAATTCCTAGGAGTGGAATTCCTGGGTCAAATGGTATTTGTATTTTGAGATTTTGAGGAATCTCCATACTGTTTTCCACAATGGTTGAACTAATTTGCAGTCCCACCAGCAGTGTAGCAGGGTTCCCTTTTTTCCACATACTCGCCAACATTTGCTGTTGTTTGTGTTTTGATGTTGGCCACCTCACTGGTGTGAGGTGATATCTCATTGTGGTTTTAATATGCATTTCTCTGATGATTAGTGATGTGGAGCATCTTTTCATGTGTCCCTTGGCCATCTGAATTTCTTCTTTAGAGAAGTGTCTATTCATGTCCTCTGCCCATTTCTTAATTGGATTATTTGCTTTTTGCTTGTTAAGGTGCGTGAGTTCTTTATTTATTTTGGATGTCAACCCTTTATCAGATACGTCATTTATGAATATATTCTCCCATTCTGTAGGGTGTCTTTTTGTTCTCCTTATGGTGTCCTTTCTGTACAGAAGCTTTTCAGCTTGATATAGTCCCACTTTTCATTTTTGCTTTTGTTTCCCTTGCCTGGGGAGATATGTTCATGAAGAAGTCGCTCATGTTTATGTCCAAGAGATTTTTGCCCCAATGAATTATTTAGGGAATAAAATTCAAGAAAATTCAATAATTCCTCAGAAAATTCAAATAAGGAGAGATCATCTTAAAACTTCAAATGATTTTCAAAAGATTTTAGGAGATACTAATTGGATTCAAACATTACCAGGTATTCCTACTTATAAATGACAAAACCTTTTTGATATTTTAAAAAGGACCCCCAGATCTTAATAGTCCAAGAAATTTAACCTCAGAAGCTGAGGAAGAACTCAGATGGATAGAACAACACATTCAAAAGGCTCAATTATCAAAAAAAGATTTACATAAACCCATGCTTTTATTAATTTGCTCCCCATTCTCCCACAGGATTGCTCTGTCAATGTGACGGTTAGAATGGACATTTTTACAGTATCAAACTAAACCCTCGTTGCAACCTTACATTGACAAAATAGCCTCCGTTATCCTCAAAGGATGACAGAAACTAAGACAGATGATTGGCCAAGATCCTCACTCCATTATTCTTCCATTATCAAAAGAAAATATGACACAAGTTCTTCAGGAAAACATTCATCGGCAAATTGCACTCTCTGATTATTTAGGAAGTATTGAGTGTCATTACACTATGAATAAGTTGTTTTACTTTTTTCAGCATCATTAGTGGATTCCTCCTCAAAAGTATTTCTCCAATCCACTAATACATGCTATCACTTGTTTTACAGATGGTACAAAATTTTTCAAAGCAGCCTATGCAATGTGTTCTGGTTTATCAAAAATTTTTCATATGTCTTTCACTTCTGCACAACAAAATGAGTTATATGCTGTATTGCAAGCTCTGCAAGATTTTCCTAGTCCTCTCAGTATTGTTACTGACTCTGCTTATGCTGCCTTCTCTGTTCCTCTTTTAGAAACTGCTACATTAGGAACTACATACTCCCCTATTAACACTTTATTTTCTCAATTAAAGGTGTGCATCCGTCAGCGTCTGCATCCCTTCTCTATCACTCACATACGATCACATTCTAATTTACCAGGTCCTTTATCATACTATAAAGATAAAGTAGACAAACTTGTTTCTTTAGTTAATTACTCACCAGCTCAACGCTATCATGACCCGACTCATGCTCCTTCTTTTACTTTACAAAAGCATTTTTCTCTTTCAGCCTCTGAAGCTCAACATATCCTGAATTCTTGTCTGACCTGTTCTCAAATTAATTCTCCTCATTTACAGGCTGGAATTGCTCCCAGGGTAACATCCTAACGCCTTATGGCAAATGGACATTACCATTGTTCCTAAATTTGGAACTCTTAAACATGTTCATGTTTCCATAGATATATATTCTTCAGCTTCATGGGCCACAGCTTTAACAGGAGAATGATCTCATGTCATTATTCATCGCGTACAAGCCTTTGCAATACTGGGCATTCCTGCTACCATAAAAACTGACAATGCTCCAGTTTATCTTTCCTCTACACTGAAAATTTTTTTCAGCTATATAACGTTACTCATAAAACAGGTATTCCTTATAATTCTACAGGCCAAACTTTAGTTGAACATCGTCACCTTACTCTTAAGCATTACTTATTAAAACAAAAAGGGGGATTACTCCCTGATATGATAAAATTAACAGCTAATCAATGATTAATGCATGCTTTACATATTCTTAATTTTGATCTTTTAAAAGGAGACAGACGATCAGCTATGGAAGTATTTTTCTGATAAAAATTTCTTTTTCTAAAACGACAGCAGTTCCTGTATGGTGGTCTCCAGTAGGTTCTTCACAATGGTATAAAGGTCATATCAAGGTGTGGGGGAAAGGGCTTGTTTGTGTCATTTCAGAGGATCAATGCCTGATTTGGCTACACAGGAAAAGAATTAAGATACGATATGAAGAACTCCCAACATCTGCATCCTCCGGAAGAGCTTCTCCAGAGGGTAGTCACCAACAAATTTCACCAATGAAATGAAGCTTCCTGGATAGCGAAGTTTCTACTTTTGTTTTTAATGATGGTATTTATACATACACCCACTGCACAAGCTTGCACTATTACAACTACTGTGAGCAGTCCTCCATATTTAGGCCAAGGAGTAGTCCTTCAGTGTGTATCCACCTGTTCTACTCCAGTAGGTCCTGTAGTATCGAAAAAGAATGGTGAAGAAATATACAGGCAAACGTCTGGAGGAAAACTTGGGTGGTGTAATGCTACTGATTAATCTAAAAGGGAAAATAATCGAAAGGATATATATTAAAAAGTTTTGACTCGAGAAGATATTGGAAATTATACCTGTGAAAAATTTCAAAAAGGATCTACTGATATATTATATAGTAGTTTTGTGTATTTAAATGTATTATTAGCTCCAGAACATAAGTTCTCTTCACCTAACCTATGGCTTGCAACTTGCAAGCCAAGGGTTGAATAAGTCATCTTTTTGTGTAACAGGAGATTCTTCCATTAGTGGATTATTAACAAAGAATTTAATAGGAATAGGACTTTCTCCCCCAGTGTTTACTAAGATACCAGGAATAAACATTACCCATTCTCCAAGAATTCTTTACGTGCTATTCAATTAAATCTTCCTGTTAGTACTACCATAATTTCTGATTGTATATGCATTAATTTTACTCAAGTACCTTCTTATTGTAATTCTACTGCTCATGTAAAATGGCCATATGGATATAGACTTCAAAATGGCTGGGTATTTTTATGTGATAAAACGTATCAAGCCCTTTATTCCCATTATCAAGGCATCTGTGGTGTGGGACGCATTCTTCCAGCTTTAATAGATCATCCTAGACATACACATGGAAAGTCTTTTCGAGCTTTACCGTCTGGCTGTGACGACAATGTGAAGCTATTGGATCCCGCTGCTGTTGCAGTTGCTGCTGCATTTCTTTTGCCAGTTCCTGGACTTGTTACTGGGATGCAAAATGAAATATCTAAATTAGCCTGTGTGTATAGTAAAACTACAAATTTGACTGCTTCTATATTATCTGAACTGAACCAAGAATTAGGAGAACGGATTGCTGTACTTCAAGATCGTGCTACCATAGATTATTTACTGTTGAAAGAACATATGGGATGTGAACAATTTCCAGGGATGTGTTGTTTTAATTTGTCTGATTTTTCTCATACTATTCAAGATCAAATATACAACATTTACCATGATATTGATAAGTTTTCACAAATGCCTGGATTGTCAAATTGGTTTTCTTGGTTTCATTGGATATGGCCTATAATTGTAAGACCAATACTGTTATGCATTTGTATTTCTGTTCTCCTAGTGTGTGTGCAGAATGCAGTTCTTGGTCTTTTAAAGCGAATACAAGCATATGCTACTTTTCAAAAATTAACTTCAAGATATGTGATTCCTTTTAAACAACTTTGTGAAATCATATACTGATTCCCCCCTGCACTTACTGCAAGAAAATAATCATGTATATTGTGATTTTATCCAGAATTATAGCTGCTGGCTGTCCTCTCTTCGTATTTTATCTCCCTGTTTGGTCTCAGAAGATGGCTGGTTAGCCAGAGACGGGTAAGAGTCCTCATGGGAGGAACAACCTAAGACAGGCACAGTTGCAAGGGACCTCAGGTGAGCAACGTGGGGGCGAACTGAGGTGAGTCATAGAACCTCACAACCCCACACGACAGAGACATTGCCTGTGACAGGCTATGTCACAGGCCGAGCCCAGCTAATCATTATTCTGGTATCGACCACAAATATATGCATGTTCATTTCCATCAATTAAAACAAGGGGGAAATGTGGGATTCACTTATAATTTAAGTATAAAAATCATATGAATAATCATAGTTGACTTGATTGATTATAGTAACTGAATTGGTTTCTCTGATATGACTGCCCTTGCATCGTTCACATTGTTAGAACTTGTTCACTATGTTCCTTGCATTGTTCACCTTGTGGGAGCTTGTTCAGTGTATTGGAACTTCTTCGTTATGCTCCAAAAGATTTCAGACTGTTGAGAATTAAGCTTGGAGTTGATTAATGATACTGTATTGAGTTCCCTATGCAAAATTCTATTGTTGTTAAAACCATTTGTAGTTTGATCTGTAAACGTGAGAGGTGCTCTCTCAGCATCACTCTTGAGCTGTTATGCCTTGAGACCCCTGGCTGGTCCTTTCAGGTTTCGATATCTCATCGTGTCGCCTCCTCAATCTGTGGGTAAGAGGCAGGGAGGGACGTGACAGCAAAGATCAAAGACAGGGACAGGGTATTAAAGGCAGCTAGAGAGAAAAAAGATCATCTACAAAGGAAAACCCATCAGACTATCATCAGACTTCTCAACAGAAACCTTACAGGCCAGAAGAGAATGGCATGATATATTTAACGTACTGAAACACAAGGGCCTCGAATCAAGAATACTGTATCCAGCACGATTATCATTTAAATATGATGGAGGGATTAAACAATTTCCAGACAAGCAAAAGCTGGGAGAATTCGCATCCCATAAACCACCTCTATGGGACATCTTAAAGGAACTGCTCCAGAGGGAAGCACTCCTAAGGCTAAAAAGATGTCACGAGAGAAAATAAAATCATAGCAAAGAAAGCAGACCATCCAAATACTAACTAAAGGCAAAGAATAAAACAGCTAGTATATAAAGAATGGAGGAGGAAGAATAAGGGAGAGAAATAAAGACACATCAGACTGTGTTTACAATAACTTAACAAGAAAGTTAAGTAAGATTGTTAGAGAGTTAAGAAAGAACCCCTGAACCTTTGTTAACCACGAATCTAAAGCCAGCAATGGCAATAAGTACATATCTATCAATAATCACCCTAAATGTAAATGGACTGAATGCACCAATCAAAAGACACAGAGTAACAGAATGGATAAAAAAGCAAGACCCATCTATAAGCTGCCTACAAGAAACTCACCTCAAACACAAAGATATCCCCAGACTAAAAGTGAAGGGATGGAAAAAGATATTTCATCCAAACAACAAGAAGAAAAAAGCAGGTGTTGCAGTACTTTTATCAGACAAAATAGACTTCAAAACGAAGAAAGTAGCTAGAGATAAAGAAGGACATTACATAATGATAAAGGGGTCACTCCAACAAGAAGATATAACCATTATAAATATATATGCACCCAACACAGGAGCGCGGGCATATGTGAAACAAATACTAACAGAATTAAAGGAGGAAATAGAGAGCAGTGCATTCATTTTAGGTGACTTCAACACACCACTCACTCCAAAGGACAGATCAACCAGACAGAAAATAAGTAAAGACACAGAGGCACTGAACAACACACTAGAACAGATGGACCTAACAGACATCTACAGAACTCTACACCCAAAAGCAACAGGATGCACATTCTTCTCAAGGGCACATGGAACATTTTCCAGAATAAACCACATACTAGACCACAAAAAGAACATCAGTAAAGTCGAAAATGTTGAAATTCTACCAACCAACTTCTCAGATAATAAAGATATTAAACTAGAATTAAACTTTAGAAAGAAAACAAAAAGGCTCACAAATACATGGAGACTTAATAACATTCTCCTAATTAATCAATGGGTCAATGACCAAATAAAAACACAAATCAAAGAGTATATGTAGACAAATGATAACAACAACACAAAGCCAGAACTTCTGTGGGACATTGCAAAGGCAGTTCTAAGAGGAAAGTATATTGCAATCCAGGCATATCTAAAGAAAGAAGAACATTCCCAAATGAATAGTCTAAAGACACAATTACTGAAATTGGTAAAAGAAGAACAAATGAGACCCAAAGTCACCAGAAGGAGGGACATAATAAAGATCAGAGAAGAAATAAATAAAATTGAGAACAGTAAAACAATAGAAAAAATCAAAGAAACCAAGAGATGGTTCTTTGAAAAAATAAACAAAATAGATAAACCCCTAGCCAGACTCATTAAGAGAAAAAGAATCTACACACATAAACAGAATCAGAAATGAGAAAGGAAACATCACAACGGATCCCACAGAAATACAAAGAATTATGAGAATACTATGAGAATCTATATGCTAGCAAGCTGGAAAACCTAGAAGAAATGGACAACTTCTTAGAAAAATACAACCTTCCAAAACTGACCAAACAAGAAACAGAAAAACTAAACAGACCAATCACCAGCAATGAAATTGAAGCGGTAATCAAAAACTACCCAAGAACAAAACCCCTGGGCCACAAGGATTCACCTCTGAATTCTACCAGACATACAGAGAAGAAATAACACCCATTCTTCTTAAAGTTTTCCAAAAAATAGAAGAAGAGGGAATACTTCCAAACTCATTCTATGAAGCCAGCATCATCTAATACCAAAACCTGGCAAAGACCTCACCAAAAAAGAAAACTACAGACCAATATTCCTGATGAATGTGGATGCAAAAATACTCAACAAAATATTAGCAAACCGAATTCAAAAATACATCAACAGGATCATACACCATGATCAAGTGGGATTCATCCCAGGGATGCAAGGATGGTACAACATTCGAAAATCCATCAACATCATCCACCACATCAACAAAAAGAAGAACAAAAACCACATGATCATCTCCATAGATGCTGAAAAAGCATTTGTCAAAATTCAGCAAATATTCATGATTAAAACTCTCTCAACAAAATGAGTATAGAGGGCAAGTACCTGAACATCATAAAGGCCATATATGACAAACCCACAGCTAACATCATACTTAACAGCGAGAAGCTGAAAGCTTTTCATCTAAGATTGGGAACAAGACAGGGATGCCCACTCTCTCCACTGTTATTCAACATAGTACTCGAAGTCCTCGCCTCGGCAATCAGACAAAACAAAGACAAGGCATCCAGATTTTTAATGAAGAAGTCAAATTGTCACTATGTGCAGGTGACATGATATTGTACATAAAAAACCCTAAAGACTCCACTCCAAAACTACTAGAACTAATATCTGAATTCAGCAAAGTTGCAGGTTGCAGGATACAAAATTAACACACAGAAATCTGTTGCTTTCCTATACACTAATGATGAACTAACAGAAAGAGAAATCAGAAAAACAATTCCATTCACAATTGCATCAAAAAGAATAAAATACCTAGGAATAAACCTAACGAAGGAAGTGAAAGACCTGTACTCTGAAAACGACAAGACACTCGTAAGAGAAATTAACGAGGACACTAACAAATGGAAATGCATCCCATGCTCTTGGCTAGGAAGAATAAATATTGTCAAAATGGCTATACTACCTAAAGCAATATACAGATTCCATGCAATCTCTATCAAAATACCAACAGCTTTCTTCAATGAACTCGAACAAATAATTCTAAAATTCATATGGAACCACAAAAGACCCCGAATAGCCAAAGCAATCCTGAAAAGGAGGAATAAAACAGGGGGAATTACACTCCCTGACTTCAAGCTCTACTACAAAGCCACAGTAATCAAGACAATTTGGTATTGGCACAAAAATGGACCCAAAGACCAGTGGAATAGAATAGAAAACCCAAACACATACAGTCAATTAATATTTGATAAGGCAGCCTTGGATATACATTGGGGAGATAACGGCCTCTTCAGCAGCTGGTGTTGGAAAAACTTTACAGCTACATGTAAGAGAATGAAACTGGACTACTGTCTAACCCCATACACAAAGGTAAACTCATGGTGGATCAAAGACCTGAATGTAAGTCATGAAACCATAAAACTCTTAGAAAAAAACATAGGCAAAAATCTCTTGGACATAAACATGAGTGACTTCTTCATGAACATATCTCCCCGGGCAAGGGAAACAAAAGCAAAAATGAACAAGTGGGACTATATCAAGCTGAAAAGCTTCTGTACAGCAAAGGACACCATCAGTAGAACAAAAAGACATCCTACAGTATGGGAGAATATATTCATAAATGACGTATCCGATAAGGGGTTGACATCCAAAATATATAAAGAACTCACACACCTCAACAAACAAAGAGCAAATAATCCAATTAAGAAATGGGCAGAGGACATGAATAGATACTTCTCCAAAGAAGAAATTCAGATGGCCAACAGGCACATGAAAAGATGCTCCACGTCACTAATCATCAGAGAAATGCAGATTAAAACCACAATGAGATACCACCTCACACCAGTGAGGATAGCCAACATCCAAAACACAAACAACAACAAATGTTGGCAAGGATGTGGAGAAAAGGGAACCCTCCTACACTGCTGCTGGTAATGCAAATTAGTTCAACCATTGTGGAAAGCAGTATGGAGGTTCCTCAAAAAACTCAAAATAGAAATACCATTTGACCCAGGAATTCCACTCCTAGGAATTTACCCTAAGAATGCAGCAGCCCAGTTTGAAAAAGACAGGTGCACCCGTATGTTTATAACAGCACTATTTACAATAGCCAAGAACTGGAAGCAACCTAAGTGTCCATCAGTAGATGAATGGATAAAGAAAATGTGGTACATATACACAATGGAATATTATACAGCCATAAAAAGAAAACAAATCGTACCATTTGCAACAACGTGGATGGAGCTGGAGGGTATTATGCTCAGTGAAATAAGCCTAGCCCAAAAAGACAAGTACCAAATGATTTCCCTCATATGTGGAGTATAAGAAGAAAAAAAAGTGAAGGAACAAAACAGCAGCAGACTCACAGAACCCAAGAACGGACTAATAGTTATCAAAGGGAAAGGGACTGGGGAGGATGGGTGGGAAGGGAGGGACAAGGGGGAAAAGGGGGCATTATGATTAGCAGATGTAATGTTGGGGGGGCACGGGGAGGGCTGTACAACTCAGAGAAGACAAGTAGTGACTCATATAGCATCTCACTATGTTGATGGGCAGTGACTGTAATGGGGTTGGTGGGGGGGACCTGATGAAGGGGGTAGTGTAATCACCATAATATTGCACATTTAATTGTAGATTAATGATATCGAAATAAACTTAAAAAAAAAAGGTATGTTGAAGATCAAAAAAAAAATAGAAATAACAAGAGCTGGTAAGGATATAGAAGAAAGGGAACCCTTACACACTGTTCGTGGAAATTTAAATTGGTTTAGTCACTATAGAAATAGTATGGAAGTTCCTCAAAAAATTAAAAATAGAGCTACCATATGATCCAGTAATTCTACCTCTGAGTATATATCCAAAGAAAAGAAAATCACTATATCAAAGAAATATCTGTTTCCCCATATTCATAGCATCATTATTTACAGCAGCCAAGACATGGAAACAACCTAGGTGTCCATTAATAGATGAATGGATAAAGAAAATATAGTGTATATATACATATTCAATATAAAACTATTCAGCCGTGAAAATGAAAGTAATCCAGCCATCTCCAACAACATGGATGGACCATGAGGAATTATGCTAAGTGAAATAAGTCAGAGAAGGACAAATACTGTATCATCTCACTTATAGATGGATTCTAAAATTAAAAAATCAAACTCATAGAAATGATCAGGTTTGTGGCCACTAGAGGCAGAGGGTGGGGGTGGATGAATTGCATGAAGGTAAACAAAAGGTACAAAATTCCAGCATTAAGATAAGTTCTTGGGATGTAACATAGAACATGATGATTATAGTTAATATTGTTGTATGGTATATTTGAAAGCTGCCAAGAGAATAAATCCTAAAATTCTCATCAAAAGGAAAAAAACATTTTTTTCTTTTTTCTTTCTGTATTTAGATGAGATAATGGATGTTAACTAACTATTTAGTGGTAATCATTTCACATATGTATGTCAAGCCACTATGCTGTATAACTTAAATTTACATAGTGCTATATGTCAATTACATCTAAATAAAACGGAAAGAAAAAGATCAAAAGTACATATTTGAGAATTTTTCCCTTCCTCCAACATAATGATTTTCACATCACTAATATCTTGTGGACCAAAAGACTTACACTCATATTTTTTGATAATCATGTCCAGTATCAAGTAAAATAAAATGTTTAAATAAAAAAATTAACAAATACTTTCTATTCATCCTTTCTAATTAGTATCTCCAGTTACCCTCTACAATGTCCTCTTCATGTGTCATATCCTGCCTTATTTATATGTTGTTTATGTTCTTATCTAATTACTCTTAGTAAAGTATAAACTCCCTAATGGTGAAGACTATGTTTTTTATTATTATTATTGCTTGATTACCAGGAAAACTAAATTAAAACATGGCCAGAGAGGAAAATGGTCACAAATGAAGTTGTCTTTGATAGTAAAGCCTGCATACCAACCTCAAGTTTAGCTTTTAAAAATATGCTATTTAGGGCATAAAGAGGTTTAATTAATAGGAAGGAAACCATTCAGTTCAAACCATTCCTGTTAGGAGAAAAGCAAATCAAAACTTTTATCACACCCTTGTTATGTTCACAGCTTAATTTATCTATACTATAGACATATCTTAAAGTTAACAGATCGTTAAAAATTGATAATCATTCTTGATGCTGCTATCATCATACCACACATGTAAGCTGTGAGTAAATACTGAAAATTTTGTGCTCAAAATACATCCATAATCTCTATCTCAAAGTAGTAAACATTGTGATTCTTTAACCACAGACATTATATCAAATCAGTTGTTTGCTCAAATACCCCAATATCATGGTATATCAGCCAGAGTAACTGCTGAAAACTGTCAGATGACCAAGAAGATGCCCATGACATGACTGCCACCAGTTCTCTGCCACACTCCCCATTACCCACTGAGTTCCAGGCACATTAGGCATCTCTCTTTTCTTCACATAGAAGAAGAGCGCCCTGTATCAGTGCTCTTTCATTTGCTGTTGCTTCTGCATAAAATGCTGTATTTTCCTATACCTGCATAACTCACTCCCTCATTTCCTGAAACATTCTGCTCAAATGTCATTTCTTAGGCTTTCATTGGCCCAACCATACAAAAGAGTGCCCATCTTGGCATGCTGATTCTTCTCTTCATTCCATGTGTTTTACCTTATGAAGGAGACATACATTTACTTACTCATTTTTCATTTCCTACCCCCCAAATGAAACAAGATCCATGTCCTCATGTCATGCATTCATGGACCTTTTCCACTGTAGCATCCTTTGCAAGTTAAACACTGCTTGCTGAAAAAATATTTCAAAGGAATGAATGATTAAATGAAGAGTAACTGGAACCATGTAGTTCAAGAACATAGTTACCAGTGGCACAAGTTTCTGAAAGTAAAATAAAATTCAAGATATATATAAATTTATCATAGATGAGGATATAAGTGTTGTAAAGATAAGATGTCATTTTTATTCTAGTGTTGTCAATGGAGTTTTTAGGCAAACAGCTTCAGTTTCTTCCCAAAGATTCTCCTCAGAGCCAACATTACTTCCTTATTCCTAAGGGTGTGTATCATTGGATTCAGCACTGGAATAACAGTGGTGTGCATGAGGGCCACAAACCGGTCCTGTATTACAAAAGCAGCAGAGGTAGGGGGAATGTAGGTGAGCCCCACAGTTCCATAAAAGAGAGATACAACCATGAAATGTGAAGCACAAGTGGACAGAGCCTTGTGGAGCACTCTGATTCTTGAACAGAAGAAAGTCAATAATACAGAAGTAGGAGAGGAGGATGAGGAAGCATACTGCCATAGCTAAGCCGCAGGTGACAATGAAAATGAGCCACTGCTGGAGCCATATGTCACCACAGGCCAATTCCAAGAGGGGCTTCACATCATAGAAGTAGCTGAGTTTTTGAGAATGGCAAAAGTTCACATGTGCTGTCAGGATGGAATGCATCAGGGCAAAAGAAGCTAGAGAGCCAGGCCATAGCTGCCAATACAATACACACCTGAGGGCTCATGATTACAGTGTAGTGAAGTGGTAGCAGATGGCCACAAATCAGTCAAAGTCCATAATTGTGAGCAAAATGGCCTCAGTGCAGCCCAGAAAGTGGAAAAAGTGCAGCTGAGTGATGCAGCCTAGAAAAGAAATGGCACTATCAGCAGAAAGCAGGCTTGACATTAGTTTGGGCAGTGCCACTGAAGAATGGCCGATATCCAGACAAGAAATATTTCCCAGAAAAAAGTAATAGGAGAGTGGAGTCTGTGCTCTGAGATGGCAATCACTAATATGGACCCATTTCCAAACAGATCTATCAGGTATAGAATGAGGAGGGTCATGTTACAGGTTGCAGCTCCTGAATGGAGGTCAGTGCCAGCAAAAAACTTCAATCACTGTAGTGATATTCTCCATTGCTTTGAGAAGGAATAATAACAGTGACAAATAGTAAAACTGTTCCAGTATATCCTATGGGTTAAATGAACCAAGTTTGTCACCTGGAAGTATATAAGATGATCTATGATGATCAAAATTATTAGGAATCCTAGAGTTGAATTCATTTGCAACATAATTAAGGAAAACAGAAATATGCCATAAATTCTGTGTGGTGTATGTGATATATTGAAATAAGAAACATATTCAGAATGCTGAGTTAAACCTAAGTCAACTAAATCATATAAAGTGAAATCATACTTTATAAAATCATATAAAGTAAAGGCAGATATTCAGTGAATACATATTAAAAAGTAAGAAAACAGGGCTCAGTTCTACTCTCACTGATAGCATTAAAATTAATATATCTAATAAAACTGTCAGATGTATTTATAAAAATTGAAATATTTAAAAAATTGAGGTAATAGGCACAATTCTTATTTCTGAGTATTGGTAGATACACAGCAGTAGACCTAAATCTCCTCCCTTCACTGCAAAAAAATAATAAAGTTCTCCACAACCTAAACCTTCAAGCTACTAGAAGACATTTTTAAAAATCCATATACTTTAAATAATCTGTAGGCAGAGGGAATAGAGACCAGCAGAATTTGTGTCAGCAGTCGCAAGAGGGCTGTTCATGCAGGATGGAGAACCCCAAAGTATCAGGAAGTCTTAATAGCAAGAGAACATTGAAAATAGCAGAAAGAAGGCAGCCCCAGAGAGTGCCTCACATGGGAGAGCGAATTTTTAGGAAGTATCAGAGAAGAGCAAGTCAGCCTGCAAGCAATGATGAAGTGCAGATAAAAGCATGTTACTGCAAAGCCATTCCAGGTGTGGCACCAGAAGAGGGGACCAATGAGCCAAGAATCTGAAAAAAGTATTCTATCCCCTTTTCCCATGCAAAAACTCCTGCTAATAACTTGTTCGCAGAAATGCAACTTGTACATATTTGAACAATAAATAGGA
Organism: Smutsia gigantea; assembly: GCA_032199065.1. Lineage (NCBI taxonomy): Eukaryota > Metazoa > Chordata > Mammalia > Pholidota > Manidae > Smutsia > Smutsia gigantea. Next base: position 46,215 of record JAVSCE010000566.1, on the reverse strand, counting down.
AAACTTCTGCATCCATATGAAAGTACAATAAGAAAAAAAACAGGAAATTATGATTTAACAGAATATGTCTCACTTGAAACAATGCTCACAGTGAAACAGGAAAACTGCAGCACAACATTCCTAACTGAAGCAATTGAAAGTAAAAGTTTTTTTTCCAATGGGCAAAGTATAATGCAAATATGCAAAACAGAAATTCAAATATACAATGATATGCCAGGTTGATAAACATCAAAATGTTTGTCAAGACATATTTGTTGAAGGGTACTGAAATATACACAGGTAGGGATGTCAAGTGATTTAACCCCCTTAGAAACAATTTGGCTATAACTATCAAATACAAAAACTTCACAGACTCTTAAAGTAGCAATTTCACTTCCTAGATTATTCTTCAGATTTATTTGCAAGTGTCAAAAATTATGTATTTACCATGATATGCATTTACTCATTGCAATACAATACTGCACACTAACTAAATGACTATAGGGGTCTAGTTAAATAATTTTCAGTCCATGGAAGATGTTAAATAATCAAGGCAGATCTCTATATACTGTACTTAGTCACCTGCACAAAAAAAAACACACTCAAAAACACATATATAATTGCATATATGCTGCTATGCCTTCTATAAACAGAAAGTGAATGATTAAACAGATAAGAAATTCAGTTTTCCAGTTCAGGACTTTTGCCATAAACCCACTTGTTCCATCCTGTAATTTTGACAACTAAATACAAAGAGCTTTCTCAGTTACTCTCATTCACCCCTTCTAATGGTCTAAATTACTTTTCATCAAAAAAAAAAAACCCTCCTTCTAATCTCTTTTGTTCTACCTACAAACTCAATTCACCCTACTCTTTATTCCTCTGTATACACACCTTGGAATAAATATATATTTTTGGTGCATGAGGAAATCCAAGAATTAGGGCTGTAATGTACTGTCTCTTTAGACTAAAATTAACAAAATGATTTTTGTTGGCTTAAAGTCTTATGTGACAAACATCTTATTTCTAAGAGTAAGAATAAATCACAGAAAACTTAGCCTTCATTATGATTTTTGATCACAAAATAAACAAGCTGAATCCCCTCTGACTCTCTATCTAGAGATGCTCCAGTCATAGATGTCTTGGGAATTCCTCTCAAAGGGTTATTCTATTTTTAGCTCTTTCAATAAATAATTACTTCCATATTTTTGGTGTGCTTATGACATTTTGCTATGTTTAACAGAAAATGTACAGAGTCAGTATTTTTCACCAAAAAAGTAAAGAATATATATATATATTATATATATATATATAATATATATGTATATATTGAAAATAGATCCTGACTATGAATGGAAGAGAAACAGGGATTTCTTTTAAATCTGCCTGAGTCCAGAAATTCTCAGTAATGATTAGTTTAAGGATGCATCACAGACTTGGAGCAAGATCTCCTGGAATTAGAATCCTGGCTCTGCTAGCAGTGTGACTTTAGTCAAGTTACTTAACCTTTCTGGGCCCCAGTCTTCTCTTCTGTATATTGAAGATAATAATGAAAGCAATTTCATTTGATTGATGTGAGGATTAAATAAGATAGCATTTGTAAGTGCGTACTACATAAGTGGTCAAACACACACACAACCATGGCTAATAAAAATTCTGAACAAATATGAAGTCCTTTTTTGCACAGAGCAGGGAGAGAACCTTTGATGTCAAGAATCATAGTCTAGAAAAAACCTCAATCATGTATCTCCAGAACTGTATCCACCTCTACTTCAGGATGACACTTGCAAAAGGATCACATTTATCAAATTCAAAATATTTTTTCTTTAATGGATATTCACAAACTTATTTAAAATTAATAAAAAAGAATAGGGGAGTTCCAGTTCTAGATGTTAATGTTGGAGTCTCCTGAACTCACCTCTTCCCATGGGCACACCTAATCCACAGCTACATAGGGAACAATTCCTTATAAAAGAAAACCAGAAATTAGCTAAATGACTCCTACATGTCCAATGAATGAGAAGAAAGCCACACTGAAATGGGTTGGAGAAGCTGAGACACAGTCTTGCCAGAAACCCAATCACCAGCATGACAATACGCAACCAGGAGGGAACTCACAACTCCCAGCTTTTCAATGAGGAGCAAAGGTTTTAGACCCCACTTTAAACACTTCCACCTGAGGGACAGGCCCTCAAATACATAGCTTTGAAAGCCAACAGGGCCTGTGTCCATGAAACCCACAAGGTTATATAAAACTAAAAGACAGATCTTAAATGTCTCACATAGATTCACAGCGACCAGCACAGACGTAGCAGAATGAAATGCATTCATTCTTTCCATGAAAGAGGCTTATTTGCTTATCTTAAACAGGCTTCTTATTTAACACACATCTAGGGCCTGACTGAATAAATTTAACCAAGGAGGTGAAAAAAACTGTACATTGTGAACTATAAAACATTAGCAAAATAAATTGAAAATGACACAAATAAATGGAAAGATATTCCATGCTCATGGGCTGGAAGATTTAATAATGTTAAAATGTCCATGCTATCAGATTCAATGCAATCCCTATCAAAAGACCAGTGGTATTTTTTACAGAAATAGACTGAGCAATCCTAAAATTTGTATGTAACCACAAAAGTCCCCATATAGTTAAAGCAATCTTAAGAAAAAAGAACAAAGCTGGAGTATCACACTTCTTGATTTTAAGCTGTATTACAAAGTCACAATGAAATAGAAATACTATTCAGCCATAAAGAAAGAAAGGAATCCTGCCATTTGTAACAATGAGGCTGGACCTTCAGGGCATCATGCTAAGTCAAGTAAGTCAGATAAAGACAAATACTGCACCATTTCTCTTACACATAGAATCTAAAAAAAAAAAATCCAAGATAAAAAGTACAAACTGATGCTTGCCAAAGGTTAGGGATGGGAGAAATGGATGACAGTGGTCAAAAGGTACAAACTTCCAAGTACATATAAGTCCTAGGATGTAAGGTATAGCATGGTAACTATAGTTAATGAAACTGTACTGTATATTTGAAAGCTGATGAAAGTAATACTTAAAAGTTCTCATGATAAGAAAAAAATGGTATGTGTGATGATGGTAGTTAAACTTATTGCAGTGATCATTTCACAATAAATACATAAATCAAAGCATCATGTTATATACCTGAAAGTAATATGGTGTTATATATCAATTACACTTCAATAAGAAAATAGGGATCCATGTAATATCAAAATAATAAAAATTAATAATAATTGATGGGAGGGACTTCCCATTCTTTGCATTCTGTCAAAGTTATGAGATCACCATGTGCTATAAACACAGGTATGGGCTATTAAATCAAGAAAGAAGATTAGGTAGCATAGAAACAGAAATATTTGTTTTTACCTTTTGGTGTTTGAGAGATATGGCATTACATATCAGGGGTGTTTGTGGAGGGGAAAGCTGATGCTGGAAAACTTGACTACTATTTGACTGAAAAACAAAAAGGATAAAGAAATCATTGTTCCATGACTTCTCCCCCTAAAAATGACAGATGTACAGGAGATGTGAATATACAAGTAATGATTTTGAATATTTGGAAGAATAAATATATAGGAGAATATCCTCATGGCACACACAAAACAAATCAAAATCCCAGGAGAAAAAGGCTGCATTTGAACCACATTAACATTAAAAAATAACTTGTGTTTAAGTATCATTAACAAAGGTAAAAATAAGACAAAATAGGAAAAGATGCTTACTGTACCTACAGCAAAAAAGGAATACTAGCACCCAGAAAATAGAAAGCATTTTTTGTAATCCAAAGGAAATTACAGATAAAGGGCTACCCTACATCAATAAAAGAAACAACAAAACAGAAAAGTATACAAAGGAAAAGAGAGAATTCAGAGAAAGAGAACCAAATGATGAATAAATATATGAATAGATTGTCAAATTCCTGTAAAAGAAGTAAATAATAAGAATTCATCCACTCCTGGTAAGGCCTATGTTGATTTGATAACTTTGGAGAGCAATTTGGTAATACCTACGATGATGAGGATTGTGCATACCCCAAAATTCAGTGATCACATTTAAGAATACACTCTAAATAAAATCCCAAGTGTATACACAGGGACACAAGGAGACTCAGTGCTGCAATGCTCCTCACATAACAGGAAGAAAACAGAATTAAGCAACTGCCCATCTTCAAGACAGTTGTTTATTCATATGAAAAATAGAATTCTGTCTAACGGTTACAATGAATAAAGCATTTGTCTTTCTCTCAAAATATATATATCAACTTGGATAAATGTAAGAAGCAATGTTTAAAAAGAAATAGCAGACATTTTAATGAAGTCTCTTATTTGGAGTTGAAAAGCTTATAGTTGCCCTATATTGTCACAGGTTAAGTGCATTTGGATTTACATGTACTGAAATGCATAAGAATTACATATATATTTTATATAAGTTAAATATATTATATTATATATGACAATACATGTGTAATTACATATTATATATACCATTATACCATATTATATATAACATAAAAAGTTTATACATACTATATATAACCTTTATAAGCAATTGAACACACACATACACACACACACATATATAAAACATTGCCCTGGAAAATGAAAAGGGATTGAATATTCTAGCACTAAAAGAGCTTGTATACTATGACTTTCCTATCATCTTCCTCCATCAAATTCCTTGGTGTCTGAAAAATACACATTATTACCTGAGTTCTTAAAAAAATCAAAAAATCAAATTTGACTCCAATTTGTAAAATTACGAATGCATAAACTGTAACATGTATATAGCTTTCTTAAGCTAAATGGAAGTAAGTAGCAATCATTTATTTGTGGATAAACTAGACCATTGCTAGATGGACAAAGCCCAGAACACTTGAGAGAAAACTGTATAATCATGTTTGAAAATTGTCTTTTATAATTTTGAAAGAGCATGAAGTGATCTATTAAGAGTACAGTAACTTTTCATATCATAAATGTTACAATATTAATATCAAAAGGCAAAACCTAGAAATATTTGTCTAGTGTTATGTTAACTGGTTGGAATTCAATCTTTAATTCAATTTGAGCAGAGCAAATAGAAGGCTGTTTATAATGGGACTTTGTCATCATCACAAAAATGATCTGGCAGGGAAGACCTAACTCAGTATATAAATAAGTCAATGTGTACTGTAATGATTATCAACATGTTGTGGAGCTTTTAGGTTCTGACTAGAGACGTAAACATTGGAGGGTTTCCACAATCTCTCTCCCTTTTCAACAGCTGAAACTCTCTCAATTACAAAACATGTGCTGTGTGCAGGTAATGAGCTTGCTCCCTCTGGGAGGCTTTATTCTGAAAAATTTTTTCAAAGCCTTTTGTTATGTGGCCTTCCCCACAGAGGCAGTTTGGTTAAATTGTCAGGCTTTAGTTGGTAACATCAGGGAATTTCTTGAGAAGGAGTTAAGTGTGGCCTGTAAGCTGATTCATCTCTTCAAAGTAAACAGTCTTGGCACTGCAAACAATTAGCATGAGTTCTGGAAACCAATTAACTTGAGGGACCCAACTGTATAATACAGTTACATACTTCTTTTCTAATGAGGCCCTGTGTGACATACAATAACATTAGGGCTCACAGCAGGCAACTTCCAATGGAATTTCCTCAGCTGCACAGAAACAACAAGGCACTAGTCCTCCGCACAAAGTAGATGCCCATTTTCAGGATGTAATAATAGCTTAGCTATGTTAGGAAGTAAAAGCATGCAACACAATTGGTCACTGCTGTGGTCTCTGGTTACAGGAAGATACTATGTCTTATAAGGGCACTGAAACTTACAAATTCTAATCTCTCTTGTCCCAGAGAGAGCTTCCAACTTCACAAACTCACGACCTTCCTTCTTACTGTGGTTAAATGATCTGCATTAAACTGATGAAATTTCAATATTGCATGATTTCACTCCTGCAGTCTTCTGTAGACTCTCCAGAGTTTGCACACGACAGAGGGTGCTCTCCTGATGTTGCAGCTGAGAGCACAGCGTTTGCAAAATCCGTGGTTTAAGATCCTAGCTCCACCATTCATTAGCACTGTAACATTGAGCTACTTGCTTAACATCGATTTCTGGTTTTCACCACTGTAAAACTGAGATAACGACATCATAAAATACTAAAATCAGGAACTACAATATGTTAATCACAAACATTATCTATTTTATATTATCATATAAATCTTAAGATTTTAATAAATCTTAACTGGAATAATGCAGTATTGCATAGTACTATATTTTAAATGTATCTTTAATCTTCCTATTTCCAGATATGTTGTAAGAAAATTATCCTTCCCATTTATAAATTTAAAAAGTTTTTTGAGCCCCCCAAATTGAGGCACTTATCTAGGATCACGCAGACAGTGATCTGAAGTACTTGGCCCAAGCCCAGTTCCAAGTCCAGTACTCCTTTCACTCCACCTACCTGGCTCCACTCATCTCTACTTCACACCAAAGCCAAACACCTTCCAATGAGGCTGAATTAAACAACAACACATGGAATCTAAAAGAAATCTTAAGTTTTTTTTTAAGTCCTATAAAATTTCTCAAATTTCAAAATTAAGCCCAGCCAATTATTATCTTTTTTGTTCTTTCTTTTATCACCTAGTGGTGGGGAAAATGTACAAAACACCTCATGGCACTTTCACTTCCCTATGAGAATGAGTGTTCACTGCCTGTGGTAGTTGTTGGGGTATATAGGTTCATTTAGTAAAATTTCCACCTACTGTCCCATTAATAACCTGAGAGCTTACTTGACCTTAATTTTCTGAAGTCTCAATAAATATAAACAAATCATAATTTCCAAACATGATATTTATTAAACATGTTTGGGGATGTAATGGTTTGAGAACTGCAGTAATTAAGAATTTCACTGCCACACGCAAACAGGAAATTCTGAATCCTTTGACCTCTAATCATTATGTTACGTGGGCTTTAAAATGAAGGCATTGGATTAAAGAAGAATTATTGACCCTAGATCCATATGGTTCTTAATCATAACATATGGCCTAATATCAACTCTCAATTTTCAACAAACTGATTATCTTCTAGAGGTTGTCCAGTTTCATTCACTTGCTAGCTTCTGACCTGCTAATTTTCATACTGAGTTGAAGCATTTGGGGGCATATTCTAAGAGTTATCATTTATACATGTCTGCAAGTGGCTATTTACTCCAAAAAAAAGCAGTAATAGGTTTGCATTATTCATTGATTATGACTATTTATGCCAGCACATTCACCTTGTATTATAGATAACTGAGTATTTCTATAATCTATGTTTCTGTTCATTACACACTGTAATGAACACTTTTTCCTATATTTATTACTCATTACCAAAAAGTCCTTTTTTTAAAAGGAAGACATTTATTATAAATCTCAGAGTTTAAGATGTCTCTGCTTTCCAAGGTTTACTAACATGGATTTACCAATAAGTTGACTGTATTCTCTAGCACTTAGGCCAGTTGAACTTTTTCAAATGAACAAATTGATATGAATTAACATACATAATTATAGAATGGTCATAATAAAGAGGAAAAAAGGGTAGAGACAGAAGCCAAGAATTTTTTATTTTCTTTCTAAATATAAAATATTCAGAATAATGAAAATGAGCTAGAAATAGGAAAATATGATTATTAATAAAAGAATAGTAGAACCAGCTCTGTTACAGTTATACTCGCAAGATACTGTAAGTAAATAGGGACATTACACAATAAAATATTTGCTCTACTTGTTACCCAGAGGAACAGAAAAATGGCAGCAACATGTGAAACACTGAATTTAAGATAAGTACCAGCCCTAGAAGGAACGCTCTATTGCATACATTTAACATCATTAGGGTTTGTGATTTGAATTCTATCACACTGACGTCAATGGTACCAGAAAGTGGCTGGGTGCACTCACAGAGAAGAATAAAAAGATCTGCATCCTTCAACACTTCAAAAGTAATGCTGTTTGTGTTTCATCTCTTGCCATAATGAAGTAACAAGAGACAGATTTTCTCTCCTAATTAAACATCTAACAACTTGGGGAAAATATATGAAAGAATGATTTTAAGATAATGTATAAGACCCATGAGAGAAGGGAGACAAATAAGGTGAGTCCAGTGAGTGCCCAGATGCCCACAGTGTATGGGGGAGGAAACAGTGTCCAGATGACTCACCATGTTGAGAAGGAAGAGATGAAAGTTCATGTAAGGCAAAGCAGCCAAATTTGCAGGGTAGTGTACCAGACAGGAGACAACAGGGCAGAGTACCATATGTTTCCAGAGAACTTACTTTCAAGCCTTTGGTTGAGTATTGATCTGTTTGTACATGGGAATACCTCACCATAACAAAATATATCTAAAAGAGCTACCTGAAACAATGAAAAGCAATTGGGTAAATAATTCCAGGATTGAGTTTAACTCATGTTCCCACCAACTTGAGTGGAAACTTTGTAACAATAGGGCTCAGGTAAGAAAAGCTGTTGTGGACCCACCATAACAAATCAAAAAAACAAATCTTGAAAATAAGCACAGGAATTTAGAGGAAACATGGACATGAGGAGAGACTTTTAATATCGAAACGGAACTTGTAGAAGTGAAAAATACAAAGTCTAGAGTAAAAAGTACATGACATAGGGTAAAAAATTAATTACTTTGTACAAGATAAGTGAACTTGAAAACACAGATATAGGAATTACTCAAAATGAAGCATAGAGGTATATAACTTAAAAATGAACAAAGACAACCTTCCAAAACTGACCAAGCAAGAAAAAGAAAAACTAAACAGACCAATCACCAGCAATGAAATTGAATCAGTAATCAAAAAACTACCCAAGAACAAAACCCCCGGACCAGATGGATTGACCTCTGAATTCTACCAGACATACAAAGAAGAAATAACACCCATTCTCCTTAAAGTTTTTCAAAAAATAGAAGAGGAGGGAATACTTCCAAACTCATTCTATGAAGCCAGCATCATTCTAATACCAAAATCTGGCAAAGACCTCACCAAAAAGGAAAATTACAGACCAATATCCCTGATGAACGTAGATGCAAAAATACTCAACAAAATATTAGCAAACCGAATCCAAAAATACATCAAGAGGATCATACAACATGATAAAGTGGGATTCAACCCAGGGATGCAAGGATGGTACAACATTCGAAATTCTATCAACATCATCCACCACACGAATAAAAAGAAGAACAAAACCCACATGATCACCTCTATAGATGCTGAAAAAGCATTTGACAAAATTCAGCATCCATTCCTGATTAAAACTCTCAACAAAATGGGTATAGACGGCAAGTACCTCAACATCATAAAGGCCATATATGACAAACCCACAGCTAACATAATACTTAACAGCGAGAACCTGCAAGCTTTTCATCTAAGATTGGGAACAAGACAGGGATGCCCACTCTCTCCACTGTTATTCAACATAGTCTTGGAGGCCCTAGCCATGGCAATCAGACAAAACAAAAACATACAAGGCATTCAGATTGGTAAAGAAGAAGTCAAATTGTCACTATTTGCAGATGACATGATATTGTACATAAAAAACCCTAAAGACTCCACTCCAAAACTACTAGAACAAATACCTGAATTCGGCAAAGTTGCAGGATACAAAATTAACACACAGAAATCTGTTGCTTTCCTATACACTAATGATGAACTAACAGAAAGAGAAATCAGGAAAACAATTCCTTTCACAATTGCATCAAAAAGAATAAAATACCTAGGAATAAACCTAACGAAGGAAGTGAAAGACCTGTACTCTGAAAACGACAAGACACTCGTAAGAGAAGTTAAAGAGGACACTAACAAATGGAAATTCATCCCATGTTCTTGGCTAGGAAGAATAAATATAGTCAAAATGGCTATACTACCTAAAGCAATATACAGATTCAATGCAATCTCTATCAAACTACCAACAGCTTTCTTCAATGAACTGGAACAAATAATTCTAAAATTCAGATGGAACCACAAAAGACCCCGAATAGCCAAAGCAATCCTGAGAAGGAGGAATAAAACAGGGGGAATTATGCTCCCTGACTTCAAGCTCTACTACAAAGCCACAGTAATCAAGACAATTTGGTATTGGCACAAAAACAGACCCACAGACCAGTGGAACAGAATAGAAAATCCAAACATTAACCCAAACATATACAGTCAATTAATATTTGATAAAAGAGCCTTGGATATACAATGGGGAGATGACAGCCTCTTCAGCAGCTAGTGTTGGAAGAACTGGACAGCTACATGTAAGAGAATGAAACTGGACTACTGTCTAAACCCATACACAAAGGTAAACTCAAGGTGGATCAAAAACCTGAATGTAAGTCATGAAACCATAAAACTCTTAGAAAAAAACATAGGCAAAAATCTCTTGGACATAAACATGAGCAACTTCTTCATGAACATATCTCCCTGGAAAAGGGAAACAAAAGCAAAAATGAACAAGTGGGACTATATCAAGCTGAAAAGCTTCCATACAGCAAAGGACACCATCAGTAGAACAAAAAGACATCCTACAGTATGGGAGAATATATTCATAAATGACGTATCTGATAAAGGGTTGACATCCAAAATATATAAAGAACTCATGCACCTTAACAAACAAAAAGCAAATAATCCAATTAAGAAATGGGCAGAGGACATGAATAGACACTTCTCTAAAGAAGAAATTCAGATGGCCAACAGGCACATGAAAAGATGCTCCACATCGCTAATCATCAGAGAAATGCAGATTAAAACCACAATGAGATATCACCTCACACCAGTGAGGATGGCCAACATCCAAAACACAAACAACAACAAATGTTGGCGAGGATGTGGAGAAAAGGGAACCCTCCTTCACTGCTGGTGGGACTGCAAATTAGTTCAACCATTGTGGAAAGCAGTATGGAGGTTCCTCAAAAAACTCAAAATAGAAATACCATTTGACCCAGGAATTCCACTCCTAGGAATTTACCCTAAGAATGCAGCAGCCCAGTTTGAAAAAGACAGATGCACCCCTATGTTTATGCAGCACTATTTACAATAGCCAAGAAATGGAAGCAACCTAAGTGTCCATCAGTAGATGAATGGATAAAGAAGAGGTGGTACATATACACAATGGAATATTATTCAGCCATAAGAAGAAAACAAATCCTACCATTTGCAACAACATGGAAGGAGCTAGAGGGTATTATGCTCAGTGAAATAAGCCAAGCCGAAAAAGACAAGTATCAAATGATTTCACTCATATGTGGAGTATAAGAACAAAGCAAAAACTGAAGGAACAAAACATCCGCAGACTCACAGAACCCAAGAATGGACTAATAGTTACCAAAGGGAAAGGGACTGGGGAAGATGGGTTGGAAGGGAGGGATAAGAGGGAAAAAGGGGCATTATAATTAGCAGATGTAATGTTGGGGGGGCATGGGGAGGGCTGTACAACTCAGAGAAGACAAGTAGTGATTCTATAGCATCTCACTGCACTGATGGACAGTGACTGTAATGGGGTTGGTGGGGGGGACCTGATGAAGGGGGTAGTTTAATAATCATAATATTTCACATGTAATTGTAGATTAATGATCCAAAATAAATTATTAAAAAAATGAAAAAAATAAAAATATAAGTACCTTATAAATAAAAAAATGATCTGACCCAGCAAGTCTATTTCCAGGTAACTTTGTTCCGGAACACACAGTATGCAAGGAAATGGGATATTCATTTCAAGCAGTATAACTGGAACAGTCCCACCCCCAGCTCCAAGGATATTTCCTGCTTAGATTAAGCCAATCACGGTGGCTGGTCTCTTTCCCTCTATGGTGGTTGATGTAGAAGGAGTATGTGACACTTCTAGCCAAAAATACAGCAGAGAAGGTTTGTTACGGGGCAGCAGAGCCGGGCCTCCATATTCCTACAAGAGAGAGTATCCCGTCTACCCCAGGATATTGTCCTCTGAAGTAGTAGCATGTGGAATTCTATCACCATCTTGAACCCCAAGGAGAATGAGCCTGAGGATAAGGACAATGATGGGGACATCAGTCTGAAGAGGAGGAACCTGGAGCCCTGGAAACCTTTTCTATCCAGTAACTGGCACTTCCCTGGGGTGCTCAAGTTACTCTAGATCTCCGGGTGTGGGAGATGTGATTTTCTTATTGCTTAAGCCAGTTCGACTTGGAGTTTCCAGCAAAAATGCCCTAACCAGTACAACTAGGCTGCCATAAAAAAAGGAATCAAGTACAATGTCTCTTGTGAAGTAGTCTTGCAGAAAAATTTAAATAATAAATAAATAAAATCTGAATCTGATCAATTTTCTAGATCCAATATCTACTTACAACACATACAAGGGAGAGAACACAGTGATACAGAATACAACCAGAAAAATCCAGATGTGGAAACCTCAAGGACAAACTGGGTTCTTCAATAGAAAAAAAAAATCACGGAAAAAATGAGATGGAAAGAACTTATAGATCAAGAGAGATTTAAAAGACATATCAGCAACCAAAACTGGAGAGCTTCATGTTAGAGAATGAAACTGGATTATTGTCTAACTCCAAACACAAAAGTAAACTGAAAATGGATCAAAGACCTGAATAAGTCATGAAAACATAAAACTCTTAGAAGAAAACATAGGCAAAAATCTCTTGAATATAAACATGAGGAATTTTTTCCTGAATACATCCCCTCAGGCAAGGGAAACAAAAGCAATAATGAACAAATGGGACTACATCAAACTAAAAAGCTTCTGTACAGCAAAGAATGGCATCAGTAGAACAAAAAGGCATCCTACAGTACAAGAGAATATATTCGTAAACGACATATCAGATAAGGGGTTGACATACAAAATAAAAGGGGGTCACATGCCTCAACACCCAAAAAGCAAATGACCCAATTAAAAAATGGGCAGGAGATCTGAAGAGACACTTCTCCAAAGAACAAATTCAGATAGCCAACAGGCACATGAGAAGATGCTCCACATCGCAAATTATTGGGGAAATGCAAATTAAAACCACAATGAGATATCACCTCACACCAGTTAGGATGGCCAACATCCAAAAGACAAGGAACAACAAATGCTGGCGAGGATGTGGAGAAAGGGGAACCCCGCTACACTGCTTGTGGGAATGTAAATTAGTTCAACCATTGTGGAAAGCAGTATGGAGGTTCCTCAAAAAAACTAAAAATAGAAATACCATTTGACCTGGGAATTCCACTCCTAGGAATTTACCCAAAGAAAACAAGATCCCAGATTCAAAAAGACATATGCAACCCTATGTTTATCACAGCACTATTTACAATAGCCAAGACATGGAAGCAACCCAAGTGTCCATCACTAGATGAATGGATAAAGAAGATGTGGTACATATACACAATGGAATAGTATCCAGCCATAAGAAAAAAACAAATCCTACCATTTGCAGCAACATGGATCGAGCTAGAGGGTATTATGCTCAGTGAAACAGCCAGGCAGAGAAAGACAAGTACCAAATGACTTCACTCATTTGTGGAATATAAAAACAAAGCAAAACTGAAGGAACAAAACAGCAGCAGACTCATGGACTTGAAGAAGGGACTAGCAGTTACCAAAGGGAAAGGGTGTGGGGAGGATGGGTGTGGAGGGAGGAAGAAGGGGATTAAAGGGTATTATGATCAGCACACAGAACCTAGGGGGGCACAAAGAAGACAAGTAGTGACTCTACAGCATCTTTACAGTGATGGACAGTGAATGAAATGGGGTATGTGGGGGGGACTTGATAATATGGGTGAATGTAGTAACCACAATGTTGCTCATGTGAAACCTTCATAAGACTGCATATCAATGATACCTTGATAAATAAAAAAAAATTAAAAAGACATATCAACCAGTCAAAAAAAATGAACAAAGAATTGGTGATATGTATTACAATACCAAGTGATCTAACATATATGAAATTGGAGTCCTGAAGAATTGGGTGGAGAAAGAAAAACCTCTGAAGGAAGAGTGGCTGAAATTTTCCAAATTTCATAAAGTATATAATCTACAGATTCAAGAAGCTTAATGAAAACCAGAGAATAAGCTTTAAAAAACCATTCTGATGCATACCATAATCCAACTTATATAAACCAACAATAAAGAAAAATCTTAAAATCAGCAAGAGAAAAGTCAACATAATAATTACCAAGGAATAAAAACATGAGTGACTTTATGCTTTCCATAAGAAACTCCATAAGAAAACAATGTAGCAATATCTTTAAAGTGATGAAAATAAAACATGTCACTCTAAAATTCCATATCCAGAGAAAATATCTTTTAAAAGTGAAAGCAAAATGAAGAATTTTTCAGGCCAACAAAAGCTACGATAAATCATTACCAGCATAACTGCACTATAAGAAATATTTAAAGAAATTCTTCAGACAAAGAAAAATGATACCAGATGAAAATTACTGTTCTCTGTGAAAGAATAAACAGGGTAGGAATGGCAAATATGTATGTAAGTATAATAGTCATTTTTCTCATTTTTAATCTCTGTAAAATACAATATTTCTTTAAAGAAAGCTTACTACAATTTACTGTGTACTTGAACATATGTAGAAGTAAAATGTATGACATTAAAAGCACAAAGAATAAAATGGAAATGGAACTGTACTATTGCATGGTTCTTAAAATATATCCTAAATAGTGTAATATTATTTGAAGGAAGATTAATGAGTTTAAAATGTACAATGTAAACTCTAGAGTAACCACTAAAATACAAAAGAAAAGGTATACTTAGAAAGACAATAGCAGGGATAAAAATACTTAATCCAAAAAGAAAGGCAGAAAATGACAGGAAAAGCATCAAAGAATAAATGGGAGAAATAGAAAACAAATAGTAAAATGATACATTTAAATTCAATACCATGTTGTATATTTGAAATCAATAATATCACTCATGAATATAGATGCAAAAATCTTTAACAAAAAAGTTAACAAATCAATCCAGCAATATAAAAAAGATAATATATCATAGCCAAGTATTGTTTGTCCCAAGAATGTAAGATTTGTTTAATATTTTTAAATCAATCAGTGCAATTTACCATATTAACAGACTGAAACAAAAATCCACATGTTTATCCTAACACAGCAAGAAAGGACTGGAAAAATTTCAAACCCTATTCATAATAAAAATTCTCAGCAAATTAGAAAAGAAGGGAATAATTCAACATAATAAAATACATCTAAAATAGCTATAGTCAACATTATAGTTAATGGAAAAAGACTGAATGCCTTCTCTTTAAGAACAGGAATAAGGCAAGGCTACCTTCTCTCACCACTTCTGTTTAATATTATACTGCAGGTCCTACCCAATGCAATAAGTCAAGACAAAGCACACATACTATAAAGAAAAAAATAAAGCTGTCTTTATTTGTAGATTATATGACCATCTATGTAGAAAATCCTAAGAAATCTAAAAAGACTAGTAAAATGAGTAAATTTAACAAGGTCACAGAACACAAAATTGATATACAAATATCAATTGTATTTCTATATTCTAGCAGCAAAGAACTGGAAATTGAAAAATTCTCTGTATGATACCATAATGATGGATATATGCCATTATACATTTGTCCAAACCCACAGAAAGTATAACACCTGGAATGAACCCTAAGGTAAACTATGGGCTTTGGGTGATTGTGATGTGTCAGTGTAAATTCATCCATTGAAACAAATGTCCCATTCTGGTGGCAATGTTAATAATGGGGGAGGCTATGCATGTGTGAGGAGAACATGGAGGACATGGGAAATCTCTGTACTTTCTTTCCAATTTTGTTGGAAACCTAAAACTGCTCTAAAAAACTACTTTTAAAAATGTCTTTCATCTTTGAGTTGATGACTGTTAACTCGGGAAATATAATGAACACATATATGAGTTTGAATTTCAATTTTAGAAGGTTAGTTTTATATTCAGGTGGTTGTGTTTACTAAAAAGACCACCATTTCATGTACTTTATCAGATAATTAAAGTTTGTCATATTTACTTGAATTTAACATGTTATATCATGATATGTGCAAGAATAACAAGAATAAACATTATTAAAGTCAGCAACTGAGATCCATACAAGGCAGGAATTGCTAACTAATCTGTGATTATACTGTATAATTATTATTATAGAGTTATATTGCTGCATATAATTTTATACTATATTATACTCTTGGTTAATTTTGTAGTAAGTTTGTGTCTGGGTAAACTCTCATACAACTTTGGCTTCAACTTTCTCTATTATCTAAACTGTGTCTTTATACATCAACTAAATGTTTAGAATGAAGTTATTTTTGTGAACCCAGAGTAAGCTTGTGATGTGGACCAATTCCAGTTGAGAAAAAGGTATAGCAATGCTGATTTCTACTCAACATTAAGCACCAAGAAGGCAGGACAATATTTGTTTTGTTCCCTACTGTATTCCTTATACTTAACACAATGGCAGTAAGATACTAGGCACTCTTTAAGTATTTTTGCATTAAATACCTTTTTCATGATTTGCTTTTCATAATGATGAGTTGATTTCTGTTACCATGGTTTTAGCATTGTATGGTAGTTCAGAGCATGGAATTTAGAAAAAGACAGGTTAATTTACTACTTAACTTATGTGTAGCCTTGGGCAAGTTACTAAACTTCCCTCACTTTTCTTGATCTGTAAAATGACAACAGTGAGTGCTACCTCACAGAATTGCTATAAAAATTAAATGATTTGATATTTTAAAAGTTCTTAGAAACATACAAAGCACATATTTATCACTGTATATGTTTGTCAAATAAATACAGATTTCATTAGTTATAGAGAAGGAAGATATTTATGTCATAAGCTGATGCTAAAATGCCATGTGGCTCAGCAAATCACTGTGCAAATGTTTCAGTTGAAAACCTCAGTCACTTCAAATCTACATAATATGAAAATATTTTATCACCTCTCCTGCTTCAGCTTTTTTCAATGAACCAAGCTATTAACAATAGGTTGACTTATTATTCATAGAAATATTTTGTTTCTGCTGTCTGCCTCTTCCTGTGGTTTCCACAATTCCTAGCTTCCTAGCCTGCCCTCCTACATGACTCTGTTACCTGAATGTTCTGTGTCTAACAACCATAGGTCACTCCTTTCCATATTAAGACTTGACCTCATTTTAAGCCAAAACATGACCCCTTGTTATGCAGGGAGATCAAATAGGTAGAATCAAAGAATTCTGTATTTTCAGAAACTTCTGTTAATTCTCCCACTAAGTATTGACTTCAGTAGGTGACTTCAATGGCCTGCATGACATCCTGTAGTACAGATGCCCACTGGGGCAGCTGCAGCTGATTATCAAACACAAGCACACATAGTATCTTGACTGGTGTGCCCACCAAATGATCCAGGGGCTATCTGTGCCCACCTTTTCCATCTTGTGCTCTCCTCCAAAAGCTACTTGTCAGCATTCAGTGATTGGTGGTGTTATCTACCTCGTTGTCCAACTGAAAGGACCAAACTAACGCCATGACAGGCCTCAGGAAGCCTCTGAAATCAGAAGGCCTGAGTTTCAGTTTCCCTGAAACTACCTGAAAGAATAGGAAAATTTTAAGCAGGCCCTGACCCTTGGCCTGAGTCATAAAAGAAAAGAAGAAAAAAACCGGCCTGAACACAATAGCTTGCAAAACAGCTACTTTTCCCAAACTGATGGGCCGTAAAGATAAAAGCTGAAGCCCTGTGGGGCCCTAATTGAAATACTTTTACTATCGAATCATCAGCAGACCCCTGGTTGTGGTATCAAATCATCAGCAGACCCCCTGGTTGTGGTTTCTTTTCCTTTAAAGCCTCCTGTGATTTCTGCTCGGGGTCGAACTTCTCTGCCCCTGCATGGGTTATGAGTCTCGACCCCAGCGCGCTGGTATGAATCAATAAACCTCTTGTACTTTACATCAAGATCGGCCTCCTGTGAGTATTTGGGTCACCGCTTATCCCGGGTCACGAGAGAGAGTCCGCACCGTTGGACGTTCATTTGGGGGCTCGTCCGGGATATGCGGCCACCCTATTCTCCAGGGACCCACTTGGAGGTAAGCAAAGGATCCTTAAGTGTCTGTGTGCGCCACTGCCTGTTTGTTCTGTCAGGTATCTGGGTCTGTGAAAAGCGCTTTCAGTTTCATAGCCACTTGTCGCTCCCGTAAGGGAATGAAAAGCTGTGGTAAGGCAGACGTGCCAGGGGCCACAAGCTGCTACCCTGGTGTGAAACGGGGGATTTTTCCGCCCATCTGTTGGAAGGGGAAAGGGTCTGGTTTGAGCGGATCTGACAAAGGGACCCTTCCCCGCCTGAATACCTCTCGTGTCTGTAGAAAACGAGAGGAGGAAAGTGTTTGTTGGCATCTTTTGTCGTTTTGTGTCTTGCTGTTTTTGTGTATTTAGAAACGATCAAAATGGGACAGACTATGACAACTCCTTTGTCTCTGACCTTGGACCACTGGACGGACGTTAAGAATAGGGCCCATGACTTGTCTGTAGAAGTTAGAAAAAGACAATGGCAGACCCTCTGCTTGGCTGAATGGCCAACCTTCAATGTAGGATGGCCTCCTGAGGGTACTTTTAACAGAGAGTTAATTTTTGCAGTTAAAAATCTTGTTTTTCAGCCAGGACCCGATTCTCACCCTGACCAACAACCCTACATCATGATCTGGCAGGATTTGGTAGATAATCCTCCTGCGTGTGTAAAACCCTGGGTCCAAAAATCCAAGAAACCAAAGTTTCAAGTGTTGGTACTAAATAGAGGCAGAGCTGCAGGAACCCTGAAACCTAAAATATATCCTGAAGTAGAATCCCCTCCCGAATGGCCGGAACCTTACCCTCCCCCGTATTATCCTGAACACGCGGCAGAACCTGCTGAACAGGCAGCAGAACCTGCTCGAGCCCCTGAGCCACAACCTGCTCAGCCAGTAGTACAAGAAGGGGAAGAGGAAGGGCCCAATGCTCCCCCTTTACCAGCAGCAGTGGGGGGCCCAGCAGCGGGTACCAGAAGTCTTAGAGGGCCCCCTCCTGGGGATGGGCTGGATTCAACTGTAACTCTCCCACTTAGAGTTTATGGCCATCCCGTGCCGCCCCCCGGAGTCCAACCCATGCAGTATTGGCCATTCTCTTCTGCAGATATATATAATTGGAAGGCTAATCATGCTTCCTTTTCAGAAAATCCTGTAGGCCTCACAGGACTGATAGAATCTCTCATGTTCTCCCACCAACCCACTTGGGATGATTGCCAGCAACTGTTGCAGTCTCTTTTCACCACGGAAGAAAGAGAGAATCCTGTTGGAAGCCCGGAAAAATGTTTTAGGAGACAATGGACAGCCCTGCTAACTTCCCCACGTGATAGATGCAGGGTTCCCGCTGACTCGACCCAACTGGGACTTCAATACTCTGGAAGGTAGGGAGAGGTTGACAGTCTACCGCTGGGCTCTGGTGGCAGGTCTCAAGGGAGCCGCATGACAACCCACTAATCTGGCTAAGGTAAGAGAGATCCTTCAGGGGCCCACCGAACCCCCCCTCAGTTTTCCTTGAGCGCCTTATGGAAGCTTATAGGCGTTACACTCCTTTTGATCCCACCTCTGAGGGGCAGCGGGCAGCAGTAGCCATGACATTTATAGGGCAGTCAGCATCTGATATTAGAAAGAAGCTGCAGTGCCTTGAAGGACTGCAGGATTTTACTTTACAGGACCTAGTGAAAGAGGCTGAGAAAGTGTATCACAAAAGGGAAACAGAGAAAGAGAAAGAACAAAGGGAGAAGAGAGAGAGGAAAGGGAAGACAGAAGAGACAGAAGGCAGGAGAGAAATTTAACTAGAATTTTGGCCGCAGTAGTAAGTGAAAAAGAAAAAGGACTTCAGAAGCTTAGACAGACAGGGAACCTGAGTAACAAGGGCCAGAAGACGTCAAGAGATACTGGCAGGACACCCCTCGACAAGGATCTATGTGCCTACTGCAAGGAGAAAGGGCATTGGGCCCGAGAGTGCCCGAGGAGAAGAGGCAGGAACCCCAAAGTTTTAACCCTAGATGAAGATGACTAGAGGGGACGGGGCTCGGACCCCCTCCCCGAGCCTAGGGTAACCTTACAGGTGGAGGGGCGACCAGTGGATTTCCTGGTCGACACAGGGGCAGAACACTCTGTGCTACTGAGACCTTTGGGAAAATTACAAGACAAAAAGTCCCTAGTCCTGGGTGCCACAGGACAAAAACTGTACTCATGGACTACCTGAAGAAATGTAGATTTAGGTGTGGGACGAGTAACCCATTCATTTCTAGTTATACCTGATTGCCCCTCCAACCTGTTGGGGAGAGACCTCCTCACCAGAATGGGAGCTCAAATTTTCTTTTCCCCATCGGGGCCTGAGGGCACCTTGCAGGAAGATCCCACAGTTGTTTTAAGTTTGAGATTAAAAGAAGAATATTGGATATTCACTGAGAAGTCAGTCCCTGAAGATATGCAAGACTGGTTGAGACAATTTCCCCAAGTTTGGGCGGAAACAGGGGGAACGGGCTTAGCAGAACAGATTCCGCCTCTGGTGATAGAAATGAAGGCTTGTGCCACCCCAGCAGCAGTGCACCAGGACCCCATGAACCAGGAGGGCAGACTAGGCATTCTCCCCCATATTCAGAGGCTCTTACAGTCAGGAATCCTGGTGCCATGCCGCTCCCCATGGAACACCCCATTGTTACCTGTCAAGAAACCCGGTACAGGGGACTACCGGCCAGTCCAGGACTTGCGGGAAGTGAACAAGAGAGTCCAAGACATTCACCCCACGGTGCCCAATCCATATAATCTCCTCAGCTCTCTCCCCCCAGAAAAGGGCTGGTATACTGTGCTGGACTTAAAGGATGCCTTCTTCTGCATGAGATTACACCCATCAAGTCAACCCATCTTTGCATTTGAGTGGAGGGATCCTGACACTGGGCAAACGGGACAACTGACCTGGACCCGATTACCTCAAGGAGTCAAGAATTCCCCCACCCTCTTCGATGAGGCGCTACACTGGGACTTGGCCCCCTTTCGGGCCGCACATTCCAAGGTAACCTTCCTCCAGTATGTTGATGATTTGCTTTTGGCAGGAGAGACTTATCAAGATTGCCTTGAAGGGACTAGAAGCCTCCTCTCCGAGCTGGGCCGGTTAGGACACCGAGCCTCTGCCAAAAAGGCTCAGCTATGTAAACAGGAGGTGGTCTACTTGGGTTACTCTTTAAAAGGAGGGAAAAGATGGCTGACCGAGGCCAGGAAGAAGACTGTCACACAGATTCCAGTACCTAAGACATCTAGACAGGTACATGAGTTCTTGGGCACTGCTGGCTTTTGCCGACTTTGGATTCCAGGCTTTGCTACCTTGGCAGCCCCCCTCTACCCGCTAACCAAGGAAGGGGTAAAGTTCCAATGGGAAAAAGGACATCAACAGGCCTTCGATGAAATTAAGAAAGCCCTCCTCTCAGCACTGGCCTTGAGCTTGCCAAATCTGACCAAGCCCTTTACCCTCTATGTAGATGAGAGAGGGGGAGTAGCCAGGGGAGTTCTTACCCAGGCCTTGGGACTCTGGAAGAGTCCGGTGGCATACCTGTCAAAGAAACTGGACCCAGTGGCCAGCGGATGGCCATCCTGCTTAAAGGCCATTGCAGCAGTCGCGATCCTGGTCAAGGATGCTGACAAACTAACTATGGGACAACAGGTGACTGTAATTTCTGCCCATGCCCTAGAGAGTGTTATCCGCCAGCCTCCTGATCGGTGGATGACGAATGCTCGTATGACCCACTACCAAAGCTTATTGCTGATGGAGAGAATCATCTTTGGCCAGCCTGCCCTCCTTAACCCCGCTGCCTTACTGCCTGAGGACACTGAGGAGCCAGTTGTTCACACTTGTGCAGACATACTGGCTGAGGAAACTGGAGTCAGAAGTGACCTTACAGACACCCCCTGGCCTGACGGTACCACTTGGTTCACGGATGGTACCAGCTTCGTAGTTGAAGGTACGAGGATGGCTGGGGCCGCGGTAGTGGATGGAGAGCAAGCAGTATGGGCAAGCAGTCTACCTGAAGGGACCTCAGCACAGAAGGCAGAACTCATAGCCTTGATACAGGCTTTGAGGCTAGCTGAGGGGAAGGTCATCAATATCTACACGGATAGTAGATATGCTTTTGCCACAGCACATGTACATGGTGCCATCTATCGGCAGAGAGGATTACTGACATCGGCAGGTAAAGAGATTAAAAATAAAGAGGAAATTCTGAGTCTATTAGAGGCAGTGCATTTGCCTAAAAAGGTGGCCATCATACACTGCCCTGGACACCAAAAAGCCACCGATAAGATAACTAAAGGAAATCAGTTGGCTGATCAGGCAGCAAAGAAAGCTGCTCACGGAACCCCAATATTGCCAGCAACAAGTGACTATGAGACAGAGCCCAGCCCTGAGAAATTCCAGTACACTAGAGAAGATTACCGGGTCATGAATCGCCTAGGGTACACTATAGAAACGCCTCAGGGATTAAGAAAGACGGGAGATGGGAAAATCATATTCCCCCAGAGGGAGGCTAGAGAATATGTGGAACAGCTCCACCGGCTCACCCATCTGGAGACCAAACACCTGAAGAAGACAGTAAAATCATCCCCTTACTATGTAATTGGACTTCCTGAGGTTATCAATGCTGTAGTTAAACACTGTATCCCTTGTGCCATGACAAATGCAGGCTCCAACCGATACCCTCCTGGACGAAGATTGCGGGTTGATCGACCTGGAGCTTACTGGGAAGTAGACTTTACTGAAATAAAACCTGCCAGATATGGAAATAAATATCTACTAGTTTTTATAGATACCTTCACAGGATGGGTAGAGGCATACCCAACTAAGACAGAAACTGCCGACATAGTGGCCAAGAAGATATTAGAAGAAATTTTTCCCAGGTTTGGAATCCCTAAGGTAATCGGATCTGACAACGGGCCCGCCTTCGTTGCTCAGGTAAGTCAGGGATTGGCCAAACAAATGGGGTTTAGTTGGAAATTACATTGTGCATATAGACCCCAAAGCTCAGGACAGGTAGAGAGGATGAACAGAACTCTAAAAGAGACCTTGACTAAATTAGCCTTAGAGCCCGGCGGGAATGACTGGACAGCTCTCCTTCCCTTTGCCCTGTTCCAGGTAAGGAACACCCCAGGGCGCTTTGGACTAACCCCCTATGAGCTTTTATGTGGAGGACCACCCCCCCTTGTGGGAACAGGAAAAGTACATAACCCTGATGCTGTTCTTTCTCAACCCTTATTCGTCCACCTAAAAGCCCTAGAAGTAGTTCGCCAGCAGGCATGGGAACTGAAGGAGGCCTACTCCACTGAGACCACCACCGTCCCTCACCAGTTCCATGTAGGAGACGCTATCTACGTACGCAGACACCGGGTTGGGAATCTCGAGCCTCGGTGGAAAGGACCCTACCTAGTCCTGCTGACAACTCCCACTGCAGTGAAGGTCAAAGGAATAGCCGTCTGGATCCACGCCTCCCACCTAAAAGCTGCACCAATGGCAGAGGAAGATGAGTCCTGGCAAGTGGAAAAGACTGATAATCCTCTTAAGCTTCCCCTGCAACGTAACCCTGATCCCCGGACACTCCCACCACTGCCTCCCTCGGGCTCCACCTAATCCCCATGCCCCCCAGCTACTTACCTGGCTCCTTATTGACCCTGATACAGGCACTATTCTAAACAGCACACAGCACATCACCCCCCCTAGGAACGTGGTGGCCAGATCTCCACTTTTGCCTCCGCCAGATAAATCTAAGAGTTAGAACTACGCCCCCGAATTTGGCTTGCAGTTACGGCTTTTATAGCTGTCCAGGCACTGATAAGGGAGGACATTGTGGGGGAATCATAGACTCCTACTGTAAAAAATGGAGCTGCGTCACATCCAATGATAGAGACTGGAAATGGACCACTGACTCCTCTAAAGATAAAGTAGAATTCTCTTTTTTCAGTCCAAAACCAATAGGAGAGGGCTAGACCTGCTGTTTTTAAAAGATGGTGAATTATGTGCTGCATTAAAAGAAGAGTGTTGCTTCTATGTAGACCACTCCGGAGTCATTAAAGACTCTATGACCAAATTAAGAGAAAGACTAGACAAGCACCAACAAGACCGAGAGGCTCAGCAAGGGTGGTTTGAAGGATGGTTCAGTAAATCTCCTTGGTTTACTACTCTAATATCTTCCCTTTTGGGGCCCATCCTGATTTTTCTTTTGTTACTCACTATTGGCCCTTGCATCCTGAACAAATTAGTAACTTTTATTAGAGAACAGATTAGTGCTGTACAAATTTTAATGATAAGACAACATTACCAGTCCGTACCTAATTCTGAGAAAGAATTCTATACTAATACAGGACTCTAGTTCTATGATTAGAACTACGCATAAGAAGAAGTGGGGAATGAAAGGACCAAACTAACGCCATGACAGGCCTCAGGAAGCCTCTGAAATCAGAAGGCCTGAGTTTCAGTTTCCCTGAAACTACCTGAAAGAATAGGAAAATTTTAAGCAGGCCCTGACCCTTGGCCTGAGTCATAAAAGAAAAGAAGAAAAAAACTGGCCTGAACACAATAGCTTGCAAAACAGGTACTTTTCCCAAACTGATGGGCCGTAAAGATAAAAGCTGAAGCCCTGTGGGGCCCTAATTGAAATACTTTTACTATCGAATCATCAGCAGACCCCCTGGTTGTGGTATCAAATCATCAGCAGACCCCCTGGTTGTGGTTTCTTTTCCTTTAAAGCCTCCTGTGATTTCTGCTCGGGGTCGAACTTCTCTGCCCCTGCATGGGTTATGAGTCTCGACCCCAGCGCGCTGGTATGAATCAATAAACCTCTTGTACTTTACATCAAGATCGGCCTCCTGTGAGTATTTGGGTCGCCGCTTATCCCGGGTCACGAGAGAGAGTCCGCTCTGTTGGACTTTCACAACTATACAATTTTGTGGTCTAATGTTGCCTTCCAGCTATAGAATAACAATAATATAACTGAGAGAGCTATGATCTGAACTAAAAATCCAGAGCTTCCTGGATTCTCCAACAGCATCAGTCCCTAATCCTTTCTTTGTTATTCATGACTGACTGGTAGCCCTTGCTGTCCTTGCATCAGAACATATTAGCCTTGACCTCAGAGATAAGGGTAGCATAGGTTGCCTTCGTGGATTGGCACAGAGAAACACCTCAGCTCAAAGATTACTGTTAGACATAACTATAACCACTGATCACTCACCAATATTTCTTATTTTCCTCTCCTTGCAAGGAAGATTATACTTTATTTATCTGCTTGAAGTTAGTCTTGGCCATGTGACTTAACTTTGTCAATATTGTGGAAGCCAAAGAGAGTGATTTCAAATACAAGTATATATAAGCTGTTGGGTGATTCTCCATGTTTTCTCTGCCTAGTTGTGTGAAATATCAGAGTGTATGGCTCTGTAGTTAATTAACTACTGTCTCTGCTCCAGATTCATGCTTCTCTATGTAATCTTCATTTTCCAGTCTCCTTTGCCAGCTGATTTTCTGCTGGCTTCCGATAGGAATAACTAGTGGAGTTGGAAGGCAGAAGTAGACAAGAAGTGCTTTGATTCCTATTGTCCTGTTGCACAGCAGCAACTTCTCAGCCTCCAGCTTCACCCCGCACTCCTGGAGACAGCCTCATTGCATCAACTCAGAGGTACCAGCAACATCTGGGAGGTAGTAGCAGTGTCTGAGCAGTACCCTCTCCTCAGAGGGCTAATCATCAGCTCCCCAGGGATCTCCTCCCAGCTCCTTAGTACAAAAGGCAGGTGTGCCTCCTCCACAGAGGTGTGAGCATCAGTTCTGCAATACTTCTTTCTCCAAATTTCTTTATTCTTTTTTCTTTCTTTCTTTCTTTTATTTTTTGTTGTACTTCTATGGATAGTACCTGATTCCAACAATTATTATCTCTGAGTTGCTGTTAGTCTTCTAAGTACCCAATAAATGGATCAGAGAAATATCCACAAATATGACTTATGCTGCTTCTAAAACATAAATGGCCTACCAAGAAGTTACATTTTACTTAATGAGAGGAGGTGCAAGATTTGATAAACCTGTCCTTTTCACTGTAGCAGGTACACAATATACTCCAGATCATTGGCCCTCTAAAGCCCTCATCAATTCAGAAAGCCTATGAATCTTTGAGAGTTTATGTCCCTGTCTCTGGAGCACATATTCTTACCAGAACATCTCACTACTTCTTGCTTAGTAGATCTAATTAACATATTATCACTATAGTAAACCAGTAATATTTTCTGCATACTATCCAGATGGTCAAGATCCCTTTATACTATTTGGTAACAGAGAGCTAGAGAGTAAATACAGCCCAGAAGCAAGACTGTGAATGTGTACTGTTGGTCATCTCAAGTAAATAAAAAGTATTCCTAATCCTCCTTACTAATGATTACTGAAAATCATGCATTCACCAAATCACTAACTATAGCTGCCAAGTATAGCTAACTCAGTTACATAATTAGAGACCTTGAAAATCATTAGTGAGTGGTCCTGTGAAACACTGAACCTACTGTGAGATGGGTTTAGACAAGTGATCTCTTTATTATCTGACCTTCATGCAGCAACACCTCCCCCTCAGTTTATCAGAAGACCATAATATTTTGGGTTCCTGTTGTCATGTTAACTTAAATTCTATATCCAAAAGTTCTTAAGAGATGGAGATATTTCCCTTTCCAAAGTATACAATTACTCAGGTAAAGGGCCTTTTGGGTAAGAACTAGGAAAACTGCCACCATAAACACTATTTGTGACACTGCAGGGACATTCCTCAAGGGGATCGTACATCTCCTTTAATTGACAGGCTTTGGAATGGGTTCAGGTCTGGAAACTCAGTGAAAAATCATGATTTTCCATTGAGGGGGCTAATAAAAGCCTCACTTACCCACTCTTGAGATGTGAAGCCATCAATACCCTTTAGCTCAGATAGAAATTTTCCTATAATCTATCACCATAGATCTATGCAAATTAGGATCCCATAATTGTCATTTCAATTTTGCTGTTATACTAATTTCACCCATTTTGTCTGACATAATAACATCTCTAAGGAAATGTGGTGTTTCTCTCCACCAAGAATTAGCTAGTTACAACAGGTCAACATCAACATATTATCAAACTCACTTAGGCTGTGAATTGTAGAAGAATTTAATTATTTGTAGTGTTTCATTTATATTATTACATAGTATTATATATATGTGTGTGTGTGTGTAGAGTGGGGGGGTTATAAGAGAGAGAGATCATAAAGAAAGAATAATAATGACTTCTAATACCAACCAGTTTGAATTAAACCAAACTCCACAAGACTGCCCTCACGCCAGGCACTAGCCACAGGTTTGGAGGTCTTCAGGCTACTCCCATTTCTGACTATCTGGCTACAAGTTTGGAGGTTACCTCATCCTTGATACTTTGCTAGAATTACTCACAAAACTCAGGAAAGTGCTATACATATGATTACAATTTTACCATAGAAAGGGATACAAATCACAGCCAGCCAACAGGAGAGACATACAGGGCAAATTTTAGGATGGTCCCAAATGAAGCTTCCTTGTCCTCAAAATCTTACCTTCTTGGCATATTGATGTTTGTATTATTCAGGGTTTTCCAGAAAAATAGAACCAAAAAGAATATATCTATATTATCTATCTATCTATCTACCTGGAGAAATTTATTGTGGGAATTGGTTCATGCACTTTTGGATGCCAATAACTCCCATGATCTTCAATCTGCAAGCTGGAGCACCAACCAAATTCACCCTCACCTCACCTCTTTGCTCTATTCAGGACCTTAACAGACTGGATGATGCCCACCCAAAATGGTGAGGGCAATCTTCTTTACTCTGTCTACTGATTCAAATGCTACTCTCTTCCAGAAACACCCTCACAGACACACCCAGAAAGGATATTTTTGGTGCGTCCATCCCTTAGCCCAGTCAACCTGACATAAAATTAACAATCAGTGTCCAAAAATGTGCACAGTATTGCCAACCAACGACACTCACTTGCTTTGGTGTCCAGAGTTTTATTGAGTTCTCATTACATAGTATGATTGGTTGAATAATTGGCCATGTAGCTAAACTTAATCTCCAGCCTCCCTCCTCAATTAGAGGCTAGGTTGGTATCACCATGACTCAAAGCCCAAAATACCTAGTCACATGACTGGCCTTTCAAGCATGATCAGCCCCATCCTGAAGCTATCTTGTAGGTCACCATAAGTCACTTTAAGAGCATAAACTCAGATGTGATCCAAGTGGCTCATGAATAGCAAAGACACTTCTGTCACTTGGGAAAATCCAAGAAGCTCTATGCCATAAACCCAGGACACAGAACAAATAAATTCTCTATTATATAATGGGTACCTATTCCCGTCCCTCCTTAGTCTTCCTGCCTCTTCTTAGTTCTCCATAGCATTTAATTGCCCTTACATATGCACTTAAGGGATTTCTTTATTATATGTTTCCTACTACACCAACTTTAAGTTTCATGAGATTTTACAATTTTTTTTGCTCATTTCTGTGTTTCTGGCCCCTAGGACACTGCCTGACATAATATATGCTTAATGAACATCTCTTAAATAAATGACTGGATGAATAAAAACTAAACAAATCATGATTATGCACAAATAAGTGCAGAACACAGTAACAAGTGCTAAAAATTCCTGGGAGAAAAATAGTAAACCATTTATTACATTGAAGGGATGAAAGTCTTAATGGAATTCATGTATAAGTCTCATTAGTCACAGTGCAGCTGCTGGCAATCTTTAAAAAAACTTCTGTCCAAAGATTTTCTTCAGAGTCAACATCACTTCTTTATTCCTGGGAGTGTGTATCATTGCATTCAGCACCAGGGTGACTGCACTGCATATGATGGCCACCATCCGGTCCTGAGTCATGGAGGTGGCTGAGGCAGGATGAATGTATGTGAAGCCCACAGGTCCATAGAGAAAACATACTACCATGAAATGGGAGGCACAGGTGGACAGAGCCTTGTGGAGTATTCTGCAGGATTTATTTCTGAACAGAAGAAAGCCAATAATATAGAAGTAGGAGAGGAGAGTCAGGAAGAAAGCTCCCATGGATATGCGGCCTGTGACAACAGAAAGAAGCCATTGATTGAGTAGTATGTTACTACAGGCCAGTTCCAAGAGGGGCCTGACATCACAAAAGAAGTGATTGAGTTTGTGAAAGTCTCAAAACTTTAGGTGTGCAGTCATAACAGAATGCATCATAGCATAAAAGAAGCTGGTAACCCAGGCCTCTGCTGCCAAGGGAACGCACACCTGGGATTCGTGGTAACAGTGTAGCGAAGTGGGCGGCAGATGGCAACAAAACGATCAAAGGCCATGATAGCCAGTAAGATGGCCTCCGTGCTTCCCAGAAAATGAAAGATGTGTAGCTGAGTGATACATCCTAGAAAAGATATGGTCCTCCAAGTGGAGAGAAGGTTTATTAGCACCTTAGGCAGAGTCACTGAAGAATAGCAAATATACAAACAAGAAAGATTTCCCAGGAAAAAATACATAGGGGAGTGGAGTTTGGGTTCCAAAATAACAATCACTAAAATAGCTCCATTTCCAATCAAGTTTATCAGGTAAATGATTTAAAAAATCACAAAGAAGAAAGGCTGCAGCTCCTGAACACTAGTCAGGCCAAGTAAAAGAAATTCGTTCACTGTAGTGACATTCTCCATTGCTTTGCAGAGAAAATATAACAATAACAATGAATTAATTTTTCTGAATTTTTAATTTTACACTGTGGGGTTTAGGTGAAATAAATTTACTGTTTGAAAGAACCCAAGGGCAAGCTACAATGTGAAAAATATTTAGGAATAATAAAGCTAAATTTACATAGAACAAAATTAAGGAAGACTAATATACCTGGTAAATTCTGAACCAGAAAAATTACATTAGACTAATAAGAGCAGCATGTTATAAATAAATCAGGTATAGTTAAAGGGCTCTTTTTAAAAGAAACATAAGACATGACCATAACCTCACAGGTGATATTAGAATTAGAGGTTGGACAAATTTAAAATATGTAAACAAAGGGAATAGTTCATTGTTCAGCTTAAGATTCTAGGTTCTGGTAGTAGCACATATGTACCTTGTGAGGATTTTCTCTCTACTCCTAAGATGCATAAATGCCACAGGTAATTATCATATCTCTCCTGACATTCATACCTTTAGTAAACCCAGAAACTTTAAGTATTGTGTAAGTTGAGGGAACAAAACAGCATAATTAGCATTGTTAGTCACAAGACTATATAGCACAGTGTTAAGGTTGGTGGGTGTAATTGAGAAAAACTTAAATAGTGAGGAGTTCTAACAGTAGGAGAACTTTGAGAACACCCCAAATTTTTCAGTCCCAGAAGAAGAGTGCCCCAGTTAGTGGGAATTTCTACAGGGGGAAAAAGAATAGAACATGGCAAGGCAAAAGCAGGGAGGGAGGTAGAGAGAAAAGGCTTAGTAAATATAAGAACAAAGAAAGTCTTGCTGTTTGTAAAAGAAAATAATCACCGCTGTATCAACAGAAGAGGGAGCTCTTGAAATGAGAAACTGAAAAAACTATCTGATACAAAATCCCCCACTCATCTGTGTTGATTGCCTTGCTAATAATTAGTACAGAATATCATAGTCCAATACAAGGCTCTCAATAAAATACTTTCAAAAGTTAACAGAAATAATGGAAAAACAGTCAAATTCACATCATAATAAGAAGCCTTAATAACTCTTTCTATACCTGATAGAAGAATCAGCAAAAAGTATAAAAATAAAAACAATATAATTTACAAATTTGATTAACATATATAGATTACTTAACCCAACAAGAAAAGAATTCACATAGACACAATAAGAAAATTCATCACTACACTAAAATATACACTGAAGAAATTTCTTTAGCAGAAATAAAAGATCCTGAACAGAAGAACAGAAATGCAGAAAAATATGAAGAATATTAGCATGGGCATATGTACATATAAGAAAAAATTTACTCTATAAAAGTGAAAAATAACTACAAAAACAATGATTATGACTTGTTTTAGAATACAATGCATGAATAGAAAAAAATTTATATTATTTTCAAATGCACATTGAATATTTACAGAATCAAGCATGGGCTGTCAAAAAGCTTCAAAAATTTCAAAAGATTGAGCCATTCAAAGAATGTTCTTTGACTATGGTGGAATTAGAAGATAATAAAAAAGGACATCTAGAAACTCACTAAATTCCTGAAATCAAGCAATATACACCTAAATAATTCATGGATAACAGGAGAAATCCAAAAAATTACAAAATATATCTGAATGATAATAAAGATGAGACACACTAAAACTGGTATACAGCTGAAGGAATAAACAGAGGAAGATTTTTAGCCTTAAATTCATTTGTAAGAAAAGAATTACTGAAAATCAATACCCTAAATTTTCATTTGAAGAAATTGAATGAATGAATGAAATCAGCAACTCAAACCTAAAGAAAATAGAAAGAATACAATGAAAATAACATGAATCATTGAAATAGAAAACAAAAGTACAATAAAGACAATACAATTGAAAGTTATTTGAAAAGATAGTGAAAGTGATAAATTTCAGTAAGACTGTTGAAGAAAGGGAGAACTCAAGTTACTAATTTAAAAGGTAATATCACTACTAATACTGTCAATGTCAAAATTATAAGGTCATTATAAACAACTTTATGCCAATGAGTCTGACAATTTAGATGAAATTTACAAATTAATTAAAACCAAAAGAAAATTATAAAAACTGATAGTGATAGAAAGTTTAGTTTGATTTCTATATAGGAAACTGAAGATGTTATTTAAAATCTTCCCCCAAAAGAACACACCAAGTTTATATTCCATTGTTTAAGTCTACCAAATAGCCAATGAAGAAATAATAGCAACTTACATAAATTCTTCCAAAGAAAAAGGGAATAATTCTTAACTTTTTTAATAAGGCTAGCATAACCTTGATAGCAACACTTGGGAAAGGATCTACCAGAAACAAAAATTGCAGGCGAATCTGTTTCACAAATATAGATGTAAAATCCATTTTTTATTATCTCCTATGTTATTTCTTTTGTGCAAGCCACCTTCATCTCTTACTTGAATTACTGGAATGATTTCATTTCTATTCTTGCCCAAACCACTACTCTCAAGACAGCATCCAGGATTATTGTTAAATATTAGTCTAATGCTATAAGCTCTCTAATGATTTACAGCTTATTCAGAGTAAAAATTCAAAGCCAATACAATAACCTACAAGATCTTACATGATGACCTGTATTTACTTTCTGCATTTACTTCCACTTTACTCCTTGATTACTAAGCCACACTGACCATCTCATTCAGATCCTTCTCCTAAAGCCACCTTCCTCGGTGTGGCTATCTCTGATTGCCCTATTAAATTACTAAAAAAAAAAGTGTCCACTGTATCATTTTCTACCAACATTGTTGTCAATGGCACTTCTCTTAATCTAGATGGATTTTGTCACACATTTGTCTTTTTTTCTTCAACTTAATGTAAGCTCTAGAAAAAAAGTAAAACTATTGTCTAATTTATTCACTACTGCACCCCCAGCACCTAAAACAGTGCCTGGAACATGTTTTATGCTCTCTCTATATTTATTGAATTAACTTATGGACTTTTATTACCTAATCAATGTTTGCCAACTATGAAAACTACTCTCAAAGTAGTTTTTTTAAGATACTCAAGTCTTTTCTAAAGCATTCTACTAAATTATCCACATTCCCCTGACTGTGATGCTAAACTTGCAAAGGACTCTCCCATTTTATCAGAGCACACAACAATACAGCAAGTTAACAATGACTATTTGTGATAAAATAAATGGTTTTTGTAATTCATTTTTGTCATGGACTGCTCTCAAGGACAGTAGTGATTCCTAATGATTAATTAACATTAAAAACAGTATTTAAAATTTAAATAATTATATGACTGGTGAAAGGACATAAAAGCCTAGGAGCTGCATTCCATGAATAATATGGACATGGAAGAAATATTCTCAATTGAATTCTTGGAAGGGTAGAAAGAGGATTAATCTCAAGAATCACTTAAATATAATTGAAGGCATTGTAACCAATAAACATATCAGGGATTTGGGATATACTAATGTGAAAACACACAGGTAAATATACTAAAGTTCTGGAAATTATTTTCTCTTTTCCTAGATAACCATAACATTCTTCTTCCACTAAAAATAATACTAGTGCAATTATGTAATTATCTAACATGAGGTACAATTTAATATTTTGTCTAACAGTTGAACTGAAACATGCTTCTTTCATGATACTAATTTTGACATATATTAAAATACTACTCACCTAATTCTTTTCTCTATCCCTCATTTCCTTCTTCCCCTTATTTTTTCTGTCCCTTGTAACACACATACATACCACTAAACAGACATATACACTCAGATACTTAAAAATTAAAACATATACCTATACTTGATCACAAAGTCTACTCTCAAATAAACAACAAAAAGCACAAAATGTATACACAAAGAGATTAGGAAATTCAAAGCTTATTACTAGCTAATGACTTGTACCATGAGCCTACCTGTTGTTCGATTCTGTAATTTTTAAAGCCTAAACTCAAGAAGTTTCCCCAGTTATTCTTACTCACCCCTTCCACTGATCTTAACCTCTTTTCATCAGAAAACTCTTCCTCTAATTTTATACCACTTTTTTCTATTTACTTTCAAACAATTTGTCCTGCACATCTGTCTGTACATATCTTATAATAAAATTAACTTTTTGCTCAAAAAGGATACCTAAACACCAGAGCTCAAATGTATTTATTGTCTCCTTGAATAGAGTTCTGACTGCTCAACATTTTATACCAATTTTTATAACAAGTATCTTATACCTAAATGTAATATTGAATCTCAGCAAACCTCATCTCTTATCCTGGCCAGAGAACAGACTAAATCCTGAATAAACCTCAACAGTAGCAGCTTGGGCATTAATATTGTGGGATTTTCTCTCCAAAGACTTATTCCCTTCATATTTCTCTTCCCATAAGTATTAACTTATAACCTTCTTTTGTGTGTTTGTGAGGCCACTACATTGATTTTTTTTTTAAATAAACCTTGGGCAGAGCCAAAGTTGGTCATGAGAAAGAAAGGAGTGATGAGAATATAAAAGAGATGACACAGCTCCTATCCTTGAGAAGCCTAAGCTCTAATAAATGCAAAAGTGATATTATTTAGATCAATATATAGAAACTAAAAATAATGAATTGTAACCTGAGTTGCAGAAATAAAGAAAAGGGAAAGATTTGAAAAAATGAAGATCAAATAGGGAAGAATGATCAGTGGAGGTTAATTTGTTTAACTTACATTTAAGGATTAAGTATTTTATAGATGCTTGGCTGAAGAGAAATAAAACTCCCTTTATGTAGGCTGTCTATTGAAATAATGCAACAAATCTAAAGCTATTATTTGTATACTCAACTTCAAATCCATTGAATTGTATACATTAAATATATAGCCCTTTTTACACGTTATTCATACATCAATAAAGCACTTTTTAAAAAGAATATTTGGCCACTTTTTTAAATAGAAAATCCATTTTAATGGAAAACTAGGTTAACCTTTCCTTTTAGGATTTAAAACATATGTAGATACAATCACATAATTATAACAAAAAAAAACTAATCTGAGAATGGACTTAAAGGGAGAATACAAGTTTCTAATTCTGTATTGAAACATTACAAAATTAACTTTAAAGTGATGTATAAATATGAAGGTGTATATTGCAGTACCTAGAGCAATAACTAAAAAATAAATAAAAATAGACATAGTTAAAAATTCCACAGATAATTCAACTGTAATTATAAAAACATTCAAGTAATATAAGAGAAAAAGCTAAATACAAAATAAAACAGATGAGAGAAACAAATCAGATATTAAAATTTAGGTATACCTAAACCAAAGTATATTAATAATTACATTAAATGTGAATTTACTAACAATCCAATTAAAAGTAAACAATGGTTAGATGGATAAAAAGCAGTGTTGTCTAAAAAATAAGTACTTAAAATTTGAAGACATAGCTTGGTTTAAATTGATTGAAAAAGAAGATGGCAAAATTTAAGCAGTCTTTTAGAGGGATATCTACAGTTTTGAAGATTGATATTATAAAACAGGAAAGGTGTGACATCAATGATCTAAGATTCTACTTTAGGAATCTAGAAAAAATAATAATCCCAAAGATAGTAGAAAAAAGGAGATTAAGGATAAGGGCAAGAACTAACAGAACATAATAGAAAAGCAAGAGAAAATTTGACAAAGACAAAATTCAGTTCTTTGAAAAGTCAACAAATTGATAACTTCTTGGCTAATCAGGAAAAAAAAAGAAAGAATATAAACCACCATTTTCGGTAATGAATGAATGTTAGCACTACACACTCTACAAACTTTAAAAGAATAAGAGAATAATATATATTTGTTAAAGCTCATATCAGTAAATTTTACAAGAAAGAGGAATGGATAAATTCCTTGAAAATTTTAATTTGCCAAAAATGACATATAATGAAACAGAAAATCTTAATATGCTCATGTATTTTTTTTTAATTAAATTATTATTTAAACCTTCTCACAAAGTAAACACCTCACTCAGACTCTTTCATTGGTAATTTTTATTAAACATTTGTAGAACATCAATGTTATATAATTATTTTTCAGAAAAAAAGGGAACAGTTCCCAACTCATTTTACAGTTTATTAGTTGAGCATAACCGTGATACCAAAAAATTATATAGCCCTAACCAAATATAAAACTGTGCCAGAAGACCCCTCATGCACAGACCAAAAAAAAACATTTACCAAAAGTATTAACATATTAAAAACATCAACATATTAAAATATATTTACCATGACTAAGTAGGAGTTTCCATGAAATGCAAGACTGATGTCAACTGAAATATCAATCTAAGTAATTCACCATATTAATTAACAGAATAAAGAAGAAAACCTGAATGATCAAAAGTTACACAAAAAAATTTTTGGACAAATTTAACATCCACTCATGACACAGTTCAAAAATTAGAAATACAATAAAATACATATTTGAAAATGTAAATTTGAGATCAGAGAAAGATGGTGGCAAGAGAAGTAAGGCAGAAAACTCCTCCCAAAACTACATAGAACATGAAAATACTGCAAATACAACTAATCCGAACAGAGCAACCAGACTGCCTACATCTAGGAAAAAGAGGAGACCTCACAGAAAAGGTTAAAGTAGAAAAGCCAGGGAGGGGAAAAAGATGGCGGTGTGAGTATTGCAGCAGAAATCTCCTTGCAAAACCACATATATTCTGAAAATACAGCAAATACAACTGTAAGTATGGGTAGAGGAAATCCTGGGGCAAAATACCTCTAAAAATGGAAATCAGTCAAAGGGAGAAATAAAGGTTAAAACCAATTTATTGCTTACAAACTGCAGTCCAGGGCTGTCTCCCTCCTCTGCTCTGGAACAAGTCTCCAAGCAAGACAACCCCCTCCCCTTAACCTCTCAGGTTAAGACACGCCCTCAGTTGCCCAGGTAATTACTCATTGACATGGAGATAAACTTCTCTCTACCCCTGAGGATATACAAATGCACTAAAGCCAGGAGAGATATCCCAGAAATGTTACAATTTTACCCACAGGCCACCCCTCCAGATATCTTGCCTTACAATCTACTTGTTTCCCTTCTTCCGCAATGGTCCCTGGGCAAGAAAACTGGCATTGTGACCAGAGTAATGACATAACAATAGCAACAGCAATAAAATCCTGACATCCTTAAGTCGGAGAATTCAGCTAGGTTCAAAGTCTTATGCAGATTAAGTCCATAGCTCGTCCATTCCATAGGCAGGTGGTAGCTGAGGGTTCAGAGCAATCATCATGCTGCAGATGCAGCCAGGGGGCGCATTCAGGCCACAAAGACTGCAGGAGAATATAACCTTAAGGGCGATAAGATTTTTTTTTTGATATCATTAATCTACAATTACATGTGCAACATTATGGTTACTAAACTACCCACTTCATCAGGTCCCCCTCACCAACCCCATTACAGTAACTGTCCATCAGCGTAGGGAGATGCTATAGAATTGCTACTTGTCTTCTCTGAATTGTACAGCCCTCCCCATGTCCCCCCAACATAATGTCTGCTAATCGTAATGCCCCTTTTTCCCCCTTATCCCTTCTTTCCCACCCATCCTCCCCAGTCCCTTTCCTTTGGTAACCGTTAGTCCATTCTTGGGCTCTGTGAGTCTGCTGCTGTTTTGTCCTTTTTTTTTTTTTTTTTTGCTCTTATGCTCCACATATAAGTAAAATCATTTGATACTTGTCTTTTTCCACTTGGCCTATTTCACTGAGCATAATACCCTCTAGCTTCATCCATGTTGTTGCAAATGGTAGGATTTGTTTTCTTCCTATGGCTGAATAATATTCCATTGTGTATATGTACCACCTCTTATTTATCCATTCATCTACTGATAAACACTTAGGTTGCTTCTATTCTTGGCTATTGTAAACAGTGCTCTGATAAAAATAGAGGTGCATATGTCTTTTTCAAACTGGGCTGCTGCATTCTTAGGGTAAATTCCTAGGAGTGGGATTCCTAGGTCAAATGGTATTTCTATTTTGAGTTTTTTGAGGAACCTCCATACTGCTTTCCACAATGGTTGAACTAATTTACATTCCCACCAGCAGTGTAGGAGGGTTCCCCTTTCTCCACATCCTCACCAACATTTGTTGTTGTTTGTGTTTTGGATGTTGGCCATCCTTACTGGTGTGACGTGATATCTCATGGTAGTTTTAATTTGCATTTCTCTAATGATTAGTGCTGTGGAGCATCTTTTCATGTGCTTGTTGGCCACCTGAATTTCTTCTTTGGAGAAGGGTCTATTCATAGCCTCTGCCCATTTCTTAATTGGATTATTTGCTTTTTGTTTGTTGAGGTGCGTGAGTTCTTTATATATTTTGGATGTCAACCCTTTATCAGATACGTTTTTTATGAATATATTCTCTCATACTGTAGGATGTCTTTTTGTTCTACTGGTGGTGTCCTTTGCTGTACAGAAGCTTTTCAGCTTGATATAGTCCCACTTGTTCATTTTTGCTTTTGTTTCCCTTGCCAGGGGAGATATGTTCATGAAGAAATTGCTCATGTTTATGTCCAAGAGATTTTTGCCTATGTTTTTTTCTAAGAGTTTTATGGTTTCATGACTTACATTCAGGTCTTTGATCCACCTTGAGTTTACTTTTGTGTATGGGGTTAGACAGTAGTCCAGTTTCATTCTCTTACATGTAGCTGTCCAGTTTTTCCAACACCAGCTGCTGAAGAGGCTGTCATCTCCCCATTGTATATCCAAGCCTTCTTTATCATATATTAATTGACTGTATATGTTTGGGTTAATGTTTGGATTTTCTATTCTGTTCCACTGGTCTGCGGTTTGTTTTTGTGCCAATACCAAATTGTCTTGGTTACTGTGGCTTTGTAGTAGAGCTTGAAGTCAGGGAACGTAATTCCCCCTGTTTTATTCCTCCTCAGGATTGCTTTGCCTATTTGGGGTCTTTGCGGTTCCATATGAATTTTAGAATTATTCGAGTTCATTGAAGAATGCTGTTGGTATTTTGATAGGGATTGCATTGAATCTGTAGATTGCTTTAGGTAGTATAGCCATTTTAACAATATTTATTCATCCTAGCCAAGAGCATGGGATGAATTTCCATTTGTTAGTGTCCTCTTTAATTTCTCTTGGAGTGTCTTGTAGTTTTCAGGTATAGGTCTTTCACTTCCTTCATTAGGTTTATTCCTAGGCATTTTATTCTTTTTGTTGCAATTGTGAATGGAATTGTTTTCCTGATTTCTCTTTCTGTTAGCTCGTCATTAGTGTATAGGAAAGCAATACATTTCTGTGTGTTAATTTTCTTTCCTGCAACTTTGCTGAATTCAGATATTAGTTCTAGTAGTTTTGGAATGGAGTCTTTAGGGTTTTTTATGTACAGTATCATGTCATCTGAAAATCGTAACAATTTGACTTTTTCTTTACCAATCTGGATGCCTTGTATTTCTTTGTTTTGTCTGATTGCCATGGCTAGGACTTCCAGTACTATGTTGAATAACAATGGAATGAGTGGGGATCCCTGTTGTTCCTGATCTTAGATGTAAGCTTTCAGCTTCTCTCTGTTAAGTATGATGTTGGCTGTGGGTTTGTCATATATGGCCTTTATTATGTTAAAGTACTTGCCCTCTATACTCATTTTGTTGAGAGTTTTTATCATGAATGGATGTTCAATTTTGTCAAATGCTTTTTCAGCATCTATGGAGATAATCATGTGGTTTTTGTTCTTCTTTTTGTTGATGTGTGGATGATATTGATGGATTTCCGAATGTTGTACCATCCTTGCATCCAGGAGATAAATCCCACTTGATCATGGTATATGATCCTCTTGATGTATTTTTGAATTAGGTCTGCTAATATTTTGTTGAGTATTTTTGCATCTATGTTCATCAGGGATATTGGTCTGTAACTTACTTTTTTGGTGAGGTCTTTGCCTGGTTTTGGTCTTAGAGTGATGCTGGATTCATAGAATGAGTTTGGAAGTATTCCCTCCTCTTCTACTTTTTGGAAAACTTTAAGGAAAATGGGTATTATTTCTTCTCTATATGTCTGGTAAAATTCAGAGGTGAATCCATCTGGCCTGGGAGTTTTGTTCTTGGGTAGTTTTTTGATTACTGATTCAATTTCATTGCTGGTAATTGGTCTGTTCAGGTTTTCTGTTTCTTGCTTGGTCAGTCTTGGAAGGTTGTATTTTTCTAAGAAGTCCATTTCTTCTAGGTTTTCCAGCTTCTTATCATAAAGATTTTCATAGTATTCTCTAATAATTCTTTGTGTTTCTGTGGGGTCCACTGTAATTTTTCCTTTCTCATTTCTGATTCTGTTTATGTGTGTAGATTCTCTTTTTCTCTTAATAAGTCTGGCTAAGGGCTTATCTATTTTGTTTGTTTTTTCAAAGAACAAGCTGTTGATTTCATTGATTTTTTTCTATTGTTTTATTCTTCTCAATTTTATTTATTTATTCTCTAATCTTCATTATGTCACTCCTTCTGGTGATTTGGGGCCTCATTTGTTCTTCTTTTTCCAATTTCAGTAATTGTGTCTTTAGACTATTCATTTGGGATTGTTCTTTCTTCTTTAAGTAGCCTGGATTTCAATATACCTTCCTCTTAGAACTGCCTTTGCTGCGTCCCACAGAAGTTGGGGCTTTCTGGTGTTGTTGTCATTTGTCTCCATACATTGTTTATTCTCTGTTTTAATTTGGTCATTGATACATTGATTATTTAGGAGCATGTTGTTAAATCTCCATGTATTTGTGAGCCTTTTTGTTTTCTTTGTACAATTTATTTCTAGTTTTATACCTTTGTGATCTGAAAAGTTGGTGGGTAGAATTTCAGCATTTTTGAATTTACAGAGGTTCTTTTTGTGGCCTAGTATGTGGTCTGTTCTGGAAAATGTTCCATGTGCACTTGAGAAGAATTTGTATCCTGTTGCTTTTGGGTGCAGAGTTCTGTAGATGTCTGTTAGGTCCATCTGTTCTAGTGTGTTGTTCAGTGCCTCTGTGTCTTTACTTATTTTTTGTCTGGTTGATCTGTCCTTTGGAGTGAGTGGTGTGTTGAAGTCTCCTAAAATGAATGCATTGCTTTCTATTTCCTCCTTTAATTCTGTTGGTATTTGTTTCACATATGCCAGCTCTCCTGTGTTGGATGTATATATATTTAAAATGGTTATATCCTCTTGTTTTACTGACCCCTTTATCATTATGTAATGTCCTTCTTTATCTCTTGCTACTTTCTTCGTTTTGAAGTCTATTTTGTCTGATGCAAGTACTGCAACACCTGCTTTTTTCTCCTTGTTGTTTGCATGAAATATCTTTTTCCATCCCTTCACTTTAAGTCTGTGTATATCTTTAGGTTTGAGGTGAGTCTCTTGTAAGTAGCATATAGATTTGTCTTGTTTTTTTATCCATTGTATTACTCTGTGTCTTTTGATTGGTGCATTCAGTCCATTTACATTTAGGGTGATTATCGATAGATATGTACTTATCGCCATTGCTGGCTTTAGATTCATGGTTACCAAAGGTTCAAGGTAGCTTCTTTACTATCTAACAGTATAACTTAACTCTCTTGTTAAACTATTATAAAAACAGTCTGATGATTCTTCCTCTCCCTTCTTATTCTTCCTCCTCAATTCTTTATATACTAGGTGTTTTATTCTGTACTCTTTTACATTTCCTTTGACTGTTTTTGTGGATGGTTGATTTTACTTTTTGCCTTTAGTTAGTATTTGGATGGTCTGCTTTCTTCGCTATTTTATTTTCTCTGTTGACGTCTTTTTAGCTTTAGGAGTGCTTCCATCTAGAGCAGTCCCTTTAAGATATCCTGTAGAGGTGGTTTGTGGGAGGCCAATTCCCTCAG
Source organism: Smutsia gigantea (assembly GCA_032199065.1). Taxonomy (NCBI): domain Eukaryota; kingdom Metazoa; phylum Chordata; class Mammalia; order Pholidota; family Manidae; genus Smutsia; species Smutsia gigantea. The sequence continues at coordinate 4,703 of JAVSCE010000566.1, read as the reverse complement.
CTTTCACTTGTCTGGGAACTGTTTAATCCCTCCCTCAAATTTAAATGATAGTCGTGCTGGATACAGTATTCTTGGTTCAAGGCCCTTCTGTTTCATTATATTAAATATATCATGCCTTTCTCTTCTGTCCTGTAAGGTTTCTGTTGAGACGTCTGATGATAGTCTGATGGGTTTTCCTTTGAAGGTGGTCTTTTTTCTCTCTCTAGCTGCCTTTAATTCTCTGTCCTTATCTTTGATCTTTGCCATTTTAATTATTATGTGTCTTTGTGTTGCCTTCCTTGGGTCCCTTGTCTTGGGACATCTGTGGGCTTCCATGGTCAGAGAGACTATTTCCTTCCCCAGCTTGGGGAAGTTTTCAGCAATTATTTCTTCAAAGACACTTTCTATCCCTTTTTCTCTCTCTTCTTCTTCTGGTACTTCTATAATGCAAATATTGTTCTGTTTGGATTGGTCACACAGTTCTCTTAATATTCTTTCATTCCTAGAGATCCTTTTATCTCTGTCTGCCCCAGCTTCTCTGTATTCCTGTTCTCTCATTTCTATTCCATTAACAGTCTCTTGCATCTCATCCAGTCTGCTCTTCAGCCCATCGATTGCTTCTCATTTCTGCATTGTCTTTCCTCACTTCCTGCCTTAGCTCTTGCATATTTCTCTGTAGATCCATCAGCATGGTTATGACTTTTATTCTGAATTATTTTTCAGGAAGATTGTTTAAGTCTATCCCATCAGGCCCTCTCTCTGGGGTTGTCTGGGTGATCCTTGTGTGGACCATATTCCTCTGTCTTTTCATGGCAATAGAATTGGTCTCTGGTAGGTGCCACGTGTGTCAGCTGGGAAAACAAAGTCCCTTCCTGCTTGTTGTTCTCCTTGCCCTTCTCCAGAGCCTGAGCTGGTTTCCCACACACCGAGAGGCAGTCTCTGGGATAATCCCCTGAGCTGCCTGTGTGCGGGGTCCCCCTCAGCCTCCATCTGAGATCCTGCCCTTCTGTTTCTCTAATCTCTGATACACCATGCGTTGTGTGTCTGTGCTCCTGGTGCAGATCACCAGGGCTGGTTATTTAGCGGGCCTGTGCTTCTATTCCCTCCCCACTCTGATTCTTTTCCTCCCCCCTGTGCACTGGGGGCGGGAGTGCTCAGGTCTTGCCAATTTCCTGCATTGTATCTTACCCGCTTGTGAGGTGCTGAGTTCTCTCAGATGTAGCTGTAGCCTGGCTGTTGTACTGTATCTTCTGGTTTCTCTTTTAGGAATAGTTGTATTTTCACAAATATATATGTTTTGGGAGGAGATTTCCGCCACCCTGCTTACACCGCCATCTTTCCAGAAACCCAAGATACATGTTTTAATGACACCATAGGCAAATCTTTTCCATCAGGTAGGATACATGTAAAAGAGTGGCCTTGTGATAAAACAGTGGCAGGAATGGGCTCTCATCTAGGTTTAGAATACCAGACTTTCAACCCCCTACCTGTGGGAGTTACAGATGGGTCAATATATAGGACTATGGAAGCTGCATGCGCTGGCCATAAAGATATGACAAAACTTCCCCACAAGATGCTCTTACGTTCTGGCCATTTTGGGTACACTGCAATAACGTTTGCGGGCAATTCAGCAGTTACTCCAGCAATACACACAAGGCCAACTTTCAGCCTTTGCCCCAAGCCAGAAGGGCAGACATCACTGGTCCATGTGTCAAAATGTCTAGGACCAGGTCCATTCAACAGGGTCTCCAGGGCTTAATGCAGTAGGAGCTGGCAGCAGGATGTTTTTCTGCTGGCCATATCCTGGCTTCAATAACTCTTCTTTGGTATCAACATATAACTCTATAGGTGAGGTAGCAAGGTGTGTGAGCATATCCACAGGGACAAAGCTCCTTTATGAGGCTTCTCATTCAAATGCCATGGCACTGTCCAACCAATAGGTGAACTGACCAACCCCAAAGACTATTGGTATCCAACTTCAGGCCAGATTTCAACAAACTGTTGTACCTCTCTATCATGCCTGCCCCGGTAGGATTATATGGTACATGAAATTTCCACTTTATTCCTAATTGCTGCACCCATTCTTGTAATGCATGTCCAGTAAAGTGGGTGCCTTGATTGCTCTGAATCACCTGCAGCCAGCCATAATCATCAAAGAAATGCTCCAGGTGCCTCTTGGTGGTTTGCTCATCTGCACTAAGTGCAGGAAAAGCAACCAACAGTCCAGTAGCCATGCCACACGAGTCATGGTATACCAATATCCTTCTGATATGGAGAGAGGCCCAATATAGTCTGTTTGCCACCTGACAAGGGGTATTGGCCCCCTTACTATTGTCCACTGTTGCTGTGGGACTCAGTGTAAGTCCCTCTTACAGCACACAAGGCACGCCTTCCAGGCTCTGCTGACTTCTTCAAAGGTCAATGACAAGCCCCACCGACGGGCTGCAGCCCACATTGTCTTTTGCCCCACGTACAACAAATGTTGATGAAGCCACTGGGCCATATCATAGGCATGCTTTCCTTGTAGCCAGCACACCTGGGCCAATGTGTCTGCTTCATCATTCCCTGGGGATGCCAAAGGCAAATGGCCAGTGACATGATATACAGTAACAATCTTAGTCTAACCAGAGGCCCATAATTCTGGTCACAACTCTTGCCCCGCCAGCCATCCAGTTGGCATGATACCATGTCGGTAGCCACAGCGTCAAGCCCCAATAAATTGCCCAGCTGTCAGTGCAGACAACTATGGGAGAAGGCTCCTGGGTAACCACAAGACATACTGCCCACAAATCAGCACACTGACTGCTTTTCCCCTCTCCATCCTCCTTCCATATTGTCTCAGTCTTAGGATGGAAAGCCACAGCCCTCAACTTTGGGGGCTGCCCACGAATGGTGCCTTCTGTGTACCAAGCATCTTCAGGTATAGCAGCATTTCCCTCCTAATAAGGAGTCTCAGCTACCAGTGGCCCAAAGGCAAGTTTTTCCTGCTTTCCACTGGTATAGGTCACTGGCCCCAAAAAGCGTTGGAGTTGTCCACTTAATGGGCTAGTAGAGAGGGCGCTGCTGTAAATATGCACCCCATTTGTCCAGTGTAGCTGTCCATACCATGCCACTCCATGATCTTTGAGTCCAGTCTTGCACCCACCCCACAATGGGATAGGTGGTTATTACCTTGGTCAGAGCTGTTCCAGTAACAGGCTCCATAGCCAGCAAGGTGTGGTACATAGCAACCAGTTGCTTCTCTATCAAGGTGTACTGGACCTCTGCTCCTTTCCATAGTTGTGATCAGAATCCAATAGGTTTGCATGTCCGTTCAAGCTGCTGCCAAAGACCCCATCCATAAGCATCTTCGGTTACATGAATATCTACTTCACAGGGGCTTGAAGAGTCCATTACATTCAAGACCTGTATGGCCTTGACTGCCCACTTGGCAGCACATGTCTCACCCCAGTCCCACCTGATGCCCTTTCATACAAACCAGTATAAGGGCTTCAGAATTTGTGGCAAGTGAGTGATAAACAGTCTCCAGTAGCCCAAAAGACCCCAAAACTCTTATAATATGGCCACAGTAGTAGGGGTGAGGAAAGCCTGGACCTTGTCTATGACTGCTTCAGGAATAATTTTAGTTTTACCCGACCAGACAACCCCCAAGAATTTCACATACAAATCAGGTCCCTGAACCTTGGTGCTGTTCACAGCCCATCCTTTTTCCTGCAGATGTTGCAGGAGTTTAGGAACTGCCCCTTCTAAATCTGAAAGAGAATCAGACGTGAGCATAGTATCATCAATGTAGTGATACAACCGCACTGTTTACAGTTTCCTCCATGTGACCAAGGTCCTGGGCTACAAGTCCATAACAGATGGTGGGACTGTGGAGATATCCCTGTGGAAGGACAGTGAACGTCCACTGCTGGCCTTCCCACATGAAGGCAAACTGTTCCTGGCTTTCCTGTGCCATGCCAATAGAGAAGAAAGCATTAGCAAGGTCTACTACATAATGATACGTTCTGAGTTCATGGCTGATGGTGTCCAGGATGTCTGCTATAGAGGGGACAGCAGCATGCAAAGGGGGTGTGACTTTATTCAATTCCCTGTAGGCTACACTCATACACCAGGAGCTGTCTGGCTTTCTCACTGGTAACACTGGGGAATTAAAAGGACTAGGAGTGGGCTTTATGATGCCCACCCTCTCCAACTCCTGTAGAGTTTCTCCAATTTCCTTGTGCCCACCAGGCAATTTATACTGCTTAGTATTTGTCACCCGCTGAGGTACAGGTGAGTGCTTAGCTCGTCCCCTCAGAACTGTCTTTACCACATGTACCCTCAGTCTGAACTCACCTGCAGTGGTCTGTAACCACAGGCCCTGCAGGATATCTACTCCCAAAATATATTCAAGGATGGGAAAAATGTACACGGTATACTCCTTTGGGGGCAAACGCCCTATGCCCAATGAGATTTGGGCCTTCTTCACCAATTGTCTTACCCCCATAGCCATCTATCACATCAGGGTTCCTGGGAAAATACTCAGGGTTGCCATGAATCAAAGAACACTCAGCTCCCATGTCCACTAGTGCCAGGACATGGTGTACATTTACAGGGGACCAATGAATTGCTAATTCTACATGTGGCCTCTAGTCCCCACCATGACCCCAAAGTGAAGACTTTGACCCACCACCTCAAGTCAAGCTATAATGCCCAATCATTCTCCCATGGGGGTGAGGCTT
>JAVSCE010000565.1:0-111765 GCA_032199065.1 Smutsia gigantea | reverse complement strand
TTTGAACTTTTGTCTGCTGTCACTTGCTTTCAACCTGAAGAATTTTCTTTCATTATCTCTTGTAATATAGGTATGATAGCAACAAATTATCTTTATTTCATTTTCCACTTTTGAAAGATTCTTGGTTTTTTGCCTACAGACTTTTGAATTTGTCCACTGCTTTCTTTCTGGTCTCTATTGTTTCTGATGAGAAGTCAGTTATTAATCTTATTAGTCATCCCTCAAATGTGATAAGTTGCTTTTCTCTTACTGCTAATTGTGATGTATCTGAATGTGGATTTCTTTTGTTTGTCTTACTTGGAGTTTATTTCTTAGAAGTATAGATTAATAATTGACACCAAATTTGGAATATTTTTGGGCATCACTACTTCAAATATTTTTTCTGCCCTTTTCCCTCTCTCCTTTCCTTGTAGTATTATGCATATGTTGGTGTTTTTAATGATGCCCCATGTTTTTCTGTGACTGTTCATATTCCTTCATTGTATTCTTTATCTCTGTTCTTCATACTGATGATCTTTACAATCTACCTTCAAATTTGCTGAATCTTTGTTTTACTTGCTCAAATAAAAAAAAAATCTAGCAATTTTTCATTTTGATTAACTCTTGAGTTTCCATTTAGTTCTTCATTATAATTCTATCTCCTTATTAACATTCACTATTTGTTGAAATATTGTCCTCAGATTTCCTTTAATTCTTTACTTGTGGTTTGCTGTAGTTTTTGGCACAAATTAATATTATCTTCTTGGAAATTTTTCTGCTGAGTCCAGATTCTAGATCCTACAGGTTTCTGTTGTATTTTTTTCATTTTATTTTATGAGGTATACTTTCCAGAACTTTGCATGTCCCATTACTGTTTTTTTTTTTTTTGGCTGAAAACCAAAAATACCTGTCTTAAAATGGTATATTGTCAAAACTGTGGAGACTGAGTCCCACCCTGGAATCATATAAGGAGCTGTTGTTTCATTGTTTGGTCATCTGTTTATTTGGTTAGTGACTGATTGAACCAACTCTGTGAAGTTTATTTCCCTTGAAATTTGAATCCTCTGATGCACCTGCTTCTTTTCCTTTATTTTTCCCCTTCTTTATCTTTTAGCCTGGCTACTCAGGGTTTCTCCTTGGTCAGCATAAGCTGGATATCCAACATATTGTTGAATATGTGTGCCACTTGTGGGCTGTTATCACAGCCAGTTTTTAACAAACATGCAACCAGAAACTAGTAGCTTGGAAGTTCCCACTCTGATTACTTCTGAGAGGACACAGGCTTGGGGGTGCATGTGGTCTTCCAGGTTGCCAGAGGTGCAGAGGTTCTGTTTCACAATAATAAACTTCCTAGAAGTTGTTCATTCATTAGAGTAACTTAATGTTCAGTTAACATTTGACCAGAGGTTGTAGTTAAGTCTCCTGTGCCAGTTGTCTTCTGCCCTCTGTTGATAGGTCTGTGTGAGATTTAAGGATTGTTTTTGTGTGCTCCATATCTTGCTCTGAGATTGAGTGCAGCCTAGTGAATGGGCACAGTCTCCTTATTCCTATTGTTGAGTGTGATCTCAAGGGGACTCTTCTTGCATCCTTCCCTATTTCCCCCTCTTAGATGTCTGATTGCTCTGTGGTTTTGCTTGTGGCTCTTAGTATCATGGAATAAACCAGACTCTCTTAATTAATCTCTCCCAATGTCTTCATTGTTTCTGACAATGAAGGGAGCCTCAGCCCTATTGCCCGGGCTCACCCAGAAGAGTGTTTCTGTAACATTGGGCTGGGGAGGACAAGATGCACTGGTAACTTCCTCCTCTTGGAATGAAATTACAGCCCTGGACTGGGAACTAGCAGGAAAGAGGACTCCCTTCTTTCCATACTCACCCACAGTACAGTTTCCATAGGCAGAGCTGGGGAGTAGCACGGGAGTAGGTTGTGGTTCAAATGCCATGACCTCTTGCTGTTCTTACTAAGATTTAGAAGATTTTCTTGAGCAAATGTTTCTCTATTTACTGTATAACCTTAGGACAATTTACAGAGACATTATTTATTTTGCTAATTATTTACAGTTAAATGATTTTTGTTCAAGACAGTGTCCTCAAGTTCCTCACTCCACTCTTCTAGAAATATAAATAGGGTTTATTACAAGAATGTCAGACTTTTATGTATTATTTATTTTATTATTATTAACCTTATTAACATATCCATCATAGTAATAGAACATTTTTTAAATCATGATTAGATAATCAGTATAAAAAATGCAGTAATAAAGATAGACACTTGCTAAAAACATATATTTTATTTTAGGTCTTGTAAATGCCCAGCTAAATAGGCTATGCAGTTAACTAATTGACCCACCACTTTATTTGGTTTCATCTCCCGTGTGAGCTTAACAAAGAGTATTTATGCTTTTATTTGTCTTCTTTTGTATCATATCATTTTCATGATTCACTCCTGAGTCATCATTCCTAGAGGGAATACATATTATTATATTTTAATACAATTTTTATCAAATAATCCAGCAGCATATTAAAATAATAATATAACATGATCCAGTGAGACTTATTCTAGGAATGTGAGGATCTCTTTTTATTAATGTATCTCTTAACATAATTCATTATAGCAATAGACTAAAATTTTAAGAAAGTACATGATTATCTCCTTAGATTCTAAAATCTCAGAGATGAGACACAAAAAAAAAAAAACAAGAAAGGCTGCCATTTCCTCATTGTTAGCAGGGATTGAAGCCAATTTATTCATGCCCTGTATGAGAATATCTCCTATAGACATTTAATAAGAGCCCACATCACACATGGTTATTTTATTCAAGAATATTGACATATGTCACCCTGGTTATTAAAATCCATCAGGTTCATACTTCAGCCTTGGGATAACCGCAGCCAAAAAAGTGACTTGCAAGTAATTATCACCACTATCTCCAATAAAAATTAACTGGACATAATTGAACTAATGCCCCAGTCGGAGGGAAGCTGCAACAGGCAAACAGCCCACTCCTCCTGTTCCTTCAATCCGCAAATGAAACCGCTAATGATAATTTGTGGACAAACAAGAAATTGCTCTCATGGTTTCCCTACTGCAAATCACTCAGCAATTCCAGTTAATGCCCAGCATGTTGGGACAGGAGAAAAATCCTTAATCACTGCTTCCTTTTAATATGGGTGAATGTAGTAACCACATTGCTTCTCATGTGAAACCTTCATAAGAGGGTATATCAATGATACAATAATAAAAAAAAAATCAGTGCTTCCTTTAAAAAAAAAAGAAGAATATTGACATGTGAATGGGAGCTATGAAAATCTGCTCGGGGTGGTTTCACAGCCAGTTTTATGATGATCTGTGTAATGCTTTTTGTTTCTGCCTTTCCACAGAGAAGTCTGGACACTTACTGCTTCCTGGTCTTCGCCGCCATTTGCCTGGCAGGTGCTATTTATTTCTACTTTGTCCTGCCTGAGACCAAAAACAGAACCTATGCAGAAATCAGCATGGCATTTGCCAAAAGGAACAAGACATACCCACCAGAGGAGAAGATTGACTCAGCTATAACTGATGATAAAGTGAACAGGAGGCCTGAACCAGACCCCTCCCCAACACTGCACAGTCATGTCAGCAACAGGATTGCCTGAATGGACGATCTTACCATTACAGGAAACCAAAGATTTCCCTAGGAGGTTAACATTATCAAGGATTTAGAAATAAACCTTTGCTAATCTAACATCACAACCATTTGGGTCTTCTTCATAACTGAATCCCCTGAACTCTTCTGGAAGCTGGAAAGAATCACCCGGCTTCAGTAGACCCAACATTCTTCCGTGAAGATCAGTGGCCTGTCTTCCTCATGAAGGCAGGCCATTTGAGCCCAGGGTTTCAAAATGGAATTGGGGTAATAGCATTTAAATGCTTTATCAGAGGAAAATAACATGGTCTGCCAGAGGTCTAGATGGAGTAGAAATCGCAAATTGAGGTTCGGTTCCAGCTCTACCATAAGTAGCCTTCAGCTGCCCTCAACCTGGATCCTGAAGCCTCCGGACACCCTTGGCTCTGGTCCTGGATAAAGGCTTTCAGAACTCAGTGGAAAGACTCCTTGTACCTCCTGAAAAATGCCTGTTACCAATCTTTGGCTCTGCTTTGTGAATCTCAGGCTGAGGATACCAACACACCCTCTACCAGGTTCCTCCCATCCCAGTCCATTTCCCATGGGGCTCCAGACTTCCATCCCTGAAGCTGTCTTCACCTCAGAGTACCAGATGTGTCACACAGGGCATATGAGGACCAATATGTGGAAGACCTAGAAAGGCGGATTTAAGAAGTAACTATCCAGTAGCATGGGCAAATTGAATTCTGTTCAACTAAAAAAACAGTAGTAAGTGATACTGAAGCCAAACCGAGGCTTGGTGAGAAAATGTTGGGATTGACTGGTGGTGTCTGCCATGGATGCAGGAGTGAGAGTTCCACACATGTGCTTGGTGTTTGCTAATTTTAAAAGAGATTTATGTGAAAGTGCATTACAGTTCTCCAGAGGAACAGAACATATATATATATAATTTATTATAAGGAATTGGCTCACACAATTATGAAGGCTGAAATGTAAAGCTTGGAAGAGTCCCACAATCTGCCATCTGCAAGCTGGATTCCCAGGAAAGCTGGGTCTCAGAAAGGCCTGAGAACCAGAAGAACTAATGGTATGAGCTCTTATCCAAGTCCAAAGGACTGGGTACCAGGAGCCTGATAGAAGTTCCAGTCCTAAGGCAAAAGACGACTAGGGTCCTACCTCAGCAATCAACTCGACAGCAAATTATCCCTTCTTCCACCTCTTCCTTTTCTATTCAGGCCCCCAGTGGACTGCATGAGGTGTAGCCACACTAGGGAAGGCCACCTGCTTTACTCGGTCTACCAGTCCAGACGCTGATCTTGTGTAGAAATACCCTCACAGACACCCAGAAGTAATGTGTGACCACACACGTGAAAATTCCATGGCCCAGTCAAGTTGACCCATGATACTGAACGTCACAGACAGTGAGTTCACCATCACTCAAGCACAGGTTGAGTGGTTGCTTGTCTTGACTGTTATGAAGGAAATCTGTTGCTTTTGGAAGACGTTGTTAGGAGCAGATGTGCTTAAGGAGTCTTCCAACCTTTACATCCTAGGGCTGTTTGGGTCAGAACAGCTCGTTGCCTGCCGTTTCGGTGCATGCCCTGTGGTTTGGCTGATTCCCTATACTCGCCTCCAGAAGGAAACAAACTCAGTGCCCATACGCAAGTGAAAGTGTACCTGAATTAGCACCTGTGTGTTTGAATTTAGTATGTCACAGTAAGAGTGGGACCAGAGAGGAAAGGCCCTGGATCCCACAATACCACTGGAACCCTTCAGCCATCATCCCTCAGGCTTTTCTGACCATTCTAGACAAAGACAGCCTTAGCCACAGCCTGAGTCCTGCTGTTCCTCTCCTACTGAATATTCTTTCATCACTGGGCTTCTCCTCTGGTTGATTGGCAGCTGAATGCACCATACCATCCAGCTTTGGTATGGCTGAAAAATGTGGACGGTGTTTGTCACCATGGAATGAAACCGCTATATGGGTATTAAAAGTGCCTGAGACCAAAACGCCAAATAAAGTGTAAAAAGAAACCTTAACTTCTAGTGTTCCCTTTCATTTGTAGACTTCAATATTTAGTCACCAAATATTTATTGGTGCCTACCATGGACCAGGAACTAAGTGGGCACTAAGGATGAATCAGTGAGCAAGAAAACACACTGCCTTGGCCTGCATTAGCTCGTGTCCACCATAAAGGATTGCAGATCAGAGAAGCATTAACCACAAAGTGTCATGGGGAGGGAGACACCATGAAACAGAAACATGAAATAGCAAAACCACCTATTGCAGAATTGAGGTGAAAGGTGAGTCAGGAAAGTCTTCCCAAATAAATGGTAGAAATGGAATGAGAACAACACGACTTTCCTGCAATAGGCCAGGAAATATTCTTACATGTAATACATTTAAAAAGTTAATACGGCAACATTAAATAAACTTTTGAAAAATAAAACAATAAGACTCCCATAATCTCAGATGCTTCAATTTCCCTAACACTATCATGTTCATTTTTATACATCTCTGTCCATTTCGGGCCTATTATTTATCCTGTTATAATCACAGAAAACATTAAACAATTTACAACTGTCTTGTCTCTTCTATTTGTTTCACTCTATATTAAGTCAAATATGTCATCTCAATATCAAAGCCTTTTGTTAGCACTCTAACGTCCACTGCAGTGAAGTCTTTATGTTCAGAGCTGTTTATCAGATAATAGAAGGTAATGGGGAGTGGTGAGTCAGAGTGATGAACATTTCTGTGAGCCTTGCTTCTCAGGCTCTACTGCTTTGCTTTCTGAAAGGCACTAACCATTTAGAGCACCCTGTATAGGTTCAAGGACCCTGAATAAATGGGTTCTCAAATTAATAGACCTTCCGTCCCAATCCCTGCCCAGGTATTAGGGATTAAGTCCTAATCTTACTGATTAACGTAGTCTTCCATCTCCAAGCCATGGAGGTTGACATTTCCCCTTTTAAAGGTCACTAAAAGAAAACCTTCTGGTTCTGCTAAGATGAAATAAGCACCCTTCACCCTAGGCCCCCTACTAATTATAACTGAAAACCCTGGGCAGACGACATAATGCAAATATATGAGGACTTTACATGATAGCCGGCAAATTGAGGAAACAAATCAAAACGCAAAGAAAAAACAATATGGCTGTGAATTTCCTGCATTTCTTTTTTCCTCCCATATCTCCTGATCTATATTCCAGGGCAGACCGATTCCCAGAACTGCACAATGAGCCTCAGCAGAAAAAGCTCGAGGAGAAACCCTCCCTGTCCCGCCAGAGGAGCAGACAGTGTGACCCTGCAGGGAAAAGAATGCAAGGGCAAAGAGCATTCCAAAGAGTAAAATACACCCTCCTACCTCATCTAGCACCGAGACAGACACCCCAGTCATGGAGCTGAACTCCTCAGATGGTGGAAGCAGTGGTGACCATATAGACATCTAAAAATCTGAGAAAAATTCTTCTTTCTGATGACAGGAGCTAACAACAGTGGCCACTTTTGCCTGAAAAAATGTGAGAAAATGCCTGTTATTGTTTTCTCTCTTTTTTTTATATCAATGTCTTGCCCCAGATGCAAATCCAGTTGTGAGCATATAGCACATAGTGGTAAGCTAAAACCTTGGATTTCTAGTCAAAATCCACCAGGAGAAGTGACAGCTGGAAACTGGAGACTGTAGAGGAAATCACAGTGAGGAGACAGCCAAGGAAAGGGACACCCTAAATCTGTCTGTGAAGCCCTGGGCTCACCCCTGAGCTCCCCAGGCATGAAACTGACTGGAAGCCATGTAGCACAATTTTTGAGAACTAAACTATCAGGTAAGCCACCACATGGATCCAGACTGCCCTCTGGGAGATACACACACAAGGTGCCACCAAAAGGCACTGCAAAGACCTTGAAAACTACACTGAAATTGGAAACACAATCACAGAATGTGGGTCAGGACGTGCAGGCTAAGTGTAACCAGAAAGTTTTAATAAGACACAGAGCCTCATAGTATAAAATTCAAAACATCAAAGATACAATAAAAAATGACATATGAAGAACTAGGAAAACTTCAGTAAAATCCAAGAGAAATCACAGTCAACAGATGCCAACCCCAAACAGACCCAGATATAACAGCTACTGTAAAGTAACTATTATAGTCATGCTTCATGAAGTAAGGGAAAACACTCTCGAAATGGATGACATAATGAATACTCTTGAAATGAAGCCATACTGGGGAAAAGATCTTAGGTATGTTTCCTAATACTGAGCCCCTGAGCTGAATGTATGCACCAAAACCTACAGGCTTTTCCCCAGCCCAACCCCAACTTGTGCATATATTCTGTCGCACACATACTCAGAGGGGCTGGGCATTCGTGTATGTAGGAACAAAGAGTGTGCAGATCGTGTGGTTAGTCAATTCCTGAGACAGAGAGAAAAGAGTGACACTGATAAGGATTCTCTCATCTAAATTCTAGTCAGGCTCCCCTGAGCATTCTTGACTAGGCCTTGTCCTCAGTTTTAGCAAGAATCCTGCTAAGCCAGCTTATGAGGACACCCCAACCTTTGACATCTAATCAAGGTCCTCTTCCTTCCCGCCCTTGGTATCCAATCCAGCTCCCCTTTTCCCCACCTAGCCAGGTCCTTCTCAGTAATTTCCATCCACTCCCTCCCTCACCCTTCCCATTGGCTTTAAATCCCCAGGTGCCCCTATTGTATTTGAATTGAGCTCGATCTCTCTCCCCTATTCAATAGTTTTAACACCTACTGAAATAGTCATGAATAATGTTTTCTTGGCCTGTTTTAACACTGTCTGGTGCAATTTTTCTTTGACAATATTCGGTTTAAAATGCATATACTTAACCAACTAGAATATTTGAACCAGTTAATGTCGAATTCTCCATCTCCCCAATCCAAAAAAACCCACTCCTCCTACCTTCTTTTTTCTGGGTATGGGGGGGAGTGAGTAAAAAGTGTGAAAAAATAGAAGTTCCTATTTATGAGACTCAAAAAGAAAAAGATAATGGCTGGCCCCCACATAGTGTCATATGGAAAGAAAGTCTTGCAAAGGCATCTTCTCAATACAGCAAGACTCATCCATATCCAGCTGCCATATCTGGAGTGCAGACAGGAAAGGGAACTCAGGGTGCGGGATGTTGGAGAATGAGGTGGCAAGTGAAATCTGTAATTCTCAACCCCAGCTGGTCCTGCAGTTCGGGAAACTTCACAAGTAATGCAGCAGTTGAAGGGTGCTACTCAAAATAGTCCCTAGCCATGTATTCATTGGTCAATCCAAGAATGTGGTGCCATTGCCCAGCCAATCAACAGCAAGCCATGAGGGAAATTGGCAGGCTTGGCTTCCCACATCAGGGATTGGCTAACACTGCATGGGCCCTAGAGAGATTAGGGAGCTAGGATTATCAAAAAGCCCATGATTGAGTGGAACAAAAGTCTCCCTTCTTTTTATCGTGTAATGAGACTGAGTTAGAAGTGTTTGTACTAATAGTTAGGGATGTTTTCCCTATAATGAGGGTTCCCTCAATTAGAAAGACAGCATTCCATCCGAAACATTTACAGTCAAAGAACACTTGTACTAAGCTGATTATGCAAATGAGTGAATGTGTTTGTGTCTGTGTTTTAAGCATACGAAACACTCTTCCTGTGTTATTTCATGTGTTCCCCCGCTCTGGGCATTATCAGCCGGTGCTTCTCTTAAAAAATGAAGAACTGCTTCGGGAGGCTGGGCCCATGTCTGTCTGACTCTACACTGTATCCCACTAACATAGCACCTGGCACAAAGCAGGTAGATAGTAAATATTGGTTGAATGGATAGATAAATGAATAGTTGATGTAGTAAGCATAAAAAATGGCCCCCAAAGATATCAGGGCCTTGTCCCCAGAACCTGTGAATATGTTACCTGTCTTGCCAATGAGTTTCAGCCCCAAGCAAGTTCGCTATGGATTCAGTGTGACCAAAGAAATTGACAGCAAAACATCCTTTGGGGTAGGTCGAGCACCAGTGTCTCTGCCTCCACCCAGACCACTGGGCCGAGCTCTCTATATAGCACAATAATCACTTATTGCCTAAAGGTGTGGAAGTGGTAGCCTAGCAACAGGCCAGTTACCTCATCAGGTGGTTTAAGTTCAGTGAGGATCCTGGCCATAGGAACCCCAACTTCCCCACATTACCCTACATGGCAAAGGGGACTTTGCTGCTGTGATTAAGTTAAAGGTCTTGAGATGGGGAAATTAATGGATGATCCAAGTGAATCCAGTGTAATCACAGTGGTCCTTAGAAGAGGGAGTCAGGAAGGGCAGAGTCAGCAATGGGATGATGGAAGCACAGGAGAGAGCAGGAGAAAGAGTTGAAGGTGCTGTATTGCTGGCCTTGAAGATGGAGGAAGGTCATGAGCCAAGGAGAGCAGGCAGCTTCTAGAAGCTGGAAAAGGAAACTGACTCTCCCCTAGAGACTCCAAAAGAATGTAGCCCTCCCAGCATCTTGAATGTACCCTGTCTTGCCAGTGGGTTTCATCCCCAGGCAAGTTCACTATGGATTCAATGTGACCAAAGAAATGACAGTAAAACGTTCTTGGGGTAAAAGGATTGTACCCAGCTTTATTTTCACGGTGGCAGGTCAGTCACTCGAATCCTGTTCACTCAGAGCGAGTCTGCACACAGCAAGCTGGCCTTTGCCTTTGGGCCTCTCTGCCCGCACAGCCATCCTCTGGCTCTGTCCTCCTCGGTGCTGCCACCACTCCAGTCTTGTCTCTGCTCTCCTGCAGCCTTGCAGCCATGCCACCGTGTCACCCAGAGCACTGGGCAGAGCTCTTTGTATAGTCAATAATGATGTATTGCCCACACGTGTGTAGTGAGCTAGTCAACCAAGGCCCGGTGAGAATCCTGGACACAGGACCTTCACTTTATCCACATACCCCTTCTGGCCTCCAGAACCATAAGATAAACAATGTGTGTTGTTTTCCAGCACCAAGTCTGCGGTCATTCGTTAGAGCAGCACAGGTTGCTGGTGCAGAGAGCCTGGAGCAGTCATCTCCACAGTGAGCTACAAGAAAGCACAAGAGACACACTGGGATGTGAAAAGAAATATCAGAAAGGCTTTGTATATTCAGTTTTCATTCTGAAGCGAATATTGCTGGACTCGTTTTCTATGATTCAAATGCTGTCCCAACCCAGACCAGCCACTGCTTGGATTACGCATCTCACCGCTTCTCCTCGCAGATGGCTGGAAGACCTTTTCTCTTCCTCCTTTCCTCAGAATCTCCAGTGCTGACTTTTAATCTCACACAGGTAGCACTATTTAGTCTCTTTCTGATACGTGGTAGGCACGAGGAAAATTGCCTTTATTGGAGGGAGGCACCAACGGAAGAACACAGATGTGATGATAGGGGTCCTGGCCATGGACTTAAAGACGTCAGGGTGCAGGACAGTGAGCAGTGAGGCTCCCGGGGCTGGACCTCATGGACATGACAGCCCAGAACTTCCTAGCAATGGTCCTGGCCTATGAGAGTCAAACTTCTATCTTGTTTAAGCTACTTTTATTCTTTTACTCATGACCAAACCTAAACTCAGTTCATACAGGTCACGACAGGCAAGAGCCTGAGGCAGAAGCAAATCCATGTGAAGCAAATCCAGTTCCTTAGGCACTCAGCAGGCTGTTCCTCTGGGGCACGGCACCTCCGGGTTAAGGGAGTATGGACCTAGCACGCACTGATGGTCGGCTTGAGCACCTTTGCCATGGTCTCGGAGCTGTGCGGCTGACCTGAGTTTCCTTCCCAACAGTCCTGATTTCCCTTCCTTTTAAGTTTGCAAAATCGTTTCATGTTACTGTCTGTGATTCTGGAGATAGCCTGTGCAGGGCTAATGGCCCTGGGAATCACACCTCCCAGGATGCACACCCTGTGTGATCCCCTGCCACGCTGAGCCTGGATTTGGCCACGCAACTTACTCTGGCCCCTGAGATATCAGAAAGGATGCCACAGACAGAAGCTTGATAAGCACTTGTGCCCTGGGGCTTTCGCTCTTGAATACTAATTTCATCCTGTGAGAACACCCTGTCTAGCCTCCTTGTGGATGTGAGTCCACGTGAAAGGAGAGGCCCAGCCCAGCCCAGGTCCAGTGATCCTCCAGCTGAATGTAGCTGTACAGTCCAGGAGAAAATAGCAGAAAAATCACTCAACCAATTCATGGAATCAAAGAAATCATAAGTTATCACTGCTTTAAACTGCCATGTTTTCACATGGTTTGTATAGAGAAAATGAAAGTACCTATGGCCAGGATTCTTACCTGACGCTGGTCGGCCTGCTCACTGCACACGTGTGGGCAATACGTTATTACTGACTCTGTATAAAGAGCTCAGCCCAGTGATCTGGGCTGCAAGGCTTCAGGAGAGCAGAGGCTGGGATGGTGGCAGCGCCCAGGACAGACTGAGATGGCTGCAGGGGCGAGAGGCCCAGAGGCAGAGACTGGCTGGCTGCGTGCAGACTCACCCTGAGTGGACACGATTTAGCACTTGACCTGCCACCATGGGAGTAAAGTTGGGTATAAACACTTTCACCCCAAGAACGTTCTACTGTCATTTTTCATTTTTCAGTCTCACTGAACCAAGAGTGAACTTGCCCGGGGCTGAAACCCACTGGCAACAGTTTGTTAGGCCATATAGAGAGAGTGGATAGAGACCCATTATTTATGGTTACATTTGCTCATTATTCACTGAGTTATGTAGCACTGCTCACCCCCAAACAAGAACAGAATTAACATTCAAAGCCTATTTCACTCATCCTGCAAATATTTGCCGAGCACTACTGTACACTTATTCCAGGTAATGGGAACACAAAAATGGATGAAACCAATCTCTTGCATCAAGAGGCTGAGAAAATGTAGGGGCAAGCAAACAAGCCACTGATAATCACAGGTCTGGGGGTCCCTCTGTGTAGAATCTTTCTCCTTCTCTTCACTTGGATAACTTCCATTCATCCTTAAAGACCGTGCAAGGCACCCCTGTCTCTAGAACTTTCTATGATTCCCCAGTCATGGCTGGGTTCTTTCCTTTTGATTTCCACAGAAGCGTGTGTTCACTCTACTGAGGGATTTATCGCCATGTTAGAATTATGGTCTATTTTTCCTTGAATGTCTCCCCTACTAGAGTCTGAAATCCTGCAAGAAAATGACTGAGACGTCTCAGGACCCCATGTTCCTGCTAAGTGCTCATTACATATTTGCTGAACAAATAGATGCCATGATAAAGAAGTGAGGAGGGCATGATGGGATCCCCAAGGAGAGTGACTGTGGCTCGGGGCGATTAGGACAGATGCCTCTGAGTGGTAGCATGTGAGCTGCAGCTCAGAAGAGAATTTGGATGTCATCAGACTGAGAAGGAAAGACCAGTAACATGGGAATGGTGTATTCAGAGAACAGCAAGCTGTTGGTGTGGCCAACCATGGGGCATATATGGGTAAGAATGGTTGATGGTTCTGGTCTAGACTATGAGAAACCATGAGTGGCACCCATACCACTTCCTAAATAGGCCTGGCACCAAGGCTTCCCGACACATTCCATCTATGGCTGAATCATAGGTCTATGCAGAAAACACCCTATTCTGATACTACTTCTTACTTGAAGAAATGATAGACTATGAGAGGCCAGATCACTATAATGAGGCCTTTCCCTATTTTGCTTCCATTCAACATCCATTAGCCAGTATGAACCCCAGAGGACAGAGGTCGCGTTGAGTGACAGGGACTCAGCTGCTGCTCACAGTTTCAGACATTTGCTGTAATTCACCCAAGATGTGGATGTAATTATCCCTATCAGAATCCCTTCCTCTGGCAAATTTGTACATCAAGACAAGTAAATTTCCTCTCATTAAATCACAGCATCTGGGGACTGCCGTTTGTCTCAGCCAAGAAGTAGAGCTTGGAAGTAATTAAGGCAAAGGAAATGAAGAAGTTGGCTTCTCAGCAAGAAGTGTGGGTGGTGAAGACAGAGACAGTATTTCAGAAGTGTGTCGGGAGCCCAATCCTCCAGCAGTCTGTGGCTATGCGCCTCCTGAATTTAGAGCAGGCACTCCTCAGCTACTCAGTACCTCACCGCCTGGTGGACCGAGAAGGCTGCATTTCATGTATGACCCAGAAGCAGAAAAGACCAGCTAAAAGAAGGTATTTTCAGTGACTGGAGCAAGTACTTCAGAAATGGGCTTATAGTTTTATTCCATGGGTAAAGATAAAAATAAATATTTTTGTGCTGAAACTATGTTAGGTGTTTTCACACATATGATCCCCTTTGGTTCTTGCTATAAGACTGTAGGTAGGTTGTACACACTCTCAAAATGTCCATTTCTTTTTCTTCTCGAAACTTACAATTCTAATGAAAGAGTCTGGATTGGAGACTAGGGACACTGGATGTGTCGTATTACCTGTTAAACTTCCAGCAGTCACCACAGTTCCTTGCACATAGTAAGTGCTAGATAGACAGCCGCCAAATTAATAAATTAATTATATATAAGAAAATTTTTTGAAATGAGGAAATTTTGACACATATGGGAACTAAGTTTAAAGATATTGGAAATCGCCAAGCCAGTAAACTTTGGCTGAAACCTAATTGCATAGAACACACCCAGCTAATGAATGCATACCAACTAGTACTCTTGGTTGCAGGTTACAGAATCCTAATTCATACTAGCTGAAAAATTAAAAAAAGAAGTTTTTCATCTCCTTAACTAGGAAGGCTAGGAAGGCAACCAGGTTCAATTTGGGCTGGATTTGAGGGTGCAAATAATACCATTTGGGGTTCTAACACTGTCTCTGTCATCGCTTGGTCCTGATGGTCTCTGCTTAGCTTTCTCTGCTTGTGTTTCCAACAGCACAAGCCTGGCACCTTCTCAGCTTGGCCATCCAGTGGGCGAAAAACCTCTCTCCTGAGTTATCTGTTGCCATGGAACAATACCCCCACAACTTAGCGGCTTTAAAGAACAACCACTTTTCTGCTCACAGGTCTGTGGGTCAGCACATCAGGCAAGGCTCAGCTGAGCTGTCCTTCAGGCCCATGTGTGGTCCTTTGGATTCAGTGGGACATTTGTGGGCAGATGATGTCAGGTGAGGCCACTTGGTCACAGATGTCCTCTGTGGATAATGAGAGTTCCTGTGGCCAGGATTCTCACCTGGCCCTGGTTGACTAGCTCACTGAACACCTGTGGGCAATACATGGCTGTTGACTCTGTATAAAGAGCTCCCCCCAGTGCTCTGGGCGTGACACAGTAGCACAGCTGCAAGGCTGCAGGAGAGCAGAGCACAGACTGGAGTGGTGGCAGCGCTGAGGACAGAGGCCCAGAGGACGGCTGTGCAGGACGGCTGTGCAGAGAGGCCCAGAGGACGGCTGTGCGGGACGACTGTGCAGAGAGGCCCAGAGGACGGCTGTGTGGGACGACTGTGCAGAGAGGCCCAGAGGACGGCTGTGCGGGACGACTGTGCAGAGAGGCCCAGAGGACAGCTGTGCAGACAGAGGGGCCCAGAGGACGGCTGTGTAGAGAGAGAGGCCCTGAGGCAGAGACTAGCTTGCTGCATGCAGACTCACTCTGAGTGAACGAGATTCTAGTGACTGACCTGCCACCTGGAAATAAAGTTGGGTATAACCCTTTCACCCCAAAAAAGTTTTGCTGTCAATTTCTTTGGTCACACTGAATCTATAGCGAACTTGCCCATGGCTGAAACCCATTGGCAAGACAATTGGCGGAAGTCGGCAGGGTTCATTGTTGACCAAAGAAAATGACAAGCTGCCCTTATGGGAGGGATGCTTCAGCGGGCTGCCCCTGTGAATGGGGAGACAGTGGATTGTCCCCCACTGGGTATGTGCTCTGAGGTGCCTTGCCTCCTAGAGGACTGGGCCCCACCCCAGGACTGGAGGCAAGTGGAGGTCACACCTGAGGCAGTAGGGGAGGCCCTTGGTATAGTAAGTAAATCCTTTGAGAAACAGAGTGCCCGTGAGGCAGGGGGGACAGTGGGTTGGCTGCTTCTCACAGTATTAAAGAGGTTTACAGAAGAGACTCCAGAAATGGCAGCATGACAAAGTGAGCTACAAACTTCTGTGGATACCCTGAAAAAGGAAATGGTATTGATGCAAGAGGCGGCACGAGAATGCGAGCTGCAAACTTCTGTGGATTCCCTGAAGAGGGAAATGGCATTGATGAGAGAGGAGATGGCATGAGAACGCCGGCAGCAAGGTGCCATTGGAGAGGCAAACAATTCTTTATAGAATGAGACAGAAGCATTGCCAGGTGTTCTGAAGGAGGAAGAGACCATCAAGGAAAAAGATGAACTCCTGAGGGAAGCACAGGTGGAGGTGGCATGAGAATGTCAGCTGCGAAGCATTGAGGTGAAGGTAAAAGACCTTCTGAAGACTAAGCTAGCATTGCTGCAAGGCACAGTAGAAAAGGTAAAGGTTTTAGCAGAGGAGGCACTTGGGGGAGGGGAGAGAAAGGTGCCATCAGCCCCAGAAATGGAGGAGCTGGGGAAGGATGAAGTGGAGGTGCTGGAGGCACTGGCCCCTCCTGTATTGAAAGCACGCCCAGTGGTTGTAAAGAAAATAAAGATCCAGCAGCTGAAAGTTCCCCAAGGAGAGGAGCAGCCCTCTCCCCAGGTCGTGGAGCACTCTATGGTCCACCCCTATACTCAGGCTTGGCTGATGGATTTGGGCTCCCAGTTTAGGCAGAAGCCGTCGGAGTCAATATCAGCTTGGCTCCTGCATCTGTGGGACTTAGGGGTGGATGGAATTGTTCTGTTGGGATCAGAGATGGGAAAGCTGGCTTCCCTGACAGTGCAGCCTGCCTTGAGGCAGCGATTACAAATGCACATCACACCCCAAGGAGTCACTCCCTCCTCGATTGGCTTGTGGCTTCACTTCGTGCTGTGTGGCGCAATCCGGGTGATCTACCATCCTCTCCTGTTAGATGGCAGACATATGCTGAGCTCCAACAGGTGCTACAAAAGCGAGACATAAGAAATGCCATCTATAGTCCAGAGAATTATGGCCCAGATGAAGAGATTTTCACTACTGGGATGAGAAATATTGTACTTCAAATGGCTCCAACATCCCTCTTTGGGTCTCTAGTGGCCATTCTTTCCCCTCACTTAGGGCATCCCATAAGCGAGGTGACACGTACTGTAGCAGACTTGGGAGAGGCTGAAGCAACAAGAACTCGGAAAAAAATAAGACCTGTTATGCACAAGAAGAATTTACAGGGCCCCATGAAGGTTATGAGGACCCAGATGTGGATTGATTTAATACGGGGAGGAGCAGATGGAAGGAAATTAGCTGGGAAGTCAAATAGAATCTTACTGGAGCTATGGCAACAGCTGAAACCAGAGCAGCAGTTCCAGCCATTAAGACCAAAGAGACAGAGGTCAGAGACAGAGCCACGAGTCCAGCCTGTGTGTTTGCAAGACTTTTGCTGGAGAGTGAGCCAACCTCACTTGAGCCCACACAGGAAGGTGATTGGGGAACATGGTTTGACTGAGGGGAAGGTCAAGGTATCTGCCCTGAGGGACTGGGGGGGACCGGAGGCCACATGCTGAAATAGCCATCCATTGGTCCCCAGTGAACATACAACATGTCCTGGCTCTGGTGGACGCTGGGGCTCAATGTTCACTGATTCACGGTAACCCTGAATGGTTCCCTGGGACCCCCACTGTCATAGATGGATATCGGGGAAAGGCTGAGTGAACAAATCCCTTTGTTAAAAGGCATCTACCCCTGAAAGAGTATACTGTGTATATATCTCCTATCCCTGAGTATATTTTGGGGATTGATATCCTGCAGGGTCTATGGTTACAGACCACTGCAGGTGAGTTCAGACTGAGAGTATGTGTGGTGAAGGCAGTTCTGAGGGGACATGCTAGGCACCCGCCCATAGCTTTACCTGTGCCTCAGCGGGTAACTAATACCAAACAATACAAACTGCCTGGTGGGCAAAAAGAGATAGGAGAAACTCTCCAGGAGCTGGAAAAGGTGGGTATTATAAAGCCCACCCATACTCCTTTCAATTCCCCAGTGTAGCCAGTAAAAAAGCCAGATGGCTCCTGGTGTATGACTGTGGATTACAGAGAACTGAATAAAGTCATAGCCCCTATGCATGCTGCTGTCCCCTCTATTGCAGGCTTGATGGATACTCTCAGCCATGAACTAGGAACATATCATTATGTGGTAGATCTTGCTAATGCCTTCTTTTCCATTGACATTGAGCAGGAAAGTCAGGAACAGTTTGCCTTCAGGTGGGAAGAACGGCAATGGACTTTCACTGTCCTCCCACAGGGATACCTTCACAGCCCTACCATCGGTCATGGACTTGTAGCCCAGGACATGGCCACATGGGAGAAACTGCCAACAGTGCAGTTGTACCATTTATTGATGATGTCATGCTCACGTCCAATTCTCTTTCAGATCTAGAAGGTGCAGCACCTAGACTGCTGCAACATTTACAGGACAAAGGATGGGCTGTGAACAGCACCAAGGTTCAGGGACCTGGTTAGTCTGTCAAATTCTTGGGGGCGTCTGGTCCGGTAAGACCAAAGTGATACCAGAAGCAGTTATAGATAAAGTCCAGGCCTTTCCTACCCCTACATCTTAACATAGCTATAGGAGTTTCTGGGTCTTCTAGGCTACTAGAGAGTGTTTATCCCGCACTTGGCACAAATTCTGAAGCCCTTATACCGGTTGGTATGAAAGGGCGTCAGGTGGGCCTGGGACAAGACATGTGCATCTGTCTTCACTACAGCAAAACGGGCAGTCAAGGCAGTGCAGACCTTGAGTGTGATAGACCCATCAAGGCCCTGTGAGCTGGACATTCATGTCACTGAAGATGGTTATGGCTGTGGTCTCTGGCAGCAGCTTGAATGAACTTGCCAACCTGTTGGATTCTAGTCACAACTCAGGAAAGGGGCAGAGGTACGATACACTTTGATAGAAAAACAACTGGCTGTTGTTTATCCAGCTTTGCTAGCTACAGAACCCATCACTGGAATGGCCCTGATAAAGGTAATAACCGCCTATCCCATCTTGGGGTGGGTATGAGACTGGACCCAAAAGCCAAGGAGTGGTATGGCACAAACACCCACACTAGCCAAGTGGGGTGCTTACCTACAGCAGCACAGTGCCCTCTCTAGTACCCCTTGAGTGACGAACTCCAGCACGTGTTGGGGCCGGTGACATATAATAGTGAAACACAGGAAGAACTTGCTTCCTATCGGGAGGGTAGAGCCCCTATACCCGAAGATGCATGGTATACAGATGGCTCCAGCCATGGGCAGCACCCAAAATGGAGGGCCATAGCTTTCCATCCTAAGACTGAGACAATATGGATGGAAGATGGTGAGGGGAAGAGCAGCCAATGGGCAGAGTTGTGGGCTGTGTGGCTTGTGATCAGCCAGGAGCCTTCCCCTATAGTTTTCTGCACTGACAGCTGGGCTGTCTATCGGGGCTTGACCCTGTGGCTACCAACCTGGTACCATGCCAAATGGCTGGTTGGTCACTGATCCCTTTGGGGGCAAGAATTGTTGCAAGACTTATGGGCCTGTGGTCAGACTAAAATAATTACAGTATACCATGTGACAGGTCATTTGCCACTGGCATCCCCGGGAAATGATAAAGCACATAAATTGGCCCAGATATGTTGGTTAGAAGGAAAGCCTGCCTCTGATGTAGCACAATGGTGGGGCAAAAGACAATATGGGCTGTAGCCCATTGGTGGGGCTTGCCTTTGACTTTCGAAGAAGTTAGTAGAGTCCGGCAGGAGTGTGTTGTATGCTCCAAAAGGTACTTACACCGAGTTCCACAGCAACATGGGACAATAGCTAAGGGGCCTATACCTCTCGTCAGGTGGCACATAGACTATATTGGGCCTCTACCTGTGTCAGAAGGATATCCGTATGTGATGACTTGTGTGGACACCGCTAGTGGACTTCTGGTTGCTTTTCCTACCCATTGTGCAGACTAGCAGGCAACCAAAAGAGGCCTGAAGTGTCACTTTGCTGCCTATGGCCGTCCACAGGTAATTGAGAGTGATCAGAGCACCCATTTTACTGGACATACACTGCAAGAATGGGTGCGACAGCTGGGAATCAAGTGGAAGTTTCATGTGCCATACAATCCTGCCACAGCAGGCATGATAGAGTGGCACAATGGCTTATTAAAATCCGGACTAAAGTCAGATACCAATAGTCTGCAGGGATGGTCAGTCCGCTTATGGACTGTGCTGCGACATTTGAATGAGAAACCCCAAAAGGGAACCCTGAGCCCCGTAGACATGTTAACACATATGGCTGCCTCCCCTACACAACTGCAAGTGCAAACCAAGGAAGAATCACTGAAGCCGAGGTTCAGCCATCAGAATAACATCTTGCTGCCAGCACCAACTGTACTGAACCCCGGAGCCTCCATTGAGTGGACGTGGCCTTGGACCTTTCAACACATGGACCAATGATGCCTGGCTCTCCTGGCACCTTGGGGACAAGGCCTGGAAGCTGGCCTCCTGTGTATTCCTGGAATAATAGCAGAGTGGCCACCAAAGGTCACAGTAGTATATCCTGAACAGCCAGAAGGTAGGAGCATCTTACCGGGAAGTTTTGTTTTATCATTATGGCCAGCGCGTGCACCTCCAGTAGCACTATATATAGACCCTTCAGTAACCCCCACGGGGAAAGGAGTGAATGTATGGTATACTAGACCTGAAAGGGACCCCCTTCCTGCTACAGTCCTATCACAGGACCACTCTCTTGCAGGCATCCTACCTGATGGACAAGATTTGCCTATGTTGGTGGCATTAAAACATGTGTCTTATCGCCCCTAAAGTCTTTGTGGATTGGGAAGTTCCTCTGGCTTGAGGATTATTATAATTTTTGTTATTAGTAACCTCCTCTAGCTTGAGGATTATTAGAATTTTTGTTACCTGTATCAAAATCTTGCTGTATCTTAATTTTTATTATCTCTAAGTTGTTGTTACCCACTGCTGCACAGGGACCATTGCAGAAGATTGAAAGCATGTAGATTGTAAGGCGAGAATCCTGGAGGGCTGGAGTGTAGGGAAGTTGGGGTTCCTATCACCAGAATCCTCACTGAACTTAAACCACCTGATGAGGTAACTGGCCTGTTGCTAGGCTAGGGCTTCCACACCTTTAGGCAATAAGCTATTACTGTGCTATACAGAGAGCTCGGCCTAATGCTATGGGTGGACACAGAGACGCTAGTGCTGGACCTACCGCTGGGAGAACAAGCCGAGTAATAAACCCTTTCACCCCAAAGAACGTTTTGCTGTCAATTTCTTTGGTCACATTGAATCCATAGCAAACTTGCTTGGGGCTGAAACCCATTGGCAAGACATCCCCCAATGGGGCCTGGTCCCCACCCTAGGACTGGAGGCAAGTGGAAGTGACACCTGAGTCAGTTGGGGTGCCCCTTGTTATAGTTAGTAAATCCCTTGAGAAACAGAGTGCCCATGAGACAGCGAGGACTGTGGGTTGGCTGCTTCTCACAGTATTAAAAATGTGTACAGAAAAGACCCAAGAAATGGCGGCATGAGGATGTGAGCTGCAAATTTCTGTGGATTCCCTGAAGAGGGAAATGGCATTGATGCAAGAGGATGTAGCATGAAAACACCGGCAGCAAGGTACCTTTGGAGAGGTAAACAATTCTTTACAGAAGGAGACGGCAGCTCTGCCAGGTGTTCTGAAGGAGGAAGAGGCCATCGAGGAAAAAGACGAACTCCTAAGGGAAGCACAGGTGGAGGTGGCACGAGCACGTCAGCTGCGAAGCATTGAGGTGAAGGTAAGAGAGCTTCTGAAGACTGAGCTAGCATTGCTGCAAGGCACTGTAGCAGAGGAGGCACTTGGAGGAGTGGAGAGAAAGGTGCCATCAGCCCCAGAAGTGGAAGAGCTGGGGAAGGATGAAGAGGTGGTGCCGGAGGCACTGGCCCCTCCTATGCTGAAAGCACGCCCAATAGGTGTAAAGAAAATAAAGATCCAGCAGCTGACAGTTCCCCAAGGAGAGAAGCAGCCCCCTCCCCAGGTCGTGGAGCCCTCTATGGTCCTCCCTTATACTCAGGCTGAGCCGGTGGCTGTGGGACTTAGGGGTGGATGGAACTGTTCTGCTGGGATCAGAGATGGGAAAGCTGTCTTCCCTGACAGTGCAGCCTGCCTTGAGGCAGCAATTACAAAATGCGAGGTGACTCACAAGAAGAATTTAAGGGGCCCCATGAAGGTTACGAGGACCCAGATGTGGGTTGATTTAATATGGACAGGAGTAGATGGAAGGAAATTAGACAGGAAGCCAAATAGGATCTTACTGGAGCTATGGCAACAACTGAAATCAGTGCAGCAGTTCCAGCCATTAAGACTAAAGAGGCAGAGGTCAGAGACAGAGCCACGAGTCTGTGTGTCTGCAAGACTTTTTGCTGGAGAGGCTGGAGAACAATGTTCGAGCTTCCCTGCACAGGGACCATTGCAGAGGACTGAGGGCACCTAGATTGAGAGGAGAGAATCCTGGAGGGGTGGAGTGTGGATAAAATGAGAGTTCTTGTGGCCAGGATTCTCACCTGGCCCTGGTTGACTAGCTCACTGCACACCTGTGGGCAATACATGGCTGTTGACTCTATATAAAGAGCTCTGCCCAGTGCTCTGGGTGACACGGTGGCAGGGCTGCAAGGCTGCTGGAGAGCAAAGCAGAGGCTGGAATGGTGACAGTGCCAAGGACAGAGGCCCAGAGGACCGGCTGTGCAGGATGACTGTGCAGAGAGGCCCAGAGGACGGCTGTGCAGACAGAGGGGCCCAGAGGCAGAGACCGGCTTGCTGCATACAGACTTGCTCTGAGTGAACGGAATTTTAGTGACTGACCTGCCACCTGGAAATAAAGTTGGGTATAACCCTTTCACCCCAATAACAGTTTTGCTGTCAATTTCTTTGGTCACACTGAATCTATAGCGAACTTGCCCGGGGCTGAAACCCATTAGCAAGACACATGTCATGTCCCTGCTCAGAACTTTGTGACTCCCCATGGCAGCTCCTTCCTGCGGCCCTTAGGGCCCTTCACCCTGTGGCCTGTGCCTGCTGCCCACACCCACCTCCCTGAACCCTCTGCTCTAGCTCCACATTCTTGCCCGTGCCTTTACCGCTCTAAGATCTTACACGTGCTGTTCCCTCTGCCTTGAATGTCCTTCATCTCTTTTACCTGGAAAACTCTAGCTATCCTCCAAGCCACATCTCAAGGGCTGCCCGTCCTTGGCTGGCCCCCAGGCCCCATAGGCCTTCCAGGCCTCAGTTTCCTCATATGGAAAACCACATCCCTACATCAACCATTTGTTGTGAAGAACAAAAGAGAAAAAATAGGTGGAGCATCCGCCCTGCGCCTGGATTAGAGAAGGGGGCTCGGGGCTCGGGGGTGGTAAGGGGTCCTCTGCCCCATCCCACAGTGGCTTCTGCGATGCCCACTTCTCTAGAACTGCTCTGGCCTTGCCAGCCAAGCACAGCCCGTCGAAAACGATACCACCAATCTCCCCGAAGGCTGGCCGGCTCCCCCTGTGGCTGAAGCAGGCAGAGCATCACCAAAAACCCAACGCGGGGCTTTAAAGTTTGAATGGGATCAAAGGCTCCTGAAAGACAGGCATGTAATGTGCCGACTGCCAAGGACACCAGGATGGGCTTGTGCCCGTCCCAGTGCGCCCAGAACCTCATCAAAATGGAAATAGGTTTCCTGATAAAAGTCTGGCCTGCGGTTAAGGGAGACTGTGCAGAGCGGCTGGAAAAGGAGTGGGCACAAGGCCAGGGAGGGACGGCCCTACTCTCGCCAAGGCACTGTGACAGCCCGGCCTCCTCCTGGTGAAGCACAGAGCCCTGGAGACCTCCCAGAGATCTCAAACTATCCACGGTTCCATCTGGCTCTGAGCCAAACAGCCGCCGGGTGGCAAGGTACGGCAGAAGTGCAGAAGAGAGAGGGGAGGAAGAAGGCCTGGGGCAGACTAATGCGGGGGCTCATAGGCCCTGGTGCCTAGTCCCACCCACAGGGTGAGGGCGCTCTGTTACGACTTCAGCCCAAAGCCTAGAGAGGGACAAGAAGTACACAGGTGACCGGCCTCCTTGCATATTTCTTGGAGAAACCATCCTGGCCCCTGACCGCTGGCAAAGATTTGGATGATCTTGAATTCTGGCCAGATCTTCCATCCAGCTTAAGGCTGACCTGGGCAACCTGGCCCCTGCACCCCTGCAAAGTCAGTAAGATTCCTGCACACCAAATCTGATTACTTGAGTTTGTAGAGTCTTCGAGTAATCATTCAGCTGACAGGTAATCCATCATGCACAGATTCTCCACTCAGGAAAAGTGAGGGAGCAAGGAGCTGCTATCAAGGAGCTCAGCCCAGGGGGAAGAAAGCTGATAGACAAACATCAAAAAGGAGCCATGGCAGCCCAAAGGGGAGACAGCTGGCCCAGCGTTCGCAGGGAAGGTGATGGAGAACAGGGATGGCTTCCTGGAGGAGGAGACACCTCCACCGGACCTTGAAGGAGTGTAGGAATACGTAAGACAAAGAAGGGAGAAAGGGCACCCTACAAGAACTTGAATGAGCAGAGGGATGGAAACATGAAACAGCACAGTGTATTCTGGGGATGCTCCACACTTCAAAATACCTACAGCCCTGCACGGGAGGAGAGCGGCAGGTACCCAGGGCCAGAGGGAGGCACAGGCTGAGAGCATGGCTGGGGAAAGGACCGCACCCGAATTTGGTCCCTCGGGAATGAGCCACCTCCACTTCCGGAATCATGATATTTCTCCTCTCTGTCCACACACAAGAATGCTGGGTGCCACTTAAATCTGGGGTTATTTTAAGAAACAGGGTCAATTTTTCTGTACCCAGATCCTAGCACTGAAGCCCTAACTGCACATAAACATTGGAACAAGCCTGACAGGTGGATGGCAGTCAGCTACAAACAGAGAGGGAAAGCGGAGCTCAAGGAGAAATCCACAGTTCTGCTCTCTTCCAGTCTTTGAGAATCTTAAAAGCCTGTCCGATGTTTCTCTGGCCAGTCCAGGCATCTCCCAAGAAGGTATTTTGAGTCAAGCGCATCTTAAATGGCTCTCCCTCACTGTGAAAGCCAGGCAGCAGAGGGCCATTTCTTCAGCTTTTAAGAGAATTGTCATGAAGGGACGAGAAAGCCCATTGTCTCAGGTCACTGTAAAGTTAGTGTGCCCTCTGCTATATGGTGTACCCCAGACTCTCCCCTTTGCTTCCTCCCCCCTGCACACAAGCAGCATTCAGGGGGGAAGGGAGCCTTCTGCACTCTTCTCTCTCCTAGCAAGTCCAGGGCAGCCAGACAAGAAGGGTGGAGAGAATTTAGAATGCTGTGTGTTTTCAGCCACTGAGCAGAACAATCTTTATGAATTCTTTCATTTGGAGCACAGCACTTCTGAGCAGCTTCTGGAGGTGGAGAGCCTGGGTTCCAGTCCAGGCTCCACCAGGTACTTGCCATGGGCCTTCGGCCAAGCCTTGCCTCAGAGTTCTTCATCTGTACCATGGGGTTGAAGATGTCTACTTCTAGGACTGCTATAAGAGGGTAGGAATTAAGAATGCAAAGCTGCTAGCACAGTGCCCAGCACACATGATTGTTGGCCAACTGCTAAAACTATTTAATCCAAGGAGTAAGATAGAGCAGAAAGTCCCTTGTTAAAAACAGCAGGGACCTGTGGCCTGTGGGTATGCTCAACAACACAGCCTGTCCCTAGGGAGGATGTACTTCCTCAACCAGTTCCATTCAGGAGTGATCGTGGGACTTCATTTAGCCAATGAAACAGGGATGGAAGTGATGTGCGGCACCTCTAAGCAGAAGCTTGTAGAACCAGCTTATGGTTCACCATCTTTCTCTTGTCCTTCTGCCACAAAATCAGCAGTGTCTCAGAGAGAGGCTGACCCACAAGCCTGGGCTCTGGAGTGGTCAGGAAGCATAAGCAAGAATAAACCTTCCCTGTTAGAAGCCAGTGAGATTCAGGGTTGGTTGGTTCTTGCAGCACACCCTAGGCAGCCCCGACTGATTCTGTAGATTAATTAAGTCATGGAAGTTCAGGCAGGAATGAGAAATGGTACATATATTACAGATATTTTATTTTGAAATATGAATGTGCATTCATTCACCTTTTTATGGAAGTCAAAACCTTTTCTTTTGGTGTTACTCTGTTGATCAGACCCCCACTTTGTTTTTCATAAGCTTCCCCTGTGACACTCTTTAAAATACAATGGTATCTATTTGACCCAGGAATTCCACTCCTAGGAATTTACCCTAAGAATGCAGCAGCCCAGTTTGAAAAAGACAGATGCACCTCTATGTTTTTTGCAGCACTATTTACAATAGCCAAGAAATGGAAGCAACCTAAGTGTCCATCAGTAGATGAAGGGATAAAGAAGAGGTGGTACATAGACACAATGGAATATTATTCAGCCATAAGAAGAAAACAAATCCTACCATTTGCAACAGCATGGATGGAGCTAGAGGGTATTATGCTCAGTGAAATAAGCCAGGTGGAGAAAGACAAGTATCAAATGATTTCACTCATCTGTGGAGTATAAGAACAAAGAAAAAAAACTGAAGGAACAAACAGCAGACTCACAGAACCCAAGAACGGACTAATAGTTACCAAAGGGAAAGGGACTGGGGAGGATGGGTGGGAAGGGAGGGATAAGGGGGAAAAAGGGCGATTACAATTAGCACACATAATGTAGCGGGGGTGGGGGTGGGGTGGGGGGCACGGGGAAGGCAGTATAACACAGAGAAGACAAGTTGTGGTTCTATACATCTTACTACTATGATGGACAGTGACTGCAATGGGGTATGTGGTGGGGACTTGATAATAGGGGGAGTCTAGTAAATGTTGCTCGTGTAATTGTACATTAATAATAGCAAAAAAAAATACAATGGTATGAGGACACTCGGGGACCAATCTGAATGAAGACTTGCTTGGATTTTCAGTAGTTTTTAAGATGTAGTCTACAGGTGTCTCTCCCACATCAATTTGACAGCAACTTTTTTAGCAACTCAAATTTATTGCCTTTCCAAAGGACTCAGCTTTCTTTCCACACCCATGTTTCATTGGTCTATGTAAGACCTAATTAAATAATGAAGTTCCTTTATGAGAACTGGAATAAGGGGTATAGGTAAGTATAAACATGCCCTCCTGGTAAACCGTAAGCCCAGCTCCTGGGGTCAGAAGTACGAGACTGCCATCGATACGAGCCATCATCTGTGAGCTTGGTCCATTATGGCGTCTGCCAATGTGTCTTAGAGAGAATGTGGAGTGTCCAGCAATCTGGGAGTCCGCTAAGCAATGGTTGATTAGGAGAGGATTGTGTGGCAGAGAAAGAAACTGGGACTCTGACCACATCCCTGTGCTTCCCCGTTCTGCTCTGCACACAGGGAGCTCAGTCCAGAAACTAAGTTTGCAGTCTCCCTTGCAAACAGCCTTCCCACTGGTTTTGGTCAATGGGAGATACAGAGGACTGGTGGGCAGGGCGAGGCAGAGGCGGGGCATCTCTGCTTCAGGCAGCATCTCCGGCAGGGCCTGCCTTTCCTCTGTGGCCCCACCACCTCCTCCCTCTGTCCCTAGGGACGAAAGCGGCTTCCTGTGATTCACAACAGGGCTCTCTCACCATCCATGTGTCCCTTCAGTTCTTCCAACACCTTGGTAACTACTTTCCCCACAATAAATGATCTCTTTTGAACTTCCAGGCCAGGGTTCTACTTCCCTGATTGGACCCCAACCAAGTGGCGGAGCTGGGATGAGAACCTGCAGCAGGCTGCCTCTAAGTCTCACCCCATCCTCCCCTCCTCCGTCGTGCTGCGGCCGTCGGAGAGCTGGAGAGCTAGTGTGACAGCTGCGAGGGCAGCAGAAAAGTGATACCTTAACACAATAATAAGAAAAAGGCATCATTTGACAACATCCTCAATCATGGTGAGAGGAAGCGAGTTCCATCCCCACATGAGCCAATGGGCTATGCAAGCAGGTGACTGGGTGGTATATTGTAGATCAAAAAAAAGAAAAGGAAAAAGGAATCAATCCCAGTGGCCTATAAAAATGTGAACCATCCCCTCACTTTTCCTCCCTGAACATAACTACTTTCCTCAGGTGAGCAGTCCACGGGTGAAGGACGCAAGGAAGAAAAGTCCAGAAGAAGCATGGAGGACGGTGTGGAAGGCCTTTGGAAGAAGCTGTGGGCAGGACACCCAGTGCATCTATGTGCTCAGTTCTCTCCACCTCGACCCTCTGGTCACCCTGGACCCAGAGAGGTGCATGACCCCAAGTCCACCCAGCAAATGCCTATTCATCCAAGAATATTGATACCCATATTTCCAAAAACTTTCATGACCTCTAGGTAGAGTTATTTGCTCCCTCCTCATACAGAGTTTCTAGTATTTTTCTAAATTCTAAGTTCTAAAATTGTATTTTTATCATCTGTCCATGTGTCTTGCTCCTCTAAATAACTGTGAACTTCTTGAGAAAAATAAGAGTGAGACATCTCCAGACCTCTGCACAGAGCACCAGTGGATAAAAAAAAAAGTCCTTGAGGGGGTAGTGTAATCACCATAATATTACTCATTTAATTGTAGATTAATGATATCAAAATAAACTTATTTAAAAAAAAGTCCTTGATACATATTTCTTTGGAAAGGAGGGAGGGAAAGAATGGATATAACCTTTAGACAAGCTTTATCCCAGCACAGAAATAGTCTACTTTGACGACTCTTATGTCTGTAGGACGCAGCATATTCACTAGCATGTAGGGAGTGTATCACTCATTCATTTATGCAATAAATATTGAGAGGCTTCTAGGGCTCTAGGCACTGAGAATACCACTGTTAGAAGTCAAGAACCCTGCCCTCCCAGTGTTTACATTCTACCATCCAGACAGATCACAGGCATAAAATTTAATGTCCAGCTGTAACAAGGGCTGCTAAGTATATTTAATCAGAGGAAGTGTTCAGAGAGTGATGGAGGGTGGCCCTGTAGATCAGGCAGCCAACAAAGAGACCCCAGTCTCTCCCTGGGAGACACCCCAAGAGGGAGCACCCCTGTTATTGTAATACAATTTCAGGCTGGGATTCAGTCCTGACTTTGGCTGTTTACTAGCTTTGTGGCCTTAGGAAAGTAGCATAAATTCCCTGAGCCTCTGTTTTTCCATCTGTAAAATGGGGACAATAATGCCAGTTTGAGTGGTTGTTTTGAAGATTAAAATGAGTAACGTGTAGAAAGCATTTAGCAGAGTTCCTGGTAGAGACATAACGAGTAAGTGGCAATACTGTAGATGATGTGGTGAAATTATAAACACAAAGCCCAGGACATCGTCATCACTGTCGTCACAATTACAGGGTAGAGTTGTCACAGGTGCCAGGCTGGTAACAACCCAACTATTACTTCGCAGATGAGAAGTGGACAGATTGAAACCCCCAGGGGATAAGTGGCTTGCCCAGATCAAGAGTGAGACAGCACCAAGCCAGCCCAGGCTCCAGACCTTCTGGTTCCCGGGCCAGTGTTCCTTCCATCACATCATCAAGCAAGTCTCATCTCCTTTGGGTCCACATACCCATCAAGGGAACGGCTTTGTGACTGATTCCTGCAGTCTAGGCTCTGCCAAGTGTTCCTGGGGGAGTCAGCTGGGGTCTGCCAAAACAAGGTCCTACGACTGAGTGCCTTAGGGAAATGTGGGTTAGGCAGCTCTCCTTCCTGCCCATCCTCTGGGGGAGAGGAATATGCTAATGAGCTTTACTCCCCCAGAGGAGAATGTTCTACCCCCCCCCCACCCCCGCCTCCATGCATTGCCCAGTGTGGCACTGGCTGTCCCCGAACACCATGGGGGAGTATTGCAGGGGGTTCATACACACACCCAGCTCTGCCAGTACCCACATACCACCACTTCTTTGAAATTCATTTCTTCTCTTTATGAGTTCTGGTTTCAAAAAAAAAAGCATGCACAGGAAACATTGCCCCCCAAACCTTTAATTTATGAATCCCCTGTCTCTAAACAAATATAAGCACCCATCCCTATTCCTCCACTGGCATGGCCATTTAAAAGATTTGATCCCTGAGTAAATAAGCCTGGCTACTGATCCCTTGTCTCATGCTGTAGACCCTGGCATTACAGAGGCAGGAACACGGCCACACATGGCAGAGCAGGCAGCCTCCTCCAGGGGGCAGTTCCAGCTTCCCAGGCAGGTTGCTGGGGGTCTGTGTCTGCCCCCCACCCCTTTGCTTGAGATGTTCACCATCAAAGTCATCTTCCTGGTTAGAGTAAGAATAACCATTATAATGCATTACATGCAGTGGTTTGCACAGCTCTCCCAAATCCACTCCCGAAGGCAGTCTCCCTGATGCATATACCACATTTCTATCACTGCTCTGGGCCTGTTGTAACTCAGACCCCATCTGTGCAGAAGCCATCTGTGCTCACCCACCTTCTCTCAGCCCACCTCTGACCTCAGCTCCTGCAGGGATGGACAGTCCCCAAGAACATTGATGGCCTCTCACCTTCAGGTCTATCTGGCCTCTCAATTTTTCTACCTCAGGGCTTTCTCTGAAGTGATGGAAGCTGGCTGGGTCCCATAGCCTAGAAATCCAGGAGAGTTAAAGCCCATGGGAACAACTCTCAACTATGAGGGAAGAGAACTGTTGAGTATGTACCCCCACCTCTCGCCATTCAGTCACAGTGTTGACATATAATCTACACAGCTTCCTGGAGTATCTCCGGCGGGGTTGAACCCACATTGATAAACCAGTTCAATAACACACCTTCAAATGGTTTTATCTCTGTTAGGGTATAGCTATTCTCAATTCACCGCAGCTGTATCCATAATAAACCACACCAGATTTTTATTTAGCTCATGAGTCTGAGGGTCAGTGGTGGGAGGCTTTCTGGGCTCAGTTAGGCTGATCTTGGCTGAATTTGCTTATGTGTCTGTGGTCAGATGATGGACTGGCTAAGAGATGTCTGTCTAGGATGGTCCCAGGTGCCAGGCGGTGGGCTGGCTGTCAGCTGGAGTAACAGAGGAAACTGGGCCTGTGTCTTACTCACATGGCAGAAGCAGGGTTTCCGAAGCAGAAAGCAAGCAAACCCCAAGTGAAAAGCCACCTCCCAGGCCTCTGTCTGTGTTGCTTCAGCTCATGTAGCACCATGAGAACGGGCCACGCAGACCTCCAGCTACAGGGAGTGTGATCGACTGTATGAGTTTCTTGTGGCTGCTGTGACAAAGGACCATTGACCGGGCAGCTTAAACAGTAGAAATGCGTTGTCATCTGCTTTCTGGAAGGCCCAGACCAACACAGCAAATATCCCCATTAGCCAAAGCAAATCACATGGCCAAGCCCAGATTTAGGATGTGGAAAAAAAAAAATCCTCCTTTTTAGGGGAAGAGTGGAAAATTGGGCGCATTTTTGTAATCTCCCCATTCTCTCCTTCCCTATCTCACCCTCCCCTCTGTTCCATCCCAGCTTGCGAGAATCACCTCCAACTAAACCGCCTGCCTCAAGCCTTTGCCCTGGGCTCTGCCTCAGAAGAACCCAAACAACACAGCCCCTGATGCCCCAGGTCGCTGACTGCAAGCCCTCTGAGGTGATGCCCTGGGTCTTATTTACCCTCACATCTCCACCATGGAGCTACAGTCACAGCAGACATCTAATATCCCAGGGATGACTGTGTCGTGATCATTTATTCTGGGTCATTTACTCATTTACTCAGCACTGGGGTTGAGGGGTGGGGTGGGGAGGAGAGGTCACACAGGAGTCAGCGTGTCCCCTCATGGTGAGAATAGGAAGGGACACCCAGAGGAGTCACTGTGGTACCATAGGGGAACTCGAGTTCATGGGAAACCCAGCCACGTCAGGGACAGTCAGGGAAGACTTCACAGAGGTGGTGACATTTGAGTGAGTAGAGCATTTGGCTCTACTTGGAGAATGAGTAGGGGATGGAAAGACGGAGAAGAGAAGGAAGGGCCCAACCATACATACCGGCACTGAGGCTGCGAGTGAGAGATTGAATCAAGACCAGGTGGGGCAAGCCCGGGAGGTGGAGGTGCTTTGGAGAGATGAAGAAGGCCCCAGGGAGAGGGAATCCCCAGAGGGGGAGCTGGGATTAAGAGACCCAAGACTCATCAGTCCAAATTTTACAACAGTACCTGGTTTCTTAACACATATTTCTCACCCCTGTGATCAACTGTGCTGGACTGAACTGTGTCCTCAAAACAGATACACTGACATCCTAACTCCCAGTATCTTAGAATGTTAACTTATTTGAAAATAAGGTCTTCACAGAGCTAATACAGTTAAAGTGAGATCATTAGGATGGACCCTAATCCAGTATGATTAATGTCCTAATAAAAAGGGGAAATTTGGGCACAGCTCACACCATGTGAGGATGGAGGCAGAGATCAGGGGGCTGTGTCTACAAGCCAAGGAAGGCCGAGGACTTCCAGCAAAGCCCCAGAATGTGGGGAAGATGCCAGGGCAGCTTCTCCTCACAGCCTCGGGAGGAACTAGCCCTGCCGACCCCTTATCTCAGACTTCTAACCTCCACCATGGCCCTCTGCTCTACATTTTGGGAAATTCCTCCTTTCCCTATTTACCTCCTGAAAAAGACATTGGAGAATACTCTACTTCAAGGGACTGCCCATCATTCTTGGCCTGCTTCCTACACGTGGAGAACTTAGGAGGCCCAAGGGTCACCTTTAGTCTCAAAAAGTGTAGAGCGTGGAGCTCTTCTGGAAGCAGAACTCTTTCAAAAACTTAATAGGGGTTTTCTTATTCTACTCCAAGAAATAATAATCACACCACAATCCTTCCAGACACATGCCTTTCTCTCTTGACTTCATTAAGATACTTAGGTTGCCAAGCTTCTGAGGGAGAGACAGGCTTTACTCTTTATTCGCTAAGCTATTTTGCCCACAGGAAGGCTTTACTATCTACTAACTTAATTGATTCAAAAATTTAAGGAAGAACATGACAACGGCACCTGTGACTCAGTCCTACCCGTGATGTGGTGTAGGCATTTCTTATCAAAACTTCTCAGTGTCACCTTCTAGTGGTTGGAGATGAAAAGCCATTGTATCTTTCAACCCTCTAGGTCCCAGAATTCCCTCTATTCCTTTTCAGACTTGCCTACAGATTAGCTGATTCTTCTCTGAGCTCCATCTCTTTCTTCAGCAGCACCCGAGGCACGCTACTAACATCCTGTTTCCTGCCCTTTTCACTGACAGCCACAAATGTCTTCAGTTTATCATCCGCCTTCCAAGTTATCCAGACAGCTGTTTCACCAAATTCCTCACCACTGCACAGCATAGACCACCATCCCTCCCACCCTCAGTGCCAGTGTCTTGCTGCCCCGACGTGGCCCTAGAGCTGATGCCACATATTCCACAGTGTGTCCCTGCAGCTCTGCACTCCTGGTACAATAATACAATATTCAAAATCCCCTGTGGTGGGCAGTTTTCTCCCCATTGAAAATTCCTGGCATGTGAGGGAAATACACACTCTGGTTTTGTTTTGTGTTGGTAATTTTTGTTTTTGTTGAGACACCTACCTCCTCAATACCTCTTTGCTCTTAAAAGCAGGTTATATTGCTCAGCACAATGCACAAAGGGACGATCCTAATCTAGACGCATAAAATAACAAGTGCCAAATGAGAGTGTGTGTGTGTGTGCGTGTGTGTGTGTGTGTGTGTGTGTGTGTTGCTTTGTTTGAAGCAGGCTTGGAAGATCACCATGAAGTCTGACAATGAGTGAGTGATGGAGTACCAGGGCCCAAGTATCTCAGTGCAAAACTCTTAGACCTCCACAAAGCTCCTGCCTTCTCTTGTCCATACCGTATTTTCTGGAGCCCAGGTTCTCATGAAGTCTTTTAAGGGTTCATCAGAGTGGCTACTGAGGAGCAGTCTTTTATTTTTTGATATTTAATTTATTTATTGAAGTGTCATTGATATACAACCTTATATTGGTTCCAAGTATACAACACAGTGGTTCAGTAGTTACCCATATTATTAAATCCTTACCCCCTCTAGTGCAGTTACTATCTGTCAACATAGGAAAATGTTACAGAATCATTGGCTATACCCTCCATGCTGTATTACCATCCTCATGAACAACTTATATATGATTGAGAATTTTTGTGCCCCTTTATCTCCCTCACCCTCCCCACCAATGCACCCCAACCCCTCCCCCATGGTAAGCACCAGCCACTTCTCAGTGTCTATGAGTCTACTCTTTCGTTCATTTGTTTTGTTTTTAGATTCCACAATGGGAGGGAGCATGGGAAGTTGTTTTTGCAGAGCAATTTATGGAAGACTGAGAACATACTGAAGAACGCATGTCATGAGAGCCCATGGGTCTGCCTCTTTCCCTCAGCTCCATCTTGACTCTTGCTAGTATTTTCTGTCTGTCCGAAGGACCAAGAATTCCCATATGTTCCTGCTTATTCTGTATCCATGAAAAATCTAAATGAGTCACAACGGAGAGCCAGTGACACAGATGTCTGCTCTTCCGCAATGGCATTCCTCTAGTGGAAGCTCTGTGGGCTGGTGGGAGGTAGCCAGTGTTTCTGACACTAAGTCTTTTGCCATAGCATCGCTGTAGCACCCACTGTACACTGGCCACTTACACACTTTCCCTTTAGGCATCACAGAATGGCTATTAGTCTCTCCACTTTCCAGGATGGAAAACTCAGGCCCAGAAACACTAAGCAACTAGCTAAAAATCACATATATTGTAAATGATTAAGTCTGAATTAGAACTGGAGACCCAGATTTCCAAGTTCCCACCTTATTCATAACTGACTTCAACAAGTTAACTTGTTTAATCCTCAAGTTTTTCCATCTGCAACATGGAACAGTTAGATTAGAAAATCTCTAAGGCCCCCTTTAGCTCTGGAGCTCTTTGTCCCTTCAAGATAAGAGCAGCGAAATTCCTTTGCCGTTCGCACTTTCCAATTCACAAGGCCCTTTCGTTACATCTGATCACGGCAGCCAGAAGCCTCTCATGAAATGGAGAGATTGACAGCCTTGAGAGGGAGGGAAACAGCCCTTCTTTACATAATGATTCCCACTATGATGTGGTTATAAATAACCAACAAAGAAAATGAGGCTCTCAGCAGGCCCTGATTGTAGTGGGTGTTGGGATACGTGACCGTTACTCTGCAAATGCTCTAGACCGAGTGGGTCTGAGTCAGCTGCACCAGGTGCTTTGTGTCAGTTGAGTATTTGGGTTAGTGGCTATGCCAGTTGATAGAACACATAGAATATGACTAACACAACATCGGGATAACTTCTCAGAAGATAAAAGGCAATGGTATTCCACAGCCTGTGCTCACTGAGGTGTCCAGGGAGTTCCAGCTACTCCCTCTGTGCCTGCATCCCTGCAATACACTGTGCTTGGGCACACCAGATGCATCCTGGCTAAAATCCCTCCAAAGAACCCGGGAGGGGTGGGGATAAAAGCTAATCTCATCTGTCCTCCTCCGTGGACTCCGCAGCCTCTATTGATGCAGCCATTCACCCACACATCCACACACTTCCTCAGCCCCCACTCAGCGCCAGCCCCTGGGCTGAACTCTGGGGACTCCAGAGATGCAAATGGAGAAGTGGGCTTTCTGTGAGCAGTGGTGCCTAGGATATCTATCTAACCATATAGACAGTGTTTGAGAAAAATGGGGAAAGTGCCTGCAGGAAAGCACCCAGCACTGTGCACAGCAAAGCAGGGATTCTAAACCAGCAACCTGACTCGAAACCCTGAGTGTCATGGCCTCACCGCCAAACTGCCTCCTGCAATGAACTGACGAGCTAATGAACTTAGCTGTGCTCAGCGCTAGGCTTTACCCTGAACCCCAGCTGTGCAGTTTCTACTGCGGCTGCCCTTCCTGGGCAGACACCCCCTCCCACCAGGCCCCATTTCCCAGCCCAGTGCCAGGGTCTCCTCCTGAGGATAGAGTTCCTGAATGCGCCCCCCCCCAACCGCCCCTGGGCCCTCAAGAATAGATTCTGCTGCTTAGATTCTCAGATCACCTAATGGGAAACTCCCGTGCCACCTGCTGGATTACTGACCATCTGCCTTACCCCCCGAATTCCCAGAATCGGTCTCTGAAACTGCCCAGTTTTCAAGATATCAGGTCTACTTACCAGCCAGTCAAAGAGTATATTAGTCAAGGTTCTCCAGAGAAGCGGACCCAGTAGGACGTTCCAGTATATGTGCATGGGAAGAGATCTGTTATAAGGAACTTGTTCATGTTATGATGAGGCTGACAACTCCCAAGATCTGCAGCCAGCAAGCTGGAGACAGGCAGGAGACCCCAGAAGAGCCAATGTTTCATTCCGAGCCCAGAGGCCAATAAAGACCAATGCCTCAGCCCACCGTGCAGGCAGGACAGGCTCCCGCGTTCTTGGCCTTTGGTTCTGCTCAGTTCTCCAACTGATGGGACGAGGCCCACCCTCACCTGGCAGGGCAATCTGTTCTCCTGAGCCCAGTGTCATTCTTGTCCAAAAACAGCCTCACAGACACACCCAGCATAATGGTTGACCACATATCTGGGCACCCTTTGTATCAAGGTGACACCTAAAATTAACTATCATAGAGACCAAGAGAAAAGAAAGAATGTAAGAATTTTTGTAACAGTTTTACTCAGAAGAGCCCAAAATTGAAAATATTCCACTGTCCATAAACATGAAAATGGCAAAACAAACTGGTTATTCACACAATTGAATAGAACTCAGCATTTAAAAGGAACAAACTTCTGAAACATGGATAAATCTCAGAAACACTATGCTAAGACTACATATTAGATAATTCCATTAATGTGACATTCTAGAAAGGCAAAAACTATTAATAGTTGGAAAAAAAGCAATGGTTGCCTCTGAGGTGTGGGGTGAGGACTGTCTGAAAAGACACAAGAAGGAAATTTCTGGGGTGACAGTGATGTTCCAGGTATGTTTTTCCAAACTCAGGAAATAGATACTTAACATATGTATGTATTATATGCTTATATATAATATATATACTTAATGTGCAATATATATTATACATATATTTCATTGTTTGTAAATTTTCCATCAAAGGAAAAATTGTGTCCTCTGAACACAAATACTGAACTCTAGTTAATAATACGCATGCTAAAAATTTTAGACATATACTGAGTATCAATTTAGTTTAAAATGCACCAGAAACTGGATTAATGGATGGATAGAGGAGTAGATAAACGGATAGGTGTGTGGCCGAGGAAAAGAAAGGTCATGGTTGCAGGTGTTCACTATACCTTTTTTCAGCTTCATAGGGGGATAAGAAGCAGAAAATAGGTGCCTATTAAGTAATCTGTTGAATCAATAAATGAATAAGTAACTTGAAAACAAAACTTATTTAGACAGCAGGAACTTGTCATTTTTTAAGAGGGGAAAAATACTTCTAGACTGAGAGCAGTAAGATTCCAATTTTGTTAGATATTCCAATTGTCAGAATAATTAGAATGATTCCAATTATTGGAGAAAAGTTTCAAAATGTGTGAGGGTGTGTGTGTAAGTAAACATGCATGGAAAAATGAGACTTAAATCATACAACAAAATATTAACAGCAGCTAGTTTGGGGGGGCGAAAGTATGAATCACTTATTTTGGAGACTTTAGGTATGTTTTCAGGTGTGTCATTGAGCATGTACTCCTTCTGTGAGCCAAAAAAGCAACCAAGATTACATGAAATTGTTATAGCAGATTATTTAATAGCTTGATTTTTATTGTGGTGAAATATATATCACATAAAATTTGCTGTTTTAGCCATTTTGAAGTGTACGATTCAGTAGCATGAAGTTCCTTCACGCTTCTGTGCAGCCATCACCACCTTCATCTCCACATCTTGTTCATCTTCCCAAACTGAAACTCTGTGTTTCCCCATGAAACACTCAATTCCCCATTCTCTCACTCCTCCAGTCCCTGGCAGCTACCCTTCTACTTCTGTCACTGTGAATTTGACTACTCGAGGTACCATATATAAATGGAATCATACAATATGTGTTCCTTGTGTGACTGGCTTATTTCACTGAGCATAATGGACTTAAAGTTCATCCATGTTGTAGCATGGGTCAGAATTTCCTTACTTTCTAAGGGTGAGTAATATTCCATTGCATGGATAGACCAATTGGTTTATCCATCAATCTGTATCAGTGGACACTTGGGTGGCTTCCACCTTTTGACAGCCTGCCCTCTTAACATAAAGTTTTGGTGACCATGATTCCATGTTGCATGCACAATAGTGGGAGATGGGCAAGGGAGAAGAAGCTAGGTGTGTCTGTCGGGTAGCCAATCCAGTGTCTGCTGGGGAATGAAAAGACAACAGGACATGTGACAGAGAGGGGCAGCCCATTTAAAGTATATGTCCACATAACTGAAAAGAAAGGTAATTGAAAGGAAAGCTAGTGTACATAGATTTTTTTTTAATTGCTGTGTCCTCTGGCTAAAAATACTTTGACACAATGCAGTGGGGGGAGACAGTGAGGGAGGCATAAGGGAGGATGTACACAATGCAGATGGGAAGCTGATACAATTTTAAACTCTCCAAGCTGAATGTCAGGGCATAAATCTCTCTCCAAAGAAGAGCACAAATTAGGTGAACTAATCATCAGGGGCAACACTCATCTAAGTGATTTATTGCGGCTCCTTTCCAAGTTCTCATGTTTATTAGTATTTGATTTGTAACACTAGATTCTGAGCTACTATGGCAAAGCAAGTCTAGGGGTTAGGTCTATGAAGACAAAGCTGTATCTGTCCAGGCAAAACAGACATGCTAGGCTGCCCTAGGCACACTAAAAGGACAGCATGTGGCATGGTAACAACACTGCTCAGGGAGCAGACAGGTTCCAGCCCAGCCACTGACATACTGTATAACCAAGGCTCTGTCTTAGTTTCAATTTATACAACTGTAAAAGCCCCCTCATTGGGGCAGTACAAGGATTACATGAGATAATGTGTAGAAAGCACTAAGTGCAAGGCCTGAGCAACAAGTGCTGTAATGATCACTCAGTCATTATCACCATCACAACCATCACCACCATCACCACCACCACCACCATCACCACGATGACAACCATAATCATCACCTCCATCACCATCAGCACCACCACCACCACCATCACCACCACCACCACCACCACCATCACCACGATGACCACCATAATCATCACCTCCATCACCATCAGCACCACCACCACCACCATCACCACCATCACCATCACCACCATCACCATCACCACCACCATCACCACCACCACCATCACCATCACCATCACCACCCCCACCACCATCACCACCATCACCATCACCACCACCACCATCACCATCACCACCACCACCATCACCACCATCACCACCATCACCACCACCACCACCACCATCACCACCATCACCACCACCACCACCACCATCACCATCACCACCATCAACACACGACCACCACACACCACCACCATCACCACCACCATCACCACCATCACCACCACCACCACCACCACCATCACCACCATCACCACCACCATCACCACCACCATCACCACCATCACCACCACCACCACCATCACCATCACCACCATCACCACCACCACCACCACCACCATCACCACCATCACCACCACCATCACCACCACCATCACCACCATCACCACCATCACCACCACCGACCACATCACCACCACCACCACCATCATCACCACCATCACCACCACCATCACCACCATCACCACCACCACCATACCACCACCACCACCACCATCACCACCACCACCACCACCACCATCACCATCACCACCATCAACACGACGACCACCACCACCACCACCATCACCACCATCACCACCATCACCACCACCACCACCACCACCATCAACATCACCACCATCAACACGACGACCACCACCACCACCACCATCACCACCATCACCACCACCACCATCACCATCACCACCATCAACATGACGACCACCACCACCACCACCATCACCACCACCATCACCACCATCACCACCACCACCACCACCA
Organism: Smutsia gigantea; assembly: GCA_032199065.1. Lineage (NCBI taxonomy): Eukaryota > Metazoa > Chordata > Mammalia > Pholidota > Manidae > Smutsia > Smutsia gigantea. The sequence continues at coordinate 72,116 of JAVSCE010000565.1, read as the reverse complement.
CCACCACCACCACCATCACCACCATCACCATCACACATCTTCACCACCACCACCATCACCATCACCACCACCACCATCACCACCATCACCATCACCATCACCACCACCACCACCATCACCATCACCACCACCACCATCACCACCATCACCATCACCATCAGCACCACCACCACCATCACCACCATCACCACCACCACCATCACCATCACCACCATCACCACCACCACCACCATCACCACCATCATCACCATCACCATCATCACCACCACCACCACCACCACCATCACCACCACCACCACCATCACCACCATCACCACAATGACCTCCATAATCATCACCTCCATCACCATCAGCACCACCATCACCACCATGAACACGACGACCACCACCACCACCATCATCACCACCATCACCACCATCACCATTATCATCACCATCATCACCATCACCACCACCATCACCATCACCACCACCACCACCACCATCACCATCACCACCACCACCACCACCATCACCATCACCACCACCACCACCACCATCACCACCATCACCACCACCACCACCATCACCATCACCACCACCATCACCACCACCACCACCACCATCACCATCACCACCACCACCACCACCATCACCACCATCACCACCATCATCACCATCACCACCATCACCACCATCACCATCATCATCACCATCATCACTATCATCATCACCATCACCATCATCACCACCATCACCACCATCACCACCACCATCACCATCACCATCACCACCACCATCACCATCATCACCATCACCATCACCACCACCATCACCATCACCACCACCACCACCACCATCACCACCATCACCATCACCACCACCATCACCACCATCACCACCATCATCACCATCACCATCACCACCACCATCACCATCACCACCACCACCACCACCATCACCATCACCACCACCACCACCACCATCACCACCATCACCACCATCATCACCATCACCACCATCACCACCATCACCATCATCATCACCATCATCACTATCATCATCACCATCACCATCATCACCACCATCACCACCATCACCACCACCATCATCACCACTATCACCACCACCATCACCATCACCACCATCGTCACCACCATCACCACCACCATCATGATTGCTATTAATCCCCATTCCCTGATGGATGATAGTTGAGCCTATGAGCAGTCACTGAACCCCGACCAGCCCAAAATGCCTGGACTTTACTCTGTAGTCAGGGTGAGGGAGGCACTGAGTCACTCAGCAGGAGAGTGTACAGTGATCAGAATGCTACTGTGGGCAGAAAAGTTGGGCAAGGTGTGTACAGGGTGGATAGAGGAGTGAGAATTTGGCAGATCAGAGGCTTTCCCCTTGGCCAGTTTCACTGCGATAGGAGCCAGGGCAGGGGGGACAGGTGAGCATCGACACTCAGACTGATGTAACAGTGGCCTTGCCTTCAAGGAGCTCACAGTCTTTGGTGTCAGCAGGTAGCAGAAACTGATTTATGGGAGTAGAACCACTCCTAGAAACCCTTTTGAGAAACTATATTAGTTTCCTATTTCAGCTTCAGCAAATGACCACAAACTTGGTGGCTTGAAATAACAGAAGTTTATTCTCTCACGGTTCTGGAGACCAGAAAGCTGAAATCCATTTTACTGGGCCAAACTGAGGTGTCAGCAAGGCTGGGCTCCCTGCAGAGTCTCTAGGGGAGAACGTGTTCCTTGCCTCTTCCAGCTTCTGGTGGCTGCTGACATTCCTTGGCTCATGGCCTCCTCTTCCATCTTCAAAGCAGCAGCCTACACCCTCCAATCCCTCTCTGCAGAAGTTGTCATGTTGCCTTCTCTCTTCTAAAGTAACATTTCCCTCTGCATGTTCACAGATTCTGGGAATTGGGGTGTGGACTTGGGGCCCATTATTGAGTCCACCACAGCAACCAAAGCTATGTGGGTAGCCATTTCCTCTACACCACCACTCTGTCTGTGTTCTCAGTCCTAAAATTCAGCAGCCCCTGCCTCGTGAGCTCCACACCCACTGGCCCCACTCACAATAAAACTGCCCCTAGTTCTTATTCCCCTAGAGAATGAGAACCCTTAATACACCTTGCTCCGTTTATCTTCCTAAAGTAGAATTGTAATCACTGTACACTCTCCTGCTGAATGACCCTCAGTGGTTCCGCCATCCCTTCGACAGAACAAAACCCAGACCTCTTGGACTATGACTTCAGAGCTCACTATGACTCAGCTTCCACTACCTTCCTAATCTTCATGCATCTCACAATCCAGATAGGCTGAACTCCCCTCACTGCCTCTAGTGCTTCAGGGCCACAGACACCAAACCCAGAGGCATGTGCCGGTCAGTTTGGGAACCAGAGGGAAGTCATCTGATTCAGGTCAAGACACAAGGAATAGAGCTGCAGGATAAAGCTGGGATCGATCACGCAGACTTCCAATGGGGTGCTCTAAGAGACTAAAGATGATTGAGAGGAAGGAGATATCTTTGAGTTTCTGGATCCATTTATACTCTGTTCTTTGCAGTTACAGAAGCCAATAAATCATCCTTTTGCTAACATGAGCCTGAGCTGAGTCTCAGCTGTCATTTGAAACTGAAAAGGCCCAGCCTAGTGTGAGGAATAAACCTGGTTCAGTGGTGGTGTGAGAGAACAAGGGGTAGATGGCCCTTTTGGGCAGGTAGCATGGGGAAGGGCTGGCAGAAGGGAGGACACTTGAGCTGGAGGGTAAAACAGAGTCCAGCCACATTCTGGGTGGAGAGCATTCCAAACAGAGGGAACAGCATGTGCAAAAGCTCAGAGGCACAAAGTTTCAAATAATGAAGGAGGAAGAAGGGGAGGAAGAGGAAGAAAAAGGAGAGGGAAGAAGACTTAACTTTTATGTGGTGCTCACTCTACAAAGAGGTCACTAATTCCTGAAAGCAAAGATGCAGTGTATGGCACATGTCTGAAGGGCCATGACCCGTGCTCAGCCTTCTGGGAGGCAGGTGTTACCACCATGGTCAGATACAAAAACAAAGGGTCAGAGAGCAAAGGGACTTGCTCAGGGTAACATAGCTAATGAGAAGCTGAGCTAAAATTCAAACCCCAACCTTCTGCTGCTTCTACACACTATAAAATACCTTCTGCTTGGATTTAAAAAACTCTTAGCCAGTACCCAACTAGTTCATGAAACTACAACAAGGAGACTTTGGCTGTTTGATTCAGCACTGCTATGAAGACCCAAGCAACCTGCTGCCCACTGTGACAGATGTCACCAAGGACCCGAGGTCCCTGTACATATAGTGGGTTTTCTTCTTTCCAGACCCACTAAATAAACCCACATTTTTTTTACTCTACCATTTTGACCCTGAGTGTTTTATTCCCATTACTTACTTTGACCCCATTATTTCCCTTTGCTGCAGCCACAGTACAAAAAACCAACACACAATATTCAACCTTACGGCCAGTATTTGAAAGAATTGAGTCAGCAGTATGATGGGCCACTCCAGGACCATGCTGGGATGTCTGAAGAGACTTGCTCAGAAATTTCTCATGGGTCAGCTAAATGTAAATCCAAATGATTAGTGTTTAATCTGATCGATGATGAATATTACTGATATAAATAACCAGTAAAAAACAAAACTAGCAATCGCAGAATTAAATGGTTAGCTGCTAAAAGTAACCCTTCCCCTGCAAACAGAAGACAAAATGGCGAAAGATATTCATGAAATGTGATATGGAGGAAAGAACTGATCAATAACTCAAATCTTCACTGTGAAGTTTTCCAAGGAAACAATTGATTCCATCAAAGAAATTCAGTAAGATTTAAAAAAATAAAATGGAAAGTAAGACGATAAATGGCTTAACTGCATCAAAGAGAAAAATGATCATGCGTTTAATCTGTTGAGAGCAATATAGTCTGGAAAACACTGGCAGGCGAAAAGTCTGTCAAAACTGACAGTACTGATGTTTAGAATGTTTGTTACCGGAGCCAAAATATCTTAGGTTTCAAATGGCAGGTGAACACCTGTTCACCTCTCATGCTGCTACTTACTTCCTGTATTGCTTTTTCCTTCCCTTCTCACAGGCCCTCAAGTTACAAACTTTCCAAGGACTAGTTTAAATGCTACCTTAGGTACCCCCTGTTTCCTGATGTTCCATCTAAATAGGAGCTCACCATCTTTGAGCTCCTCTGCACCTTCTCTCACCTCTGTTGAGGCACCAAGGACTTTCACCCGGGTCACAGTTATGGGACTTGATCAATCCACCTTCCCCCTGGACCCTACACAGTCTGTATCCCACCTGCCTCTGCGATCCCAGGGCCCGGCTCAGAACCCCAGCACCTGGGAGCTGGTCAACATATTAGAGAGGAATGAGCAGGTGGATGAAGTGCTGGCATGGATCACTTAGGTCCACCTGCCCCCTTCCTAGAGAAGATGTCCCTTATGGGTGAATAAAATCACTGATGCCCTGTCAAAAAGATTCCTGGACCATGAGAACAGGAAAAGCAGGTGTTGCTGGGGACCGAGCATCCATCTCAGTGGATGGAACTCTTTTCCCCAGCGTGACACATACCCTACTGAGGCATCTGGTCAACCCTTCATGTTATTCCTTTTCACTTCCTGCTTCAAGTGAACCAGGACCCCTATGTTCATTCGAACCACAGGCTAAGCCAGCTCGAGAAAGGCATGGCTGTGGGAGATGAGAAAACGATCTGGGAACAGCTACAGATGACAATGGGAAGACCAGAAAAATTCTCTTAATAACCACAAACAGTTGTTAAACAGGCTGCTCAAGAAAAGACAGGAAATGATGTCTCTGGATGGGCTAATTGAGGGTCCTCCCTGGCCGCCAGGACTCACACTGAAGGGAGCACGAGCCATGTAGCCACGAGTGGAAAGGCGTTTGGGGGGCAGAGCAGGCTCCGGAGTCTAACTGCCTGGGTCCGGATCTCAGATCTGCCACATTTGCTGTGTGACCTTGAGCAAGTCATTCAACCTCCGCATCCTTCAGTTTTGTCACTTGTTAAGTGGTGGTATTAATTGTATCTACCTTCTAGATTTATGGTGAACGTTAAATGAGTTCATGTTTGTAGAATGTTTCTAACACAGAGCCTGTGCACGTAACGAGCACCCACAAGTAGCTGTGATCATGACCTTCTGCCCAGGGTGCTCTTTGGTGTCCCTGAGGCCATCTGGGGAGAGAGCAGGTACATGCCCTGTACTTCCGCAGGGAAACAGGCTTGAGGACTAGGGTCCCTGTGTCCAGACCAGGTCTCTGCAGCCCTCACCACCTTCCCGATGGGAAGCCCTCTCCCGTTGTCCCTGGGGTCCAGGATAAAGTTCAGTCCCTCCTATTGGTACGCAAAGGGATTTCCCCCCAAGGAACAGGATCCCTCCATCCAACCATCACAAAAATGCTTTCCAGCGCTCAGGGAGAAAATCTCTGACACACACTGAGTTCCAGAGGACAAATGAGGCAAAATACAGGCAAGGGGAGCTCTTACAGGACCGAAAGTGATTCAAAATAGAGGGAGTGTCGGATCTTGAGGAGCAAGATGGTCTGTGAATCACCAAATAGGAAAACCCTGGGCCTTTCAAGAATGCTCTCCCTGAGATGTTAGCTTTCACCTGCATGTGGCTGAAACCAGGTTCCCAGCTGCTCTGCCCGGCAGGGCACACATCATGGGTCACCAGGGAGGCTGATGGGTCAGCACCTGGAAGCCCTTCACTCAGGGCCCGGCACAATCCGTTGATGTGGGCTATTACCTTTGGTGGTGGTGGCCCCAGGCCCAGACCTCTGTCCTGGTCCTCACCCTATACACCCATGTGGATGGTCCAGATGCGCCTTAAACATGAGTCCAAAGCCAGCTCCAAAAGCGTCACCCCTCCTCACGACAACAGCCAGAGTCCCTTTACCCCCTGGCCCCTGAGGGCTCCCCAGATGCATCAGGTCCACGGAAGCAGAGACCATGACGTTACAACATCTTTAATTCTGGGCTCCTACACAGAGGCACAGAGCAGGTAATCAGGATGTCTTTGGAGCTTGTGGGGCTTATTTTGTTTTGTTTGGCAATTCATTGCCATCACATTCTTCCCATGTGGGGTAGCCGCCAGCTAGACAGGCATGGGTTTGAATCCCCAGCTTGTCACTTCTCAGCTGTGTGACCTGGAGCAAGGAACACAACCTCTCTGAACCTCAGCCTCCTGAGCTATAAAACGGGAATGAGCAGACCTGTTCATAGGGCTGCTATGAAGGACCAGGGAGGCCACTCCGTACAAGTCCTAAGATGGCATCCAGGATGGAGCAAACGCTAGTAAGTGAGCACACTTTACATTCATAATGACCCTGGGATGTAAGCACAATGGTTTTAATTACTAAAGATGAGGGGACCAAACCCAGAGATGCTGAATTATTTACTTAAAATCATACAGCTGAGACTGAAACCCAAATCTTTTGCTTCCTAATCTGATGTTCATTCTTTGTTGCCTGAAATGTCCAAATCATTTTAACAGAAGGGGGGAAGGGCAGTGGACAACAAGTGGCTTAAATCCCTTATTTTATTTTGACAACCTCTCCCCCTGTAGGAGGAGCTGGCAGTAACAAAAGCATTTTTAAGTGTTCTTTTCCAGGAGCTCTTCTTTGAAAGTGGCTTCCTGTCACCTTGCATAGAAAGGCCTGCTCCTTTTCATGAAATACCAAACACAAACAAAATGCAGGCCTTTGAAATGTTTTGCCCCGCTAAGAGCTAACATTTGTCGGTTGTAAATTACCATGCTCCATGCTTCTTTCAATCAGAATTAATCAGGGTCCTAAAAGTCCCTGAGCATCTGTATTTAATCCACAAACTGAACAATGTTCCGTTTTAACAGGAGATATTGCGGGAAAAGAATAAATCCCATCCACTTCTTTAAATGGAAAGAACAATCGGCTGTGGAGTGTTTTGAACGCATGATCTCCTTTGGAAATAGATTTCCAAGGAGAGGGAGCCCTCCCTGTGAGCACCCTCACCCCGCAAACGCTGCACAGCGCCCCGAAAGAGCAGTGATCTGGGGTCTAGTTCATACGACCTTGCTGGGCCTCTTGGACAAGCTCTTCCAACTTCTCTGGGCCTCGGTTTCTGCATATGGATGGATAAAATGATTCCTGAAGTCTGCTGCCAGATTTCAAATTTGTTTCAAGTGCATGGAAAATGGCTAAAGAAAAATATGGTAGCAGCCATTTCTGTTCAGGGTAGAAAACCTTGTTGAATGTTTGCTTATTTAGATGCAGACTATTGCAAAGGATCTTTCCCAAGAAGATGAAGGTAGAGATAGGTATATGCGAGGGCACATGTGTATGCTTGCATGTGCTCATGTACGTATGTGAGCTCACGTGCTTATAAATGTGGCCTGGACACACGTGTATTGTGTGGGCACTGTGTGCATCTTGTACAGAGCAATTGTACAGATTTTAGGCTCAGAGAGACCTGATTTCAATTCCTACCCCAAGCATGCAACCAGCATCTCTGAACTTCAATTTCTTCATCCAGGTTGACTTGAGGATGAAGTGAGAAAAGGTCTAGAAAGCAGCTAGGGCTAGCAAAGGGCTCAGGAGATGCTATGCCCTCCCTTTTCTTCTGTATTAGTCATTATTACTCAGTAACAAGTTAACTCCAAACCCAGCAGCTTAAAGCGGCAAGAGCTTATTATCCTGGCTGGGGAGCCCAGGCAATGCTTCACTGGGTCTTCAGGCTCATGGGCTCCCACGGGCTCTCCTGTAGTGCTGGCTGGGGCTGCAGTCTCATGTGAGGGCTCGTCTGGGGGAAACTTCACTTCCAAGCTAAGTCAGGTGGCTGCTGGCCAGGGGCCTCCCTCTGTTTCTCGCCCTTGGTCCTCTCTGCAGGACAGCTCACAACATTGCAGCTGGCTTCCATCACAACAAGAAAGTGAGAGAGCAAGAGAGAGGAGCAAGAGCGAAGGGATGGTCTTTTTGAAACCCAGTCTCAGACATGACATCCATTGCTTTTGCCATATTCTGTTCATTAGTAGCAAGCCCTTAGGTCCAGCCCACACTCGAGGGGAGGGATGACACAGGGATGGGTCCCAGGAGGTGGAGTCACGGGAAGCCTTCTCAGAGGCACCCACCAGTCTGGGTGTGAGGGTGTTACTATCATCCAGGAATAAGCAAGTAACATAGTAAGATATAAATGTTTAGGGGGGGCCCAGAGAAAGGGCATTTAGGAATTCTTTTGTAATATTTTGCACCTTTCCTATAAATCTGAAATGATGTTGGAATAAAATACCTTTAATGCAACATGAAATGTAAAACATCTCTTCTGCAAGTTCCCTGACACCCTCCCTTAAACAAGGTCTGGCGTTAGGAACTCCCCTCTAATTAGCAGAGCATGGTCAGTAGAGGCCAGACGGTACAAGGCCAGGTCATTCAGCGGCCACCTGGCTCTGCTACCCTCACGGCATGTACCTGTAGGCTCTGAGCCACTGTGTACGAAGCTGCCCTGAGGCCACCATGCTGGCCACACACGTGGGAGGCCTCTCAGCGATGGGGGAGGCCAAGGGGCCCTGCCGTTCCCTAGCGACAGCAGGTGTTTGTTTCATCTGCCGTGTCCTGTCTCCCACCCAGACCACAGGACTTCCCCAAAGTGGGGGAACAGGACAGGCCATTCCTGTCATCACACAGAGCCAGGAAGGGGGGCGGGGAGGGGACACAGAGTCTAAGGATGCACTTACTGCTCACCTGTTGTCACACACTTCTTTCATGCCTAACATGGTGGACAGGGCCACCCCCAAATTCAGGGAGGGCTCTCTGGCTGGGTGACCTTGGGTGACTCTCTGCACACCTCCCCAGGTAAGCTGTTTCATCTCCTTAGTGGGCAGACAGGAAGGCCCTCACCACGTGTTTGTGGGGCTCCAGGGGACACTAGGAGGCACTTCGCTGGTTTTAAGAGAGCATTCAGGTATGCAGCATGATGGTGACACTTCTGTGGGGGCTGTCAGCCCTGCAAGCCTTTGATTCAGCCCAGATCGTGGGGACTATCCCCCCATGGCAGGCAACACCACCCTGGACTCACTGTGTAAACACCTAGTTATTCACTCAGCTGCAGCACCTAGACTGGTGTGCGTATGGTGTGTGTAAGTCTTTGTGTGTGTGTGGGTGTGTGTGTGTGTGTGTGTGTGTGTGTGTGTGTGTGTGTGTGTGTGGCCAAGGTGGAGAGAGACACTGACATTGGCTGAGCATGTCCTTTGGGCTGCACACTGCCCCAGATGGTCGAGTGGGGGCCCGAGTCTCAGCTCCCATGGCTGTCAGCTTCTAGGACAGTGGAGTTCCACCCAGGCTAGAACCTCCAAGTCTTCTTAAGATGAATCAAGCCACAGAGCTCTTTTAAAAAGGAGAAAAGAAAAGGGAGAAGTAGACACAAAAATAACCTCAGTGTTGTACACTCATTTAATCCTTACCTATGGGGTGTTGTACCCATTTCTCAGATAAAGAAACTGAAGTTAAGACAGACGCTCCAGATCAGACAATGGGGGAGCTGGAATCTGATCTGAGGCTCTGCAGTTTCACAGCCTGGGCAGCATGGCCTTGGGGACAGGAGGCTGGAACCCAAGATCCAGCAGCCTCGGTTAGGGCCTCTCAGGACCAGGGAAGTCTCTGTGGGACCGTGCTGGGCACTGCAGGATGGTCAGCAGCATCCCTGGCCTCTACCCGGTAGATGGCAGGGCCACCCTATGCCCTGGCACCTGGCCATGATGACCAAAAATGTCCCCTGGTGGACAAACGCCACAACTGAGAACCACAACGTAAACCCGGCTCCACCACGTGCCGGTCAAATGACCTTGGATAAGCAACTTACCCTCTCTGTGCCTCGGTGCCCTCATTGGTCCAGTGGAAGAACACCAGCGCGTGAGGTCAGTGTGAGGACCAGGCAAACGGGAAGTTGCTCGGCCACCATGTCAGGGCTTAGGAGAGGGGCTCTCTTCTCTCCCGTCCTCCGAGCCTCCCCCTCAAACACAAAGCCATACTCAGAGTGGTGCTGGGGGCAGCTGGCTTACGGAAGGACGCAGGAATGTGTCAGTTAACCAGCTAATTAACAAATCTACCAGGAACAGTCTGATCGGGCCGCAGGGCATATGCTGACTGGGGAGGCCCTGGCAGCACCGCTCCCCACCGCAGGGCATGGCCGGCCAAAGACTCCATGACCAGGCTGCCCGGTTCAACTCCAGCTCGGCCACTCATGAGTCGTGTGACCCTGGGCTACTTATTCAGCCTCCTAATGCCTTCACTTTCTTTTCTGCAAAGTGGGGGTAATAAACGGGCCAGCCCCACAACAGGGTTATTAGCATTAAACGGACAAGTGCAGATTAGTGCCAGCACCACAGAGCGAGTTGCTCTTACTTAATGGCATAACCCTTGATGGGCCTCCAACTCTTCAGCTTGGTCTCTTCTGAGAGAGGCCTTCCTGGACTACCCTAAATAAAAGAGCAGCTTCCTCACTCTCAAAACAATCACATTAAAACAATGTGTCGTTCTGTGTCACATCAGTCATCCCAGCCTGACCTGATACACACGTGTAGCATAGCCGTGTTCATTTGCTTGTCTCTCTCCCGCTAACATGTAAGTCCCAAGATATCAGAGTATTTTCCTGGGGACCGTGTTCCTAGAATGGTGCCTAGCACACAGTACGTGTAAATAATTATAATGAATGATATTTTGCAGAAGGAATTTCCAAAGTCCTTAGAGAACCCATTTTCCTAATACAGAAATTAAACAGGGCCCTAGAACAACATTGGCACCAAAGGTTTTGCTAATAACAACTTATTTTTTAGAACAGAATAGGAGCATTTTAGACAGACTTCCAGATCAATTAGAGATTCTCCAATAGTGTTCCCCACAATTTTAGTCTCCAGAAAGATGATAATGAAGAATTCCACCAAACAAGGATTGACACCAGGAAATTTCTCCTGCTAAGGGATTCACAATGCATAGGAAAAGTTCTAAGAAGCCTCGTAGAGACAACAGAGATTGTACCTGCGTTTGCTGAACTTATTTTACCTTGGACCCCAACCGCTAGCATCTGTATCATGAAAAACAAGGTGGAAAATCATGCTCTAGTGTAAGTCTCTCACTTTACAGATGCAGATAGAAAGTGAGGTCCAGAGGGGTTAATTGATTCACTCAAAGTCACAGAGCCATCTCCTGAATCCTAGAGCAGGGAGGTGTTCGTTCCCCCAGATGTTTCCCAAAGGTCCACTGAGCTATCAGTTCACAAGAAGTCAGAAACAGAACACAGACCTCAAATTCCAATATGAGTTTGACTAAATCATAAATGAAAATTCATGTGCCAAACAGGATATGCTTTCAATCTCACTGTTCCAGAAATAGTCTGTTATTCATTCCACAAATATTTATTAAGCATTAAACGCCAGGTGCTGTACATTTTGTAGTGAAAAAGACATGGTTATTCAGTAGACTGACAATAAAATTATCCCTAGGGAGACCAAAATTGATTGAACTGTCCTCGATAAACCTGCTTCAAAGGGACTTGTAAGAAATTGCATATATACATTTCATTTGCTTCCATTAACAATGCTCACATTTAGATCTAATGGTAATAATATGCTCTCCACTGGAATAGTTCTGGAATAAAATGCTCCCCTTCCCTCTGCAGACCGCAGAAAGGGGAAACAAAAAGACTGGAATTCATTGGGTTTTTTTGTTGGGCATCTCAACCGACATATTTTCCAATTTTAAGTTCATTTGGATATCATCTCTGGCTCCCAGATTTTAGTTAAAATGTATTGCCTCATTTCTTATTATGAAATGAAAACGCCTATTTAAAAATGGCATTTGTTCTTTAAAGCATATCGACTCACACATTTCAAAGTCCTTCAGAAAACATGGTTGATCAAAGGCCATGTAACTCTAAACACTCTAGATTTGGGATTGAGGAAGATCGAGCTATTATCCTATATGATCTCCTCAGTGAACTGATAGCATCGTCTAGGAATCCAGAGAAGTGTTTTATGTTACGTTATTTTAAAAAGAAGATTCCTTATGAAAAAAAAAATTAGAATTCTGGGCTTGAGAAGTCCATATTTGATGTCATTTCATTGAAGCCAGCTTTCAGCACAGGCTCAAGATGCATCTAATGAAAAAGAACCTGAGAAATCAGAAGGTTCGCAAGGTCCCTTGCCCCTGTGTATACCTTTAAGTCCAAGCTGTCTGTAAAGAAAATAAAAATATGTGCTTCCAGACTCAGCCAAAATCTCCCCTCCTCTTAAGGATGTTCTTGGGGTTTCTCCAAAGGCTGTCCTGAAAACGGGTCTGGCAAAGCAAAGATAATCACCCCATAATATACATAATTTGTGTTTATTAGACACCAGAACAAATCAGGAAGAATTCCTCAGCTGTCCTAAGACACACACACACCAGAAACGGCACTAACACAGGGCCACAGGAAGCAAGATCAGGGAAAGCCACACACACCCATCAGCACTACACACACATGGAACCTGTTGTTTAAAAATGATCCCAAACACAGTAACACCGAGCAATCTACTTGTTTAAAGAGGGGAGGGGTATATTTTTAAATTCCAAGTGCCACTATTTTTTTTTTTTGAGAACCAAACACCATCTTCTCTTCTCTAGCAAGACCATTGGTCCATCTCTACTAAGCTGGGTATATTTGAGTTTATTCCAACTGCTTCTGCCAATTTCTTCAAACAACAAATCAGACTGGTGAGGTTTGTGAGCACATGGGCTTCAACACAGATGGAACACGTGATCATCACCTGAGCAGCCCTGCAAACATATGTGTCCCTGTGTGTTGCGCATGCTTGTTAATGTCTGTGCAGCTACACAAACCCACCAGGGGCATTTCTTATGCGGTTTCATGGAATCCATTTGGGGTGAAAGGCGTTATTTTGCCTAATGAAATCTCACCCTGGCAGTCCAGCTCCCAGGCAGAGTCGGCAGCAGGGTCACCATGTGGGGACGTCTGAGAGATCTGGGACAGCCGGTGGAAAGGGCCCTCTTCCTCCTCCTTGTCCACATCCTCGTCCCCCAGGGTTACGGCGTTGGGGATCATATGGATGTAGGCTGCTGCAACCTCCTTGTGGAAGACGGTGTCCTGGTTGTAGGAGATGAGCTCGTTGCTGACGTTCACTGTCTCCACCTGGGTGCGGAAGCAGAGGCGGCTGCATCCCAGCAGCTGGGCAAACACCTTCCGGAAATCGGCGTTGAAGGCGTAGATGACTGGGTTGAGGGAAGAGTTGGCCCAGCCGAACCAAACGAAGACGTCGAAGGTGGTCTCGCTGACGCAGGGGAAGCCGGCTCGAGGACCCTCGGGGCGTCCACTACAGAAGGGGACCATGCAGTTAAGGATGAAGAAGGGCAGCCAGCAGCACACGAAGACCCCCATGATCACCGACAGGGTCTTAAGGACCTTCGTCTCCTTCTTGATGGATGCCCGCAATCTGGTGTCAGGCGCACAGGCAGCACCACGGCTCCGGCAGCTCTGCGCGTGCTCCGCGGCCCTCTCCAGGGAGGAAATCCTGCGGATCTGCACCTGGGCGATGCGGTAGATGCGCGTGTAGGTGGCGATCATGATGGCCACGGGGATGTAGAAGCTGATCAACGAGGAGGAGATGGCGTAAGTTCGGTTCAAGCTGGAGTCACAGTTCTCTGCCCTCCACTGTGGCTCCCCGGCTTCCTCCCAGGGCGTCCCGTTGGCCAGGATGGATGGCGCGTTCATCCCGCGCCAGGAGCCTGCTTTGTCCCTGTGCCAGTGGAGCTGGACTGGGATGAAGGAGATGAGTATGGACAAGGTCCAAGCCAGGCCGACCATGACAAAGGCCATGCGCTGGGTCATCTTGCGCTCGTAGCGGAAGGGCTTGGAGATGGCCCAGTAGCGGTCCACGCTGATGACACACAGGTTCAGGATGGAGGCCGTGGAACACATGATGTCGAAGGCCACCCAGACGTCGCAGAAGGCCCCAAAGGGCCAGTAACCGGCCACTTCGGCGACCGCCTTCCAGGGCATGACCAGCAGTGCCACCAAGAGATCAGACACAGCCAGAGACACGATGAAGACGTTGGTCATCTTGGCTCGCAGGTGGCGGCTGCGCACGATCGCCGCGCACACCAGCACGTTGCCCAGCAGGGTCCAGACGATGAGCAGGGTCAGGAGGCCGGCGGTGACCACCTGCGCGGGCCCCAGCGGCGCCACTCCCGCCGAGCCCCCCACGGCGCCCCCCTGCGCCAGATACTGCTGCCCGAACCACGCCCGGTACGCGGTGCCATTGCCCCCCGGCAGCAGCATGTCGGGCTCGGCGGCAGGGGAGGGCTGCGCGCGGTCCCAACTTCAGCCTTACTCCCCCAGGGCGGCCCCATCAGGCACCGGGGGCTGTGTCGGTACCCGAGGCTAAGGGCTCCCAGAGCCCCGCGGGGCGCTCACCGAGCGTTGCGTCGGGACCCTGGAGCGCGCAGTGATCCCTCTCGCTTCCTGGAGCGCCTCCGGGTCTGTAGCCGCGTTGCACCCATCCAGTGCCCGCGCAGGGGGCAGGAAGCGGCCGGGGCAGCCAGGCTGTTCCCGGGAGCGGCCAGGGCGCCGGGCAGCGGCGGCCGTGGCGGTGTCTGGCTCGGACCCGAGAAGCGAAGCGCGAACCAGCCCCGAGGGAGCGGAGGCCGGAGCTGCCGGCGCTGGGCGAGCGCTGCTGCGCTGCCTCGGTCCCTCTCCGCCCCTGGGGCTTGTGCCCCAGCCCCCAGCGCTCCCGGCTCGCCGCGCACCCGCCGCACCTGTGCCCTGGCGCGCGCACCCCCCGGGCTCCGCCCGCCGGAGTTTGGGGCGAGCCCACAGGAAGAAGCGCTCCGGGGCCGACCCTCTCCCGGTGCAGAGGAGAACGCGCTCCGGGAAGTCCGACAGGTGCCCAGCTCAGCCCCGGTGCCCTTTGGTGAACGCGGAAGTGGGGTCGGGATGGGGAGAATCATTGACTTCCAGACTGGGAAAGAGCGTTTGTAGGGTCAAGAGGGCTTGGATTGCTCCCAGACGAAGTTCCAGTCCGGACTCGTTCCTGGCTGTGGGGCCTTGAGCGCCCTTCTTAACTCCACTGAGCCTCTATTTCCTCATCCACAAAATGGCCTAACGAATCCTACTCCTCAGGGTGCTGTGAGGGTTCAGGGAAGCCATCCAGGGCAAGTGCTCGGGAAGCGCGCCCCCTAGGAACCACGCCCCCTAACATCCATCCTAAGAGGGCTTAGGCTGCCCGTTTGGGGGACTCCTTCTCCCTACTTCAACCCCTTTGGAGAATAGTTTGATGTGATCCCGGAGGACAAGCGGGAGGAAGGAGCCTCCTCCCTGCAGGGCATTTGCCCTCTTTCTCCTTTTGAACCTTAGAAGGGTGGATTCAGTGCTTACCAGAAGAGGAAACTGGTGGAGAAACAACGGAGAGAGCAGCATTCCGGATCTTACTGCTCATCCTCTAACCCCCACAAGTTCCATTGTTACAAGGCTCGTAACTTAACAGTGTTGGTACCTTTCCTTCCTTTTAGATCTTATTTTAACACCACCTGTCCAGGACGCGTACCTGATTCTTCTGGACTGAGTTGGTGTCCTGTGATCCAGTAGACCCCAGTGTCAGCTTATAATGCAATAGTTATGACATTGGAGGAGAAGGGAGAGGGAAGGAGGGAGGGGAAAAGAGAAGACGAGAAAAAGGAAGGAGGAGGAGGAGGAGAAGGAGAGGAAAAAGAATCAGAGACAGACATAAAGAGAGGGAAGGACATCATCGAACCTCTGAATCCATTCATACCCTGGTCTTTGCAGTTACAAAAGCCAAAAAATCGCCCTTTGCTAACACTAGCCTGAGTTGAGTCTCACTTGTCACCTGTAACTGAAAAAGCTCCACCTAGCATGAGCAACAAACAAGGTTTGCTGGTGGTGTGAGCACAAGGGGACGGAGGCCTGTTTGTGCAAGCAGCATGGTGAGGGGCTGACAGAAGGAAGGACACTTGACCTGGAGGGTAAAACAGGAGTCCAGCCACATTCTGGGTGGAGGGCATTCCAACAGAGGCAACAGCATGTGCAAAGGCTCAGTGGCATGAAGCTTTGTGTGTGAAAGGATAGATTTTTGGAACACTAACACTTCCTCTCTGTTATGCAAAAGACCATGTTTCTCATCACTTTGGGAAACTGAGCATTTTCTTTTTTTTTTATTAAGGTATTATTGATATACACTCTTATGAAGGTTTCACATGAAAAAGCAATGTGGTTA
This sequence comes from Smutsia gigantea, assembly GCA_032199065.1. Lineage (NCBI taxonomy): Eukaryota > Metazoa > Chordata > Mammalia > Pholidota > Manidae > Smutsia > Smutsia gigantea. The sequence goes on along the minus strand of JAVSCE010000565.1, from coordinate 55,838 downwards.
CTACATTTACCCGTATTATCAAGTCCCCACCCATACCCCAATGCAGTCACTGTCCATCAGTGTAGTAAGATGCCACAGATTCGCTATTTGCCTTCTCTGTGCTACACTGTCTTCCCTGTGACCCTCCACACCATGTGTGCTAAACATAATACCCCCCAATCCCCTTCTCCCTCCCTCCCCACCCTCCTTCCCCCACCTCTCCCCCTTGATAACTGCTACTCCCTTCTTAGAGTCTCAGAGTCTGCTGCTATTTTGTTCCTTCAGTTTTGCTTCGTTGTTATATTCCACAAATGAGGGAAATCATTTGGCACTGGTCTTTCTCCACCTGGCTTATTTCACTGAGCGTAATATCCTCCAGCTCCACCCATGTTGTGGCAAATGGTAGGATTTGTTTCTTTCTTATGGCTGAATAGTATTCCACTTGTATATGTACCACGTCTTCTTTATCCATTCATCTACTGATGGACACTTAGGTTGCTTCCATACCTTGGCTATTGTAAAAAGTGCTGCAGTAAATATAGGGGTGCATATGTCTTTTTGAATCTGAGAAGTTGTATTCTTTGGATAAATTCCAAGGGGTGGGATTCCTGGGTCAAATGGTATTTCTATTTTTAGTTTTTTGAGGAACCTCCATATTGCTTTCCACAATGGTTGAACTAGCTTACATTCCCACCAGCAGTGTAGGAGGGTTCCCCTTTCTCTGCATACTCGCCAACATTTGTTGTTCTTAGTCTTTTCAATGCTGGCCATCCTAACTGGTGTGAGGTGATATCTCATTGTGGTTTTAAGTTGTATTTCCCTGATGATTAGTGATGTGGAGCATCTTTTCATGTGTCTGTTGGCCATCTGAATTTCTTCTTTGGAGAACTGTCTCTTCATATCCTCTGCCCATTTTTTAATCGGGTTATTTGCTTCTTGGGTATTGAGGCATGTAAGTTCTTTATATATTTTGGATGTTAACCCCTTGTCAGATATGTCATTTACAATTATATTCTCCCATACTGTAGGATGCCTTTTTGTTCTGTTGATGGTGTCCTTTGCCGTACAGAAACTTTTTAGTTTGATGTAGTCCATGAATTCATTTTTTCTTTTGTTTCCCTTGCTCGAGGAGATGTGTTCAGGAAGAAGTCGCTCATGCTTATATTCAGGAGATTTTTGCCTATATTGTCTTCTAAGAGTTTTATGCTTTCATGACTTACATTCAGGTCCTTGATCCATTTCGAGTTTACTTTTGTGTATGGGGTTAGACAATAATCCAGTTTCATTCTCTTACATGTAGCTGTCCAATTTTGCCAACACCAGCTGTTGAAGAGGCTGTCATTTCCCCATTGTATGTCCATGGCTCCTTTATCATATATTAATTAACCATATATGGTTGGGTTTTTATCAGGGATCTCTAGTCTGTTCCATTGGTCTGTGGGTCTGTTCTTATGCCAGTACCAAATTAACCTGATTACTGTGTCTTTGTAGTAGAGCTTGAAGTTGGGGAGCATAATCCCCCCAGCTTTATTCTTCCTTCTCAGGATTTCTTTGGCTATTCGGGGTCTTTTGTGGTTCCATATGAATTTTAGAACTATTTGCTCTAGTTCGTTGAAGAATGCTGTTGGTATTTTGATAGGAATTACATTGAATCTGTAGATTGCTTTAGGCAGAATGGCCATTTTGACAATATGAATTCTTCCTATCCATGAGCACAGGATGTGTTTCCATTTATTGGTATCTTCTTTAATTTCTTTCATGAGTGTCTTGTACTTTTCAGAGTACAGGTCTTTCACTTCCTTGGTTAGGTTTATTCCTAGGTATTTATGATGCAACTGTGAATGGAATTGTTTTCCTGATTTCTCTCTCTGCTAGTTCATTGTTAGTGTATAAGAATGCCACAGATTTATGCATATTAATTTTATATCCTGTAACTTTGCTAAATTCGGATATTAGATCTAGTAGTTTTGGAGTGGATTCTTTAGGGTTTTTTATGTACAATATCATGTCATCTGCCAACAGGAACAGTTTAACTTCTTCCTTGCCAATCTGGATGCCTTTTATTTCTTCGTGTTGTCTGATTGCCGTGGCTAGGACCTCCAGTACTATGTTGAATGGAAGTGGGGAGAGTGGGCATCCTTGTCTTGTTCCTGATCTTAGATGAAAAGCTTTCAGCTTCTCACTGTTAAGTATGTTGGCTGTGGGTTTGTCATATATGGCCTTTATTATGTTGAGGTACTTGCCCTCTATACCCATTTTGTTGAGAGTTTTTATCATGAATGGATGTTGAATTTTGTCAAATGCTTTTTCAGCATCTATGGAGATGATCATGTGGTTTTTGTCCATCTTTTTGTTGATGTGGTGGATGATGTTGATGGATTTTTGAATGTTGTACCATCCTTGCATCCCTGGAATAAATCCCACTTGATCATGATGGATGATCTTTTTGATGTATTTTTGAATTTGGTTTGCTAATATTTTGTTGAGTATTTTTGCATCTATGTTCATCAGGGATATGGGTCTGTAATTTTCTTATTTTCTTTTTTTGTGGTGTCTTTGCCCGGTTTTGGTATTATTGGGATGCTGGCCTCATAGAATGAGTTTGGAAGTATTCCCTCTTCTTCTACTCTTTGGAAAACATTAAGGAGGATGGGTATTAGGTCTTCACTAAATGTTTGATAAAATTCAGCGGTGAAGCCATCTGGTCAAGAAGTTTTGTTCTTAGGTAGGTTTTTCATTACCAGTTCAATTTCATTGCTGGTAATTGGTCTGCTCAGATTTTCTGTTTCTTTCTGGGTCAGCCTTGGAAGGTTGTATTTTTCTAGAAAGTTGTCCATTTCTACTAGGTTATCCAGTTTGTTAGCATATAATTTTTCATAGTATTCTCTAATAATTCTTTGTATTTCTGTGGTGTCCACAGTGATTTTTCCTTTCTCATTTCTGATTCTTTTTATGTGTGTAGACTCTCTTTTTTTCTTGATAAGTCTTTCTAGGGGTTTATCTATTTTGTTTATTTTCTAAAAGAACCAGCTCTTGGTTTCACTGATGCTTTCTATTGTTTTATTCTCTCGATTTTATTTATTTCTGCTCTAATCTTTATTATGTCCCTCCTTCTACTGACTTTGGGCCTCATTTGTTCTTCTTTTCTAGTTTCATTAATTGTGAGTTTAGACTGCTTATATGGGATTTTTCTTCTTTCCTGAAGTAGGCCTGTATTGCAGTATACTTTCCTCTTAGCATGGCCTTCGCTGTGTGCCACATATTTTGCGGAGTTGAATTATTGTTGTCATTTGTCTCCATATATTGCTTGATCTGTTTCTATTTGGTCATTGATCCATTGGTTATTTAGGAGCATGTTGTGAAGCTTCCATGTGTTTGTTGGATTTTTCATTTTCTTTGTGTAATTTATTTCTAGTTTCATATCTTTGTGGTCTGAGAAACTGGTTGGTACAATTTCAAACTTTTAAAATTTATTGAGGCTCTTTTTGTGGCCTAGCATATGATCTATTCTTGAAAATGTTCCATGTGCACTTGAGAAGAATGTGTATTCTGCTGCTTTTGGGTGTAGAGTTCTGTAGATGTCTGTTAGGTCCACCTGTTCTCACCTGTTCTATTGTGTTGTTCGGTGCCTCTGTCTCCTTACTTATTTTCTGTTGGGTTCATCTGTCCTTCAGAGTGAGTGGAGTGTTGAAGTCTCCTAGAATGAATGTATTGCATTCTATTTCCCTTTTTAATTCTGTTAGTATTTGTTTTACATATGTAGGTGCTCCTGTGTTGGGTGCATAGATATTTATAATGGTTCTATCTTCTTGTTGGATTGAACCTTTTATTATTAGTAATATCCTTCTTTGTCTCTTGTGAGTTTTTTTGTTTTGAAGTCTATTTTGTCTGATACAAGTACTGCAACTCCTGCTTTTTTCTCCCTATTAGTTGCATGAAATACCTTTTTCCATACCTTCACGTTTAGTCTGTGTATGTCTTTGGGTTTAAAGTGAGTCTCTTGTAGGCAGCATATAGATGTTTTTTATCCATTCATTGACTCTATGTCTTTTGATTGGTACATTCAGTCCATTTACATTTAGGGTGATTATCAATAGGTATGTACTTATTGGCATTGCAGGCTTTAGATTCGTGATTACCAAAGGTTCAAGGTTACTATCTAAGAGGCTAACTTAACTCACTTAATATGCTATTACAAACACAATCTAAAGGTTCTTTTCTTTCTTCCTCCTCCCTTCTTTATATATATTAGGTATCATATTCTTTACTCTTTGTCTATCCCTTGATTGACTTTGGGGATAGTTAATTTAATTTTGCATTTGCTTAGTAATTAGCTGTTCTACTTTCTTTCCTGTGGTTTTATTACCTCTGGTGACAGCTATTAAACCTTAGGAACACTTCCATCTATAGCAGTCCCTCCAAAATACACTGTGGAGATGGATTGTGGGAGGTAAATTCTCTCAGCTTTTGCTTATCTGGAAATTGTTTACTCCCTCCTTCAAATTTAAATGGTAATCTTGCTGGATAAAGTAATCTTGGTTCAAGGCCCTTCTGCTTCACTGCATTAAATACATCATGCCACTCCCTTCTGGCCTGTAAGATTTCTGCTGAGAAGTCTGATGATAGCCTGATGGGATTTCCTTTGTATGTAATCTTATTTCTCTCTCTGGCTGCTTTTAATAGTCTGTCCTTATCCTTGATCTGTGCCATTTTAATTACTGTATGTCTTGGTGTTGTCCTCCTTGGGTCTCTTGTGTTGGGAGATCTGTGCATCTCCATGGCCTGAGAGACTATCTCCTTCCCCAGACTGGGGAAGTTTTCAGCAATCACCTCCTCAAAGACACTTTCTATTCCTTTTTCTCTCTCTTCTTCTTCTGGTACTCCTATAATGCGAATATTGTTCCATTTGGATTGGTCACACAGTTCTCTCAATATTGTTTCATTCCTAGAGATCCTTTTTTCTCTCTCAGGAAGCCTGTGTCTCACCTCTCACACTGCCTCAGCTTCTTTGTATTCCTCTTTAGTTTCTATTTCATTTATCATCTCCTCCACCATCTGCTTTTAATACCGTCCATTGTGCTCTTCAATGATTGGATCTCTGACCGGAATTCATTCCTGAGTTCTTGAATATCTTTCCGTACCTCCATGAGCATGTTAATGATTTTTATTTTGAACTCCCTTTCAGGGAGAGTCATAAGGTCCATATCATTTAAATCTTTCTCAGGAGTTGTGTTCATAATTTTACTCTGGGCCAGGTTCCTTTGGTGTTTCATATTTGTGTATGGCGCCCTCTAGTGCCCAGAAGCTCTACTCTCTGGAGCTGCTCAGCCCCTGAAGCAATGTCAAGGGTTTCAGGGGAGTGGTATTGGTGCCTGGTGGGGAGGAAAGAGCTGTTTCCTGCTTCCTGACTGCTATGCCTGTCTCCACTGCCTGAACCAGTGGGCCGAGCCCACAGCTATAAGCCTCTATGCTTTGCATTTGTAGTTGCTGTAGACAGATCTTCCCTCTAGCTGAGCTAATGCCAGGGTAGGGTTTGCTGGTTTGCGAGCCAGGTGGGGCTGGCCGAGAGTAAGGCGCAGTAGGCTGTGTGTCACAAGGGGGTTCGTGGAGCTGTGTAGCCAGTCAAGGGGCTGGAGTGCTTGAAGATTGTCTAAGGAGGAAGATTTCTTCTTCCTCCTTAAGTATGAAAGTCTATATGGCAAAGCTCCCGATCTGCTGGGCAGAGTGCACCCGAACAGTTTTGTCTACCTCTCCTCTCTCCTGAGCAGTGAGCTGTGTGCAATCCTTGCCCCTTTAGCGGCCCTCTTGCTAAAGGCTTCCTTGTTAGGAAGTCTCTCACTGCCCACCTTTTTTTGTCCCAGAGCAGCCAGATATGGATCCTTGCTTTCCACAAGCGGCTGGAATCTCAGTCTCCACAGGAATTATGCCTGTCTTAGCTTTCCAACCCTGTGATCATGAGAGTATCATGCAAGCACCATGAAATGTAGGTTTGTGCTCCCAGAGCAGATCTCCAGAGTTAGGTATTCAGCAGTACCATACCTCCACTCCCTCCCTGCTCCGTTTCTCTACCTCCCGCCTGTGAGCTGGGGTGGGGGAATTGCTTGGGTCCTGCCAGGCCACAGCTTTGGTACATTATCCTGTTTCGTGAGGTCTGCTCTTTTCTCCAGGTGTATGCAGTTTGGCGCAGTCCTCTTTCCTGTTGCTCTTTCAGGATTAGTTGTATTAATTATATTTTCCTATTATATGTGGTTTTAGGAGGAAGCCTGTGTCTCACCTCTCACACTGCCATCTTTAATCCCTTCTCTGAGCATTTTCTATCAATAATACTTTACACATGCAAAACAACAATATGCAGCCAGGTTGCCACAGCCCGTGTCTCTCCCGTCTTCCCTGAGAGGGCTCCTGGAGTGGTGTGTCTGCTGGGAAAGACGGTTTTGTCTAAGCATGGGCTGCCCTCTCCCTCCAGGCTCTTTCTCACATTTTTTCAAAAGAGCTGGGCATAGTTAACAACAACTGAAAAACAAGAAATCTCTTCAGTCAGTCTCCGAGCCCAGCCCTGTCAGCACGGAGTCCAGCTAGGCAGCTGATAAACTCCTCTTATTTTATCCCAGCCAGGGCCCTGCCTTCAGAGGATGACAACCAGGAAGGGATCCCTTCACACATTTGGCTCCTGCAAAATTGTACTAGATTTGCTTGGATCATTTTAGCCAAAAAGGGGGTTTTCCTAAACTGGCCAGCAAATTGTCTTCTATTTGAACTCATTGGTCCTCCTTTTCCTGAAGATATATTTTAAATTAGATTTGCTTCACTGAGGCAAGTGGAAAAATCAGAAAGACAGTAGTCAGGATGTTGGAGAAGCCACAACAGGTATCAAAAGACTCAGCTCTGTTTTATACCAAGAAAGGCTTGGTTCCTTGGCTGCAGGATCCACCTGGGCTCCCCGGGTGCCAAGGCTGCCTCTGTGCTCAGCCTGGCTCAGTGGAGCCCAGGCAGAAAGGCAGAGATGACTCTGTGTTCATCATCATCATCAATATCCATCCCTGTGGCTGGAAAAGTCACGCAAGCCCAGGTCCATTGACGGTGACCTGGAGGCCTCCCCTTCAAACCCAAGGTCAGTCTCCTCCCCCTTTCCATCTCAGAAACACAGGAAGCTGGCAGTAGACATTTCTGGCAGGATAAAATAGCTACCCCAGAAGCCTGCCACCTCCGTGTAGGTAGGGGAAGGAAGATGGACTTGCAGGTCAGACAGCCCTGGGCTCAAACTCCTCTGCTCCGACTCACTAGCTCTGGAATCCTGAGCAAGTGACTTACCCTATTTGAGCTTGTTTCCTCATCTTTAAGATGGTAACACTAATACTTACTATGTAGAGATATTGTGAAAAGATGACGTGCTGTACGTAGGAAATGGTAGGTCTCTGTATTAGTCAAGTCTTGTTACTCTAATGCTATGTAACAAACAGCCATAGGATCTCAGTGGTTTAAAACACCAAACATTCATTTCTCGCCAATGGTCTGTGTTCAGCTGGGGAAGCTTTACCCTAAACAGTGGGTCAGGTTCAGTTTGCCCCTTGCCCCTGTGCCTCCCAGGTCAGTGCTTCCCCTGAGGCTTGCCCTTCTTGGGGCACAGGGCAGGGTCTGGCAGGGCTGCCCCAACTACACATACGCATGGAGTCTCTGGTCAGATGGGGCCCGTGTTAACTGAGCTCATAGGCACCTGATCACAGCAGGTCACCTGGGCAAGCAAGAAATATGTCCTGTCCTCAGGAAGCCACAATAACGGGGGGAGGCCAGGGAGAACCTGAACAAATAATATCATCCATGCAGTCTGCGATGAACAGAAGCCATTGTTGTGTCACTGTTCCAAGATTGCTCCAACAGCCAACCCTTTCTACCTGTCCCCTGTTCTACCCCCAACTAAGGGCCTTATTGCTTTGTACCTGCATGGTGGCCAGAGCCTCCAACAGGTCTCTGTGTCATGGTGTGTTCTCGTCCCTCCACCTGAGGCTCTGCCACAGAATGAAGCCCATGTCCGCTTAAACACGCCCTGTGATTCTTCACAAGCCATGTTATTGGTTATTAACCCAACATAACAAAATCTGATGTATTCATTCCAAACTTCTTAGCATGGCCCTTTGCCATCTGGTCACCATCTATGTACCCAGTTCCCTACGTGGTCAGCCTCGTCTGTTGCTCCCCCCAGGCCTTGCCCGGCAGGCTCCATCTTCTCCCAGCCCAAGTCCCCCTTTCTCCAGCGCACCTGTTTCCTCAGGTCAGACGCCCTTGCTTGTTCTCCCCTCTGGCTGGAGCGTCCTTCCCACTCTTTTCTGAATGGGGGCCAACACCCACTCATCTCCCAAACACATGGCCAATGAATCTCAGGACTCCAGGGAGGTGAACGCTCTGTGCCTAGCCCCATGGCACCTACCCCGAGTCATCTCACCCGCCAGCTCACTGCGGTGTGATAACTGTTCACTTCTTGTCTACTTACCTTTCTTTTTTTTTTTTTAATATAATTTATTTTATTATCATTAATTTACAATTACATGTGCAATATTACGATTATTAAACTACCCCTTCATCAGGTCCCCCCTACCAACCCCATTACAGTCACTGTCCATCAGCGTAGTGAGATGCTATAGAATCACTACTTGTCTTCTCTGAGTTGTACTGCCCTCCCCGTGCCCCCCCAACATTACATCTGCTAATCATAATGCCCCTTTTTTCCCTCTTATCCCTCCCTTCCTGCCCATTTTCCCCAGTCCCTTTCCCTTTGGTAACTATTAGTCCGTTCTTGGGTTCTGTGAGTCTGCTGCTGTTTTGTTCCTTCAGTTTTTTTCTTTGTTCTTATACTCCACATATGAGTGAAATTACTTGATACTTCTTTTTTCCGCCTGGCTTATTTCACTGAGCATAATACCCTCTAGCTCCATCCATGTTGTTGCAAATGGTAGGATTTGTTTTCTTCTTATGGCTGAATAATATTCCATTGTGTATATGTACCACATCTTCTTATCCATTCATCTACTGATGGACACTTAGGTTGCTTCCATTTCTTGGCTATTGTAAATAGTGCTGCAATAAACATAGGGTGCATCTGTCCTTTTCAAACTGGACTGCTGCATTCTTAGGGTAAATTCCTAGGAGTGGAATTCCTGGGTCAAATGGTATTTCTATTTTGAGTTTTTTGAGGAACCTCCATACTGCTTTCCACAATGGCTGAACTAATTTGCATTCCCACCAGCAGTGTAGGAGGGTTCCCTTTTCTCCACATCCTTGCCAACATTTGTTGTTGTTTGTGCTTTGAATGTTGGCCATCCTCACTGGTGTGAGGTGATATCTCATTGTGGTTTTAATCTGCATTTCTCTGATGATTAGCGATGTGGAGCATCTTTTCATGTGCCTGTTAGCCATCTGAATTTCTTTTTTGGAGAAGTGTCTGTTCAGCTCCTCTGCCCATTTTTTAATTGGCTTATTTGCTTTTTGTTTGTTAAGGTGCATGAGCTCTTTATATATTTTGGATGTCAACCCCTTATCGGATATGTCATTTATGAATATATTCTCCCATACTGTAGGATGTCTTTTGTTCTACTGATGGTGTCCTTTGCTGTACAGAAGCTTTTCAGCTTGATATAGTCCCACTTGTTCATTTTTGCTTTTGTTTCCCTTGCCCGGGGAGATATGTTCAAGAAGAAGTTGCTCATGTTTATGTCCAAGAGATTTTTGCCTATGTTTTTTTCTAAGAGTTTTATGGTTTCATGACTTACATTCAGGTCTTTGATCCACCTTGAGTTACCTGTGTGTATGGGGCTAGACAGTAGTCCAGTTTCATTCTCTTACATGTAGCTGTCCAGTTTTTCCAACACCAGCTGCTGAAGAGGCTGTCATCTCCCCATTGTATGTCCAAGGCACTTTTATCAAATATTAATTGACTGTATATGTTTGGGTTAATGTTTGGATTTTCTATTCTGTTCCACTGGTCTGTGGGTCTGTTTTTGTGCCAATACCAAATTGTCTTGATTACTGTGGCTTTGTAGTAGAGCTTGAAGTCAGGGAGTGTAATTCCCCCTGTTTTATTCCTCCTTCTCAGGATTGCTTTGGCTATTCGGGGTCTTTTTGTGGTTCCATATGAATTTTAGAATTATTTGTTCCAGTTCATTGAAGAAAGCTGTTGGTAGTTTGAAAGGGATTGCATTGAATCTGTAGATTGCTTTAGGTAGTATAGCCATTTTGACAATATTGATTCTTCCTAGCCAAGAGCATGGGATGCTTTTCCATTTGTTAGTGTCCTCTTTAATTTCTCTTAGGAGTGTCTTGCAGTTTTCAGAGTACAGGTCTTTCACTTCCTTCGTTAGGTTTATTCCTAGGTATTTTATTCTTTTTGATGCAATTGTGAATGGAATTGTTTTTCTGATTTTCTGTTAGTTCATTGTTAGTGTATAGGAAAGCAACAGATTTCTGTGTGTTAATTTTGTATTCTGCAACTTTGCTGAATTCAGATATTAGTTCTAGTAGTTTTGGAGTGGAGTCTTTAGGGTTTTTTATGTACAATATCATGTCATCTGCAAATAGTGACAATTTGACTTCTTCTTTACCAATCTGGATGCCTTGTATGTCTTTGTTTGTCTGATTGCTGTGGCTAGGACCTCCAGTACTATGTTGAATAACAGTGGAGAGAGTGGGCATCCTTGTCTTGTTCCCGATCTTAGATGAAAAGCTTTCAGCGTCTCGCCGTTAAGTATGATGTTAGCTGTGGTTTGTCATATATAGCCTTTATGATGTTGAGGTACTTGCCGTCTACACCCATTTTGTTGAGAGTTTTAATCAGGAATGGATGCTGAATTTTGTCAAATGCTTTTTCAGCATCTATGGAGATGATCATGTGGTTTTTGTTCTTCTTTTTGTTGATGTGGTGGATGATGTTGATGGATTTTCGAATGTTGTACCATCCTTGCCTCCCTGGGATGAATCCCACTTGATCGTAGTGTATGATCCTCTTGATGTATTTTTGAATTCGATTTGCTAATATTTTGTTGAGTATTTTTGCATCTACGTTCATCAGGGATATTGGTCTGTAATTTTCTTTTTTGGTGAGGTCTTTGCCAGGTTTTGGTATTAGAGTGATGCTGGCTTCATAGAATGAGTTTGGAAGTATTCCCTCCTCTTCTATTTTTGGAAAACTTTAAGGAGAATCGGTGTTATTTCTTCTCTATATGTCTGGTAGAATTCAGAGGTGAATCCATCAGGCCCGGGGGTTTTGTTCTTGGGTAGTTTTTTGATTACCAATTCGATTTCGTCACTGGTGATTATCTGTTTAGTTTTTCTGTTTCTTGCTTGGTCAGTCTTGAAAGGTTGTATTTTTCTAAGAAGTTGTCCATTTCTTCTATGTTTTCCAGCTTGTTAGCATATAGATTCTCATAATATTCTCTTATGATTCTTTGTATTTCTGTGGGGTCCTCGTGATTTTTCCTTTCTCATTTCTGATTGTGTTTATGTGTGTAGATTCTCTTTTTCTCTTAATGAGTCTGGCTAGGGGTTTATCTATTTTGTTTATTTTTTCAAAGAACCAGCTCTTGGTTTCATTGATTTTTTTCTATTGTTTTATTCTTCTCAATTTTATTTATTTCTTCTCTGATCTTTATTATGTCCCTCCTTCTGGTGATTTTGGGCCTCATTTGTTCTTCTTTTTCCAATTTCAGTAATTGTGTCTTTAGACTATTCATTTGGGAATGTTCTTCCTTCTTTAAATAGGCCTGGATTGCAATATACTTTCCTCTTAGAACTGCCTTTGCTGCGTCCCACAGAAGTTGTGGCTTTGTGTTGTTGTTGTCATTAGTGTCCATATATTCTTTGATTTCTGTTTTGATTTGCTCGTTAACCCATTGATAAATTAGGAGAGTGTTGTTAAGTCTCCATGTATTTGTGAGCTTTTTTGATTTCTTTCTAAAATTTATTTCTAGTTTTATACCTTGGTGATCTGAGAAGTTGGTTGGTAGGATTTCAATATTTTTGAAATTACTGAGGTTCTTTTTGTGGCCTAGTATGTGGTCTATTCTGGAAAATGTTCCATGTGCACTTGAGAAGAATGTGTATCCTGTTGCTTTTGGGTGTAGAGTTCTGTAGATGTCTGTTAGGTCCATCTGTTCTAGTGTGTTGTTCAGTGCCTCTGTGTCTTTACTTATTTTCTGTCTGGTTGATCTGTCCTCTGGAGTGAGTGGTGTGTTGAAGTCTCCTAAGATGAATGCATTGCTGTCTATTTCCTCCTTTAATTCTGTTAGTATTTGTCTCACATATGCTGGCGCTCCTGTGTTGGGTGCATATATATTTATAATGGTTATATCTTCTTGTTGGACTGACCCCTTTATCATTATGTAATGTCCTTCTTTATCTTTTGCTACTTTCTTCGTTTTGAAGTCTATTTTGTCTGATACAAGTACTGCAACACCTGCTTTTTTCTCTTTGTTGTTTGCATGAAATATCTTTTTCCATCCCTTCACTTTTAGTCTGTGTATATCTTTGGATTTGAGGTGAGTTTCTTGTAGGCAGCATATAGATGGGTCTTGCTTTTTTATCCATTCTGTTACTCTGTGTCTTTTGATTGGTGCATTCAGTCCATTTACATTTAGGGTGATTATTGATAGTATGTACTTATTGCCATTGCTGGCTTTAGATTCGTGGTTACCAAGGGTTCAAGGGTTGCTTCTTTACTATCTAACAATCTAACTTAACTTTCTTGTTAAGTTATTGTAAACACAGTCTGATGTTTCTTTATTTCTCTCCCTTCTTATTCCTCCTCCTCCATTCTTTCTATATAGGTGTTTTATTCTTTGCCTTTAGTTAGTATTTGGATGGTCTGCTTTCTTTGCTATGATTTTATTTTCTCTGGTGACATCTTTTTAGCCTTAGGTGTGCTTCCATCTAGAGCAGTCCATTTAAGATATCCTGTAGTGGTGGTTTATGAGACGCAAATTCTCTTAACTTTCGTTTATCTGGAAATTGTTTAATCCCTCCATCATATTTAAATGATAATCGTGCTGGATACAATATTCTTGGTTCGAGGCCCTTCTGTTTCATTACGTTAAATATATCATGCCATTCTCTTCTGGCCTGTAAGGTTTCTGTTGAGAAGTCTGATGATAGTCTGATGGGTTTTCCTTTGTAGGTGATCTTTTTTCTCTCTCTAGCTGCCTTTAATACCCTGTCTTTATCTTTGATCTTTGCCATCTTAATTATTATGTGTCTTGGTGTTGTCTTCCTTGGGTCCCTTGTGTTGGGAGATCTATGAGCTTCGGTGGACTGCGAGACTACTTCCTTCCCCAGCGAGGGAAAGTTTTCAGCAATTATTTCTTCAAAGACACTTTCTATCCCTTTTTCTCTCTCTTCTTCCTCTGGTACTCCTATAATGCGAATATTGTTCCGTTTGGATTGGTCACACAGTTCTCTTAATATTCTTTCATTCCTAGAAATCCTTTTATCTCTCTCTGCCTCAGCTGCTCTGTACTCCTGTTCTCTGTTTTCTATTCCATTAACAGTCTCTCGCATCTCATCCATTCTGCTGTTAAGCCCGTCGATCGCTTGTCTGATTTCTGTATTGTCTTTCCTCAGTTCCCTCACTTCCTCCCTCAGCTCTTGCACATTTCTCTGTAGGTCCATCAGCATGGTTATGACTTTTATTCTGAATTCTTTTTCAGGGAGGCTGTGCATTTCCATCCCTTCAGACTCCCTCTCTGGGGTTGTCTGGTTGATTTTGGTCTGAACCATATTCCTCTGTCTTTTCATGGCTGTATAATTGGTCACTGATAGTTGCCACGTATGTCAGCTGGGCTCTTTAAGACTTTAAAAAGAGAAGAAAAAAAAAGAGAAAAAAAGAAAGAAAGAAAAAAAGAAAAAAAGAAAGAAAAGAAAAACAAAAACAAAACAAAAAACAAAACAAAAAAAACAACAACAAAAAAGCCCACTGGACGTAGATTCTGTGGGAATGCTCTAGGTGGCGCTATTGCCCCACTATTCCACAGCTGTGACTGTGCCGCTCCGCAGGGCCCTTTATCGCTCTGGCAGGGGTGGGAACGAATAGGAGGCTGTTGATCTCAGTGAGAAGTGTTAAGTATGGCTACGCTTCCTCAGTCGCCAGCTAAGGCGTCTGAAACTCCCCAGGACTCCCAGCCTGCTGGGCTGAGTGTGCTGGGGCGATCCGGCTCCTCCGCTGGGCTCCTGTCTCTTTAAGACCGCTGAGGAAAGCGCGCACTTTTTTTTTCCTTCCCGGAGCCGGCTGCAAGCCCCCTGGCGCGTTCCCCGCTCAGATCCTGCCCCTCTGTCTCTCCAATCTCCGCTGCACTGCGCAATGTGGGTCAGCGCTCCCCGCGCAGATCACCGGGGCTGGCTACTTCGCGGGGTGTACTTCCACTCCCTCCCGGCTCTGAATCCTCTCCTCCCGCCGGTGCGCTGGGGTGGGGGAGGGCTCGGGTCCCGCCGGGTCGCGGCTCCGTATCTTACCCGCCTCTTGGGGTGCCGAGTCCTCTCGGGTGTAGCTGCACGCTGTGCGCTTTCCTGTGTATTCTCGTCTCTCTTTTAGGAATAGATGTATTTTCTGTGTTTTCGTAGATAAATATAGTGTTGGGAGGAGATTTCTGCCGCCCTGCTCACACCGCCATCTTCCTGGAAGTCTACTTACCTTTCTTACCCCAGCTGTAAATCACCTGAGGATGTTGTTTCATCTGCTTCGGGTCAGCCTGGGCAGGAGAAAACCAGTCGATGGTGAGGAGGGAGGAGGGCACACCCATGACCCCTGTGCACTCTGGGCTGCCCAGATCCCACGGCACTTCTGGCAAGTGAGAATGTGAGCAGCCGTGAGGCAGCTGTCCCTGCCAGAGCACTTAAAACTGACTGGCATGACTCTCTGGCCCTCTCTTCTCTTCAGTGCTGGCCTCCTGCAGGAACGGCAGAGCTGCAAGATGGAATCAGCCTGGATGCCTGAGTCACTGGGTGGAAGAGGCCCCTACTGGCCCGCATCAGACTTTGCATGAGGGGGAAGTATGCTTCTTTCTCTTTGTCACTGGGATTTGAGGGTTATTTTTCCCTGCAGTTTAGACTAGCATTAACTAGTGCAACTAATTCATGTATGAGTAAGTGTTGCTCCATTTCTCACAGCTTCTTACTGAATGTTGCTCAATATCCACAGGGCACTCGGATCTTGGTGGGGATCCCACCCGCCAGATCTGGGGCGAGCATCAGAACTAAAAATGATAATAATGGACTACACTCTAATAAAATGAGAATCTAATGAATCTATAGTAATAAAAGGAAAAAGGAAGGAAGGGGGAGATGGAGGAAGTGAGAGAGAGGAAGGTGAGGGAGGAGCCTTCCCTCTGGTAGAATGCCAGTTAATAAGTATCAAAGAAGTAACAGTTAGGAAAAAAAAATCACATTTTGCAGCCATAATAGTAATGGATTTAGACAAGAATCATCACTAAGTAAAGGTTTGGAGAGGAGCAGCATATTGGTATGGTCTCAAAAGCACCTCATGGTACTTACTGATTATAAAAAGAAACAATGGTAACTTACATTTGAGAAGCCCGCCCTCCCTCAGTGATTGACAGAGTTACCACCACTAGGAATGGCGGTACCAAACAGGTGCCAGGAGCCTGTTGGCTTGATGTACCAAGGACACAGCATCCTTATGAGGTTTCCCTGTGTCCGACAAACCCTGATTGAGGGACTCTTTACAACTGGCCTGACCTTTTCAAAAGTGTTGATGTCACAACAAATAAGGAGGAACTATTCCAGATTAAAGGAGACTGAAAAGGCAAGCCAGCTGAGTCAGGGGAGTAGTCTTTTAAAAACACATCACTGGACAGTTGGCAAAACGTTCTTGTGGACTGTGTAGTAGACAATTATTGACAATTAGGCAATTGTATGGTGTCAGTCTTAAATTTCCTGAATTCAATCAGTAGACTCTGCTTGTTCTTAGTGAAGCTGTGCTGAGGTGCTAAAGGGAAAGGGGTCAAGCCTCAGCTAAACTTCCAATGCTTCAGAAAAAGATCAGTGTCGCAGGATATCGTATCACATTATGGAGGAGAGAGATGAAGCAAGTGTGGTTGAAAGCAAATGGTGAATCTGGGTGAAGGGTGGATGAAGGGTCCTCGACACACAGCTCTTCTGTAAGTTTGAAATCATTTCAAAATAAAAGAAATTTGAAATAAACGTATTGATCAGGAATGCTTTCGGCTGTGAGTTACAGAAAGCCTGACTATTCGTAGTTTATGAAATCGATTTTCTAACACGACAGGAAATTCAGAGGGACCCAGCAGGGGCTGGTGCGGATGTAACTAAGGTCCTAGATTCCCCTTGTCTTGTCATCCACTGTTCCACCTTTCTCAATGTTGTGGCTTTCTGCTCTTGAAGGTTCATGGTCACAGGATGGCTATTACGGCTTCAGGCATCATGACCAAGTCTGAACTCCAAGAGCAAAATGGAGGGAAGCTATGTCGGGCGGGGGGGTGGGGGGGGGGGGCGAGTTTTTCTGGTGTCTGTCACCCATCACTAGTGAAGAAAATCTTAGAAGGACCATACGTCCCATTAGCCAGGAATGAACCACACAGCCACCCCTAGCTACAAAGCACACTGCAAACTGTTTCGAGCATCAAGCAAAAGGAACACAATACCAGGCTTGACTTAAATAAACCAAGTTCATCTACTGAGACTGGGCACTTCACTTCCCCAACCAAAACCACGATTTTCATGGCAAGCAAAGGAATCGCTACCAGGAAGGCCAGTAACAGTGTGTGCCTTAATTAATATTTACTAAGCACCTGCTCAGGTCAACGCTGTACTGAACACGAGTATTCCAGAGAGGAGGACGCAGTCCCCATCCCTGCGAGCTCACAGTGCATGTCCTCTGGGCAGTCCCAGCAACTCCCATCACAGCTCTCCATCCCAAACACAGAAGCCCCTTTAGAGCTCAATTAGCAAGGGGCTCCAGGAAAAGGTGACCTTACCCCACTGATCTGAGTGTTTCTAGAAACAATTAAAAAGTCACTTTTTAACCTGCGCAGCCAGATGTCCAGTAAACATGTTTTGTCCTGAGCTTTCTGTTATATTGAAACTATCTCCCAGCACCTATTTTTGTCTCAAAAGATCTTTAAGCATCCAACCCTTTATTTGTTCATTCAACTATGATCATGGAGCTCCTCTGCCACTGGCTCTTGGGATACAGTTGGAGAACAAAACAGACCTCGTCCCTCCCTCTTGAGGCTTATAGCTAAGTGGTTTTTTAAAAAGACCACTACTCAAACAATCCAACACATCATTGTATGACTAAATGGTCATTTAGTGACAATAGCTGCAGTGAAGCAAAGCTAGGTAGTGTCGCAAGAGGTCAGGGACACCAGGCCTGGTTGGTTGAGGGGTGAGTGAGGACTTCCCTGAGAAACTGTTGTTTAGAGATCTGAAAGGTAAGAAGAATCAACTAAGTGAAAGGAAGCTAAGCAGCAAGTGCAAAGGCCCTGAGGCAAGAGGGAACATAGCACATTCAAAAACCTAGTGTCATGGAACACAGAGGGAAAAACCAGAAGGAAAGTGATATGAGATCAGGCTGGGGAAGTGGGCAAGAAAGACTGTGCAGGACCCAAGTTAAGGTTTTGTTCTTTACCTAGTGAGCAAATGAGTGGCCACTGGCGGATGTTACCCAGGGGAGGGATAGGTACATATTTGCCTTTCTCAAACACCACTATAGCCACAGTGAGAAAGACAGACTGGTAGGGAACATGAGTGAGGAAGCAACTTCAGAAGACCCAGGAGCAGATGGTGGTGACTTGGAGCAGGTGTTGGGGGTGGAAGTGGGGAGAAAAGGATGAAGCCAAGATATTTGGGCGTAGACGTGACGTGTGTAGCTGTTGATGGGAGACAAGTCCTAAGGGCACTGTAAAGACAGCCCTGTGCGTCTCCCGTGGGTAACAGAATTGACACAATTCATAGGGAGGGAGAACTGGTCAGAAGAGTGGGCAACTTTGAATTTGGGGTTGGACCCCTTCAGTTTTAAGGGCCTTTGAGATATTGGAGTAAGCTGCTGGAAATAACCAGCAGGAATCAGAGACGTCAGTATGAAAATGCAAATTTGGGAGTCTGCAGCATAGACGGTAAGTAAGCCACTGGCTGTGAACTAGACCACTAAGAAGAGCAGAGTGAGAGGCCCAGTACAGCTCCTGAAAACTGCAACATCAAATGGCCAAGAAGAGGGTCGTAGAGGGGCTTACCGGTGTTTTCAAGGACCTGGCCTCCTTCTCTCTCCTTCCTCAGCATATTAGCCTCCCATTCTTGGGCCGGTTGCTTCATGGTCACAAACTGGCTGCCATAGCTCCAGGCTTGACGTGTTCCCACAACCACATTCAGTCAGGGAGAAGAGCAGACCTCCTCCTATCCCTTCCTTATTAGGGACCAAAATCCTCCCAGGGCTATCTAGCAGAGTCCTCTTACCTTTCATTGTCAAGACTGGCAATCAGCAAACGTTTTCTATAAAGAGCCAGATAGTGAATAATTTAGGTGTTGTGAGCCATGTGTGGTCTCTGCAGCATAATCATTTTGTGTATGTGGGGTTTTCTTTTTTTACAACTTTCAAAATGTAAATACCATTCTTAGCTCATGGTCTAGAACTATTTGCATGCCCACCTCTATACCAATCTCCAGCAAAGGGGGAGCGGGCTTACTGTACTTGGCTTGACCAATCACCCAAAATTGGTATTCCAGAAACATCTGCCAGAGACTAAGCTAGGCAGCACATGCCGCTGTCAGGAGCAACCCAACTCCACCTGCCCTGCAGGGAAGACTGGCTGTTGGTTCTTCCATTCCCAGGAACCTCTATAAAGCTGGGGCCCACGGCTCCCTTCATAGGCCAGAACAGAGGGATGCACATCCTAATTCAAGATTCTTCTGGACTGTTCATTAACAACCAGGCTTAAAGCGCCACCTTGTGCCTTTAAGGTGAACAGGGGACTGGAGGTGTGTACTAGAGGCTGCAGAGAATCTCTGCCAGGGTCTTAAAAACTATTCCAGGAGACCCGCCACGGATGAGCACCCGCTGTGTTCAGGCACTTCCCACGCGGGCTGTAGTCTGGGGTCGTGCGGGAAGTGCCTGTGTTCATGCAACTCACGGGGTGAGGACCCAGGAGAGAAAGAGACAAAACCTCTGCCCTCACAAGGCTGCCAAGGAAGGCACTGGGGTGAGGGAGGCAGTAGCAGAGGCCGGGTCATGAGGGTCCCCAGGGGCCCTGGGTCGTACTTTCCTCTAAAAACAATGGGGAGCCGTGAAAGGGACTTTAGAGGGAGGCCTGATTTGACTGACACTTTTAGAATTAACATTCCTATTATCGTTATGAAGCTTCATGTGTCATTAACGTGCCCGTAACACCATTCCAGAACTACCATTCCTTTGGGGCATGAAAACACCGCACTCATCCTCCTCCTGTCCCCTCCCCATGGCCCCTGGGTCTGCTCTTAGGACGAGCTAATGTCTAGGTCACTCCCCATCAGACCCACAGAAGCACTCTCCCCACCAGCTGCCCCTACCTCCTCCGTGACCAGTGCCAGCCTGCCCTCCTGCTGGGGACTCTGCTCACACGGGACACTCTGCAACCATTTCCCTCCAACGCCTCTTGATAGAGGCAAGGACACCCTGTTGGGAGTGGGAGGTGGTGGGGGCGGGTGGAGGGTCCATCCTTGTTGAAACTCTGACCAGCTCCCAGCTTCCCCGTGAGAACTCAGGGTGCTCCCAGCCTCACCTGGGTAGTGACAGCCACGGCCGACACACACTACAGGAGCCCAAGGCTGTTCAGGGAGGACACTGGGGGCGTTCTGTGCCCATGCCCTCATCCATTCCCCTTAAGGCTGCTGTCTGCCTCACTATGACCTGAAAGCGCAGGTGAGGAGCAGAGAAAAGGCACCCAAACCCCCTTCTGGCCATGCTCTCCCACAGCAAAGCTCACTTTCTAGGCCAAAGAACCAACTGTTTTCCAGTAGCTTTTATTCTTCACACTTCAAGCCGAGTGAGCAATTTACAACTGGGTGCAAAGGGAAATAATGTGTCTGCTAAGGGATGGTTCTGTGTACATAACTTCCAAGCAATTGTTTGAAGGCTATTTTTACCAAACTGACACTCTTTGCAAAGTGATATGTCTAAGAGAGAGGAAAGGGTATTTCTGAAGGCATAACAGTGCAAACACTACCACTTACTAGCTATGCAGGCATGGTCCCAGGTTCCCCCCATTCAAACAGAGTAGTGATGCTTACCTGCTTACCTGACCAGGTCAGTGCAGAGCTGAGCCTTCAGAGGTAGAGACAGACACTGGAGGAGCTTTGCTAACCACAGGGTTATGCAGTAAGGTGAGGAGGCAGCAGTAATTCCTCCAACTGGATCTCATGGTTGGTGTTTGCCATGGAGAGACCAAGGAGTCTGATTTGACCTGCATGCACAGGTAACTAGGTGAATGCTGGGGGGGGGGTTCGTTCAAGAGTTCATAAAACATCTTGTAGAAGGGGCACCTTTTCTGATGCCCGCCCAGGGGCCACAGGGATAGCTGGGAGCCTGGGTGTCCAGCTCCAGTGTTCTTGCCCTTTCCCTGGACCTCACCTAGAGCCATGGTACCCAGAAACCATGAGTCCAAGTCCTGGCTTGACAGGGGTCAGGGATGAATGAGCTTACGCTACCGAACGCTCAGGCTCCTCCTATACAAGGTTGCAACAGGTGAGTAAGAAATTTTCTTGATAATTTGAGTGCCCAAAACATCAGTCCCATCAAGGCTGCACTCCCTGGAAAGGCAGTGATGCTGGTTTCCTGATGAGCACAGGATCATCTCCAGGGAGCCAGGGGTGATCTTTACAACTAATGCCATTGAGCTACCCTGACTCAGAGATCTACTTGCTGTGGAGATCCGACAGCGGCCCTGACACTCTCCTCCCAACAATGGTGGCTGAATATTGGAAATTCACCTTCTCTGATGACTCTAAGTTCATGTTCCTGTGCTGACTTTTTCTTCTCTTCAAGTGTTTTTATTATAAATATCTCATGCATTAAAAAAGCACAGAAGAAAATATAGTTAATTCCTCTGTACTGGGTCATTTACCAAAGAAATCAAACATTTCAGACACAGCAGGCACCCAGATGCTTGTCTGCACTCTGGTCCTCCCCACCTGCCTGCCCAAAGGTGACCACCACACCGAACCTCGGGCAATTCTTTCTTCACATGTGTTTATGATTTTACTACATATGTATGTATCCTCCAAATATCATTGCTTATGTTACCTATCCTTACGTAGTATATTAATGATATCACACCAATTATACCTTTATGCTACTTAATTCTTAATTCAGTGTTGTCTTGGGGGCTTACCCATGTTGATACATGTCATCCTGACCCATCCATTTTTCAGTCCTGTGTAATATTCCATTATAGGAATAGTCCATAATTTATCTAGTTATACTCCTAATGGGTGGATATTTAGGCTGTCTTCAATTTTCTGCAATCACAAGCATGGCTGCAGTGGACATTTCTGAGCACGTGTGCTTACACATCCATGTGAGGGTGTGCCTAGGACACACACCAAGGAGTGGAATTGCTAGGTCTTAAGAATGTGCACCTTCAGTCTTGGTCGATATTACCGGTCGTTCCCTGATCTGACTTTAGAGTCTCCTCTCCTACCGGCAGGATGGGTGTGTCTCCTTTCCCTCCTCTTGTCAACCCTGCCAATCTAATGAACCGGGAATGGTATTTCATTATGGTTTTAATTTGCGTTTCTCCTATTCTAGATCTGAGACCTTTATACTTGTTTACTGCAGACACCGGTTCCTCTTCTGCTAATTACCTTGATATTAAGGTAATAAATTTTCCTTGCTGCTTAAGATGGTTGAGACAAATGCTTGACTACTTGTGAATCGAAGCTGCCTGGCTGGAATAGCCACCTCTGGGGCTGCGGGCTCTTCCTGTTTAGGGCAAGAGACATACATCTCTAAGGTCGTTCCTCAGAAGCCCTGAGCCCAGGAAGGCGGCGCTGACTTTTCGCAGCCGTGGTGCTGCCTTGTGTCCCTGCCCCAAATCCACCACGCCTGGATCGGTTGTTCCCAGCATCACCGTGATTCTCTTTATCTCCTTAACAGAGTCCAAGGCCTACAAGCTGAGGCCCTAAGGCTCCCCATGGGCTTAGAACAGGGGAAAAATGAATGCTAACCTAAATAAGATCCCTTGGAGAAACTGGCATTCCCATGCAGTCATCGCATGTGGGATAGTTTATCAATGTACAAAAAGAGTCAGCCACAAAGATGCTTTCCATGGTGTCATTTAGAAGAGAAAAAAATAAAAATAAAGCATAAATAAACAAACCACCTAAATGTCTCTAAATGTCTCTAAATATCAGGGTTTGACCAAAGACGAAATGGTACGTCCCTCCATGGAATGTACTTCGAAGCCATCCAAAGCAATTTGCAGAAGAGTACACAATGTCAGGAAATGTCATTCAAGAGCCTGAACTTGGCATCCATGGGCTCCTGATGAGATGCTTCTGGAAGGGACTTGGCATCTCCTCAGATGCTTATTTAGCATCCTGGGCCCCACACCCACCTCACAGAAGCGAAACTTCTGGCAGGGAGGGCAGGGATCCTAGCAAGCTCCCTTGATGATTCTTGTGCATACCAGCACAGGAGCGTCAATGCCATGGGGATCCTAAAGCAGGAAGAAGCAGGCTGGTGTATTAAAAGAGAACAAGAGCAAGTTACATGCAAATTCAATATATATAAAAACAATCCCATTCGTGTGTGTGTGTGTGTGTGTGTGTGTGTGTGTGTGTGTGTGTGTGTGCTAACAGGTACCTAGGTACCAAAACTTAACAGCAAGTACCTCTAGATCACAATTTCTCAACCTGGGCACTAACATTTGGGGCTGGATAACTGTGGTGGAAGCTGTCCTGCGCTTTGCGGGATGTCAAGAAGCAACTGCCCACCAGGTGCCAGTAACACCCCTTAGTGGTAACAATCAGAACTGTCAGACAGTGTCTCCTGGGAGACAAGATGGCCCCAGGTCGAAAACCACTGCCCGAGATGGAAGGTGTGATAGATGATATTTTACTTTGTTTTTTGTCTATCTGCCCATTTTTTGTTTTTTCTTCCCTAAAATGAATATAAAATATTTTAGTTATGTAAAAACATTGGTGCTTCTTTCTCATTGTCTATGCTGTCAAAATAAAACACACAGATGAAAAGATGTTCATGTTAGTATTTACAGTATGTAAAGTAATTTTATTATGATTTTAAAATAATTATGGAAAAGTACATACAAAGTCCTCCCAAATGTCAATATTCCTAAGAGCTTTAAAACACAACCTTTGGAAGAGCCATCCTGATTTTAAGTATGTATCTTAAAGAAACAATGCTAAATATAGGAAACGCTTTACAAATATAGTTGATTTTTGCAGAGTAATTTATGAAAACAAAAAGCTTAAATACTCTAAAACCAGTAATAGGAAACCAAGTTAATTATGGTACATTCACTTGATAGACTATAAAAGAGTATTAAAATATTTACAAAGAGTTTATAACAGTATAGGGGAAAGGTTTATACCATATTGTTAAAGAGAATGGATACAAAATTGAATATGTGGCACCATCACTGGCAAGAATAAAAATAAAAGTAAAAAGAATTCTGTGCATACACATGACTAAAATAATACACCAAAAGATGTTCAAAGTGGTTGTCAATTGAACAATGGAATCCTGGGTGATTTTTTTTCTCTGTACTCTTTTGAAATGTCCAAATTCTCTACAATAAACGTGTATGTGTGTATAGTCAGAGAGAAAACAGTAAAATTTATTTTTTAAAAACACTTCAAAATGATCAGAAATAAACGTGCCAAAATTTCAGGTAAGAATGTCTTCCTACTGCTCTGTATGCAGATTTCCATCCAGATGCTAAAAATAACTTTGTTCAAAAAATTAAACATATTCAGAAAGTACCACATACAATAAATGTGATTGTATCTACATTTCCCAGCTCTGGGAAGGATACATTTTTTTTTAATTTTTTACATCTCCAAGTCCATTAACTTCTTCATCTCTAATTGTATCCTGAGAAAAGAATGGGGCCGTGAAGGGAAGGATACATTTTAAGGGTAATTACACTAACATGTGGTCAGAAAAAGTAGTACGTAGAAACACCGTAACAGAAACTGATTTTTATGAAAAACAACCTGAACAGGGCTTTGTTTTCCAACCTGGGATCACATTCTTCTAAAACAGAGGATCTCATTTAGAAGGAGATAAAATGATTAGGGTTTGATCAGAATTAACAAATCAAGCACAGATTTCAGCAACCTCACCAAGTTTAACCTAACTTGTTTACATTCATCCAGGGAGATGGACAATTCCAGCTCACAGTGACAAACACGGTGACCACGGACAAAGGCGGCCCCTCTCGCATTTATAAGGCAATATTTGCCCAAGCCGGCCATCCCCAGGTGGCTGCAGTGAATCCTCTTGTTAGCTCGCTGCTCGGTCTTTCATGCGGACCCAGACTATATCTTACAATAGACCTCGAAGAGGGACGCAGCTGCGTGCATCCGGTAGAAAATAGAAAAGGGCATGGCCAGGTTGACCACAATTATCCAGGGCTCAAAGCCAAAGACTATTTCCTCCAATCCGTTGTCATACTCGGGGCGGCAGCCGAAGGCAGGAGGGATCCAGAGCTGCAAGAGAGGAGGGGATGTCCCAGCAGCCGCCCAGGAGGCTGACACAAACCTTGGGCGCTGTCCAGACTCGGGGGCTGCGCCGCGGCTGCCACGGTGACAAGCAGCCCTAGCCACGGAGCCCGCCTCTCCTTCCCTCTTCCTCAGCGCCCCTCCAGAATGAATGCTGCCCAACCCCGTGGGATCCCCCCACCCCTCCAGCGCTCTCCTTGGTGGGTCCTCAGCATCCCTGACCTCACCGGCTCAGTGCCTCCCAGGGCTCACCCCATCCCCGGGGGCGCCTCAGATCCCGGCCCAATGTCCATGTGGGAGGGATACTTACAGAGCAGGCCCCTGGCCTCGTCACCCTCTCTGCTTGTCACTCGCCATTGGCTCCTACTGCCTTCAGCAGGGAGTCCAAATGCCCTCAGCGACAGAGCGCCACCCTCACCTCCACGGCGCCCCTCACGCCCTTCACTCCAGCCTCCCCAGGCTATGCGCAATATCCCAAGCGTGCCTTTCTCTCCCAAGTCTTCAGGGATTTGCTTCTGCCTCTACCTGTTTCAGGGACTCCCTATCTTCCTTCTAGTGCTAAATCCTACTTTTTTCCAAGTCCTGAGACACCACTTCTTCCAGGAAGCCCTCCTTGATCTAACAAGTCCAGGCAGAGACTCCCTGTGTTCCCACAGCTTCCTGCATTTACCTACAGTGGAAGCTGCCTGCTTACCACTCCTACCTTTATCTACCAACGTTCCTGCTTGGAGATCCTGGCCACCTGCGCCTGGGCTATTGCATTCCATGGTCTCTTTTCTGGCTCGTCCTTGACATAGAGAACAGCCCGCAACCCCTGACTAGGGAGGAACCCATGCTTTGGAGCCAGACCTGGGTTCCTGCCACTGACAGACTGTAACTTCACCTCTCCAAGCTTTGGCTTCCTCATCTGCAAGGTGGGAACTGACCCCTGTCTCAGAGGGCTCTGATGAGACTGAATGGCAATTAAGTTTCTAAAACCCAAAGCAACAACCTATCATTTTTGTTGCTCTTGGAACCTGCATACTGGCCCCCTTCTCAGTCTCCTGGTTTCAGTCCCTCCTCCACCTCCCCTTAAGTTTTGGGGCCCTTAACCTTGCTTCTCTTTCACACTGCACACTTCTGCAGGCAGATCCTGGATGACCCCAGTGACCCCATCTCCTGGGGCATCACAGCCTGGAGAAGCCCCCTCCCTTGGGTGTGGCCTGAACCTACTGACTTTCTTGTAACCAACAGAATATGACAAAGACATGGGATGTCACTTCTGAGATTAGGCTACGAAAAGACTCTGGAGTCCATCTGACTCTTCCCCTCCTATGAGATTGGAGGTCAGCTGCCACACTGTGGGCTACTCTACAGGGAGGCCATGTGGCCAGGAAGTGAGGGGGTCTCAGGCCCGCAGCCCAACAACCTGCCAGGAACTGAATCCTGCCAACAGCCATGTAAGTGGGTTTGGAAACAGATCCATTCCCTCACTCCTATCCAACAATCAAGTCTTGGGGGTGGCCAGTGGGGAACCCTGAGAGCAGAGGCACCCAGCTAAGCCACATGTGGGTTCCTGAGCTACAGAAACTGGGAAATAGTGGTCGTGTGGGGGAATTTCTTACATGGCAAAGGTAGCTGATACACGTGGCTTTCATTACCACCTCCCTCCAGAACTTCTGCTAGCCCACAGCCCTGTTGTGTTCTCTGGGATCTGTGATTCTCGAGCTCTGCCAGCCACTCCAGCTGGGTCTTCCCAGGCTCCTCTGTTGGTTCCTCCTCCTTTGCTCCACCTCTTAATGTTGTCTGGTCCCAGGGCTCGCTCCTGAGTCCTTTTTGCTTCTCTACACACAAGACCCCTGGATGATCTCACCCAGCCCCTGGTTGTAAATACCATGCAAATCAGCCTGTGAGTTCCTCATCAGAATCACCAGCCTGGCCCACCCTGGAGAAGTCCAGGCTCCTACATCCTGATGGCTACTTGGGTGGCTAAATGACCTCAAGCTCAACATACCTTCTCCGTCCTCCATCCCATCTACAGCATCTTTCGCCCAGGGGCTCAGTCAAAACTCCAGCTGTCAGCCTCATTTTCCCTCTTATTCTCGTAACCACCCACCTGCCACCCAGTCCATCAGCGAGCCTGGATGACCACGCGTCCGAAGCGCCGTCCGAAGCTGCCCATTTCTCTCCACCTCCACCTGCCGTCACCCTCATCTCTCGCCTGGACATGGCAGCGGCCTCCTCACTGGTCCCTCTGCTCACACTCTTGCCCCTGTCATCGATTTGCCTCTCTGTTGCCAGATGAATTTTTACATAAATAATATTGTATCCCTTCCCTGATTCAACTTCTAAAATCTTCACAGCATACTTAAAATAAAATCTACCCTTCTACATAGGATTTATAAAGCCCTCTGTTAGCTGATCCATTACCTCCCCACTAGCCCGCTCCCTGCATTGTCCCCCATCCACCTGGCCCCAGTCACATAGCTCATCTTCTTCCTCATCCTCAAACAAGACAAGCGCATTCCCACATGGGGTTGGCACTGGCCATTTTATGGATGGCTCATGGCCGGCTCCTCCCTGCTGTTCAGCTCTCAGCTCTAAGGCCACCACCTGAGAAAGCCTTCCTTGCCAATGCAAACCTTCTGATGTGAAGGGGGCACCAATACTACCATGCACGCGCTCCTCATTTATCCTCTGCAGAGCACACATCACTGTGAGGTGTTCTTCCTGCTGGCCAGCCCTGCCACCATTTTGTAGGCCCCAGGGAGGAAGGCCCAGACCTTTCAGGCAGCTAAGAGGCTGGGTTCAGCCAGGACTCTTGGCTGCAGTCAAGGGGGAAGGAGAGAGGGAAGGAAAATGAGAAGAGGGGAAGGAGAGACGATTGAACCTCTTTCCTGCTGTTAAGTAGGCTGGAATTCTTACTATTCCTCCCACTGGGTGCTGGGTCTGTGTCCCCTTCCCTTGAAACTGGGGGATAGTCACTGCTTGACCCATAAAATATGGCAGACCTGATGCCACGCAATATACACACCCAGCCTTGAGAGACTGGCACTTCCCATTTCTTGGAAGGCTGGCCGGTGGGGATCCCTAAGCTCCGGCATGCAAAGCTCACCCACCCTGACGCTGCCCCGCTGGCAGGCCCACCTTGGATGCTGCAGCCAAGCTCTCCAGCCAAGCCCAGCCTTTCAGCCACCCCCACCCGGGGCACCAGGCCTCGGAACCTCCAGCCCAGCCCAGCCACCAGCGTCAGTACAATAAGGAACAGCCAGGCCTTCTGGAATTTGTAACCCACAAGATCATAAGACAACAAAACGGTTGTTTTTGTCATGCATTTGGGGTCATTTGTTATGCAGCAGTGGAAAACTGACACGCCTGCCTGTCTGCTGTGTCCGCTTGGATGTGTCAGAGGCACCTTCCAAGTGACCATGTCAGTGAGGAGCTCATGGTCTTCCTTCCACACTGAGCCCCTCCCAAGCCTGCCCCCTCCGCGTCCCCAGTCTCCGTGAATAGCCTCACTAACTACCCTGAGAAGCACGAGTCAGAACATCTCTCCCCTCACGTGCCACAACATGGATGGCACTGGAGGACGTCACGCTCAGTGAGATAAGCCTGTTACAAGGGGGCAAGTACTGTGTGATCCCACTGATATGAGGTCCACAGAGTCGTCAAACTTGCAGACAGTAAGATGGAGGTCACCAGGAGCTGGGGTGGTGGGCATGGGAGTTGTTTAATGATCACAGAATTTCAATTTTGCAAGACAAAAAGAGTTGTAGAGATGGGTGTACAATAACAGGAATGTACTTCACACTACTGAACTGTACACAAAAATGGTTGAAATGCTAAACTTTATATTGTGTGCTTTTTACTACAATTAAAAATTAAAAAGAAAAAAAACATGAATCAGATCCTGTCACTCCCAGCATAAAACCTTCAAAGGTTTTCTGCGGCCCTTAGGGTGGCGTCCCAGCTGTGGCCATGGCTTGTGAGGCCCGGGTGGGCTG
The DNA here is from genome assembly GCA_032199065.1 of Smutsia gigantea. Taxonomy (NCBI): domain Eukaryota; kingdom Metazoa; phylum Chordata; class Mammalia; order Pholidota; family Manidae; genus Smutsia; species Smutsia gigantea. Next base: position 27,147 of record JAVSCE010000565.1, on the reverse strand, counting down.
CCCGGGCACCCTCGCCCCTTGTTCCCCATGTCCTTCCAGGTGCCTGCCCCTCCATCTCCTCACGCCAGCCTTGCTTTGCATCCGTGCCTTCCCTCGTCTGTCCCTGTGCCCAGACGCCCCCAACCACCACCTGCCACTCTTTCCCCCAGAGGATGCCTTCCCCGACCCCGCGTTTCCCTGCACCCTGAACGACCCTGTCACCACCACAGCCACCCCCTTTCCTGTCCACTCCACGGCCGCTCATTTCCCCACATGGACGTGCACACAGGCACCTCCAGCTGCAGCCTCAGCACCAGCTCCTGGACCTGGACAAGAGCAACACCTGTCCTTGGTCCTTTGTCACCACACAGGGTTAACTGCCGGCCTTCACCATGGCGCAGGGTGAGGCTTCATCCTGCAGTGATTTCCCTTGTGAACAGAGGCGGTGCCTGAGGCCATCAGCAGAGCACAGAGATGGAGGGGAGAAAACGTGTCCTGGGAGGAGCCCCAGGCCTGGACTTTGGGTCCCAACAGACCATCGGTTGCCCCTTGATTCTGGTGTCGCGAGTGGCGCTATCCTTGTTCGTGCTGGTCTAAAAATGCTAGCCCAGTGTTTCACCTGGTGGTCAGGCAAAGAATCAACACGGGGTTGGCTTTTCTGAACTTGCTGAGGAGAGACATACTCCTCCCACGGGGTGTATACAAAAGCAATACGCTTTCGGGGGATTCTAGAAGCCACTCTAACTTTACATGCCTCTGGGCCGACACACCCCTCCTGGGACAGAGGCCTTGCGTCAAGTGCAGAATAACCAGTGGTTACTAATCCTGATCTGTTGTCTTCCTGTTTAACACCCTTGTTCACTGCAGCACACAGAGCGTCTGGCACGCGGCAGGTGCCCCGTAAATGACTGATGAAAGAAGAGGGCCTGCCTGGAGTCAAACTCTTCTGGGACCCCTTCTCCCCTCTGAGCTCCTCACAGCTGTCTGCAGACCTGGAAGGGGACCCAAATCCAGGCGACCCAAAGCAAGAATTAGGTTTGATTGGCAGACACATGGCATTTAGGCTTCAGACGGACTCTCCCAATACTGTGGCTTTAGGGTGAGACCAGGAGCTGCAGCACCTGGGCATGCCCCACCCGAAATTAGGGGGAGGGAGCTCAAACAGCAGTAAGCCGGAGGGGAAACACAGCAGCCCTGACGGTGGGGAGGCAGGTGGCCCAGAGCCGCCACAGGGCGAGGGGCACAGGCTCCATGCCCTGGGGCATCCCCACTGGTCCACCAGCCACTGCCGTCGCTGAGGCCTGTGTGGGGCCACAGACTGCTTCCCTCTCCTTTTCACCAAGCTTTCCCAGCCTTCTGTGTGTCTCTAAAACAGGTCCCAACAACACACAGAACTTTTGATTTCCTTTTCTTCCTCTCCATCACTACGACTGCCCTGTTCAAGTTCCCATAATTTACTATCTGGGCAACTGCAGGGGCTTCTGTTCCATCTCCTAGCCTCTGACCTTGCCTCTCGCATCCTTCCTGTGTGCTGTTGCTAAGGGGGTCACTCCTAACCCAAATCTGAGCAGGTCCTCTACTGCCTTCCGCGTAAAGATGAGACTCAGCCAGGCTTATAAAGTGCCCCTCAAGCCAGATCCATATAAATGGCCCGTCCATCTATTTCCCACTCCACTGCTCTGCTTAACGTGTATGAAATTCATGCTAACTACTTGGTGCTCCCAAAATAGGCCATGGTGTCTTTTGCCTTTTTCCCTTTGAAGGTTGTGTGCCTTGTCCCAAATGCTTTCCATTGCCTTGACCACTTGGTAAACTCCCAACTGTTCCTTGAGGCTGAGGCAGACAATACTGAGTGACTGACTGTACATCTTTTACCTTGCTGCTTTCCATCATAGAGGCTGGAAAGCAAACCATCCACTTCAGCAGCCTCCCTTGTAGCTAGAAGAGGCCATGTGAGAGACATTGCCTGGCACCAGTCTTTCCCTCCTTCTTCCTGTCTTGAACCCAGATGTGATGCCTGGTGCTGCTGCAGCCACCTTATGACCATGTGGCAACAAGACCAATCAAGCATGGTTGAGTGGAAAGATGAACAGTGCCTGGATCCTTGGTAATAGGGTTTAGCTGCCAGATCAGCTCCAAGCAGACAACCACCAGAATTCTGGTCTTTAAGACTGAAGATACTGCTGGTCAAACTTTCTGTTATTTGCAGCCAAAAGTATTCCTAATTGACACTGGGTCTCACCTCAAGCATCCCCTCTTCACTGAAGCCCCTCACTGAATCCATGCTCCAACTACACTTCGCACATGCCCCTGTCCTTTCCTAGCACTTGCCATAGTCACTGTATTATATTTTTCCCTTGTCTCCCTCCCCCACGGTACTGTAATCTTTTGGAGGAAAAAGACTGAGTCTTCTCACCTTTCACCTTTAGTTCCCACCCCAGCCCCTGGCACACGGCAAGTATACTCAGTAAGTGGATTTGTGGAATATAGGCCTACATTCCAGCCTCACTTTTTACACCTTACACCTTACATCTGAATTATTTTGATTACAAGCTACTTCATTCCTTATTTGAAAAAGGCAAGGAAAATAGCCTAAGTAATCTTTTAAAATAAATAGAGAACTTGATGCAGATTACCGAAATGTTGCAGAGGAACAAAAAGGCTGCAATATTCCTCAGGACTCGTCTCTTGGCATTGCCTTGCATGAAATGGGGGCAGCGGGCCAGGCCCTGGGCTCCTTTCCTGATCCTCTCCTCATCCTCTTTGCCACAGCCTTCTCTCAGAGGCATATTACCGTTGGCTGCAGGGGGCATCTCACTGCCCTGGAGGGCCATATCCCTGGCCACAGCTCCACTCTTGAGGCAGGAAGAAGTGAGGGATGTGGCATTACCATTGCAGACTGTGACTACCCGCAGGGCTCTGATGTCCTCGGAGAGCCTCTCCGGCTCTCGGTGAGTAGACTCGATGATGAAGAGGTTCTGGATGTATTTCTCGACAATCACCAGAACGGAGTAGGGCAGGTTGTACCAGGTGTAAGGGGGGCAGGCTTCAGCACAGAGGATGGCCAGGATGGAGCCCCAGGAGATGAGCCAGGAGCCGGAGGCAGTGCCCACCAAGAGGTCTGCATCCAGCTTGCGGGCCGGATTTTTGGACTCATCCAGTGATTTCTCGTCTATCCTGTAAATCCGGATTCCAACCAGCCCTGCAGCCCCCATGAGCGTCAGCAAGGTGATGGCATACAGGTAGAACATGGTGAGTGCCAGCTCGCTCTTGGGTTTGGAGCGCCCGATCTGAATCAGATATACCACCACGACCCCAATGGTGGCAGCCAGCACAGCCAGGCCCAGGACTGAGCCCACCACGACCCCGTGAAACTTGAACTGCATCTTCTGATGCTGATGGCTGTCAACTTTGCGTCCAACGTTTTTCCACAGGACGTAGAGCATCGTGGAAGCCAGGATCTGATACTCTATGTTGAAAGGGTAGAGGTAGTAGATCCCGTGTGAGATGGCAGAGCAGAGAGTCGGGGGTGTGCAGTTACACGGAGGTGTGTGGTCATCTAACACTAGGGGCAAGAGGCAGACCACACGGGAGGGCAGTTAGCATGTATGGGGAAAGCGGAAAAGCAGAAGAAATATTTTCACTCTGGAGTCACGCTTGGGTTTTCCCATTGAATTAAAAACTTTATTCCATGGCTTATTATCATGTTTAATATCATGGCAAAGTTGTCAGCCATGAATATCCCCAAAAGTGCTATAGCATTACATGAATCCTATTTTATCCAGACATCAGAATATTATACAGCCATTGGAAATGGTATTGTAGAAATTTGCTTACCAACATATAAAGATATGCACAAGATATATGAACAAGCAGCTTGTCAATGAGGACAGAGTATGACTCCATTTTTATAAATTATAGATATATAGATGAAAAGCAGATCTATAGACAGAAAAAATCTGAAAGGACATAAACTAAAATGTTAACAATGTTATCTCTGGGTGGAAAAATGGCTGGTGAGTTTTTCTTTATGTAAAAGAAACATCTACAGTGTCTTTTTTCCAGCTTAACTGAAATATAATTGACTTACAAAATATAACATTTTGTAAGTTAAGATGTACAGTGGGTTATTTTCTACTAGATTGTGACTGCATTTTCTAAACCTTCTATGAGAACATGATTTACATGTGTGATTTAAAAATTATTTTTTTAAAATAACTTTGTGAATGAAAATGCATTTTCTCATTAGCAAAGACTTTCCTCTTGAGAAAGCTAGCAAGCGGGGCAGTTGTCACACATTGGCAGCAGGAGTGCAAGTCGGCACCACCTTCTAGAAGGCGATGGAAATGGTATAAAGAACCATTTTATAAGGAGGAGGAAAATGCTGTACATAAATAATGAAATATGTAACAAACACCTTAAAGATGATACAGATAGCATCTCTGATCTACAATTCCTATCTGTTTTGAAGGGACAAGTCAAAAATTAATCAAAGCATTAGGGAAAACTGTGTGTGAAAGAGAGAAAGAGAGAAGAGAAACACCTCAGTGTCCAATAATTTAGAAAGTGTCAAGTGAATTTTGATACAATGGACTAGTAATCAGCCATTAAAATCATGTTATAATAACAATGGGAAAAAGTAAAAACAAATTGTATATCCAGTGTTATTTGTAAAATGCAATTCACAACCCAGTACTCAGTTGTGAAGTCAATTTAGAGGATAGCAACCACTGTATTTTTTAACAGAATGGAATTGTAATGGAATAGAATAGGAAAGAATGGAATGGAATTGAATACAATTGAACTTTGAGAGTGTCTCTGATATAGCAAGATTATTATTTCATGACATATGTGTACACACATATGGGTATGTATGCATTTAGGTTGCAATGTAAAGTCTATTTCTTATGGTAGGTTGCAGTGAAAACAAAAATCGAATATATACAGTATGATCTTAACTATAAATAATAGCACAAGGCAAAGAATCTTAACTATAAATAACTAAATAGCACACCACAGGGAAACTGCCAGATATTAACAGCATTTAAGTACATTTCTGGGTAGGTGTTACTGTAGATGTGTTTCATTTACACTGTCATTTTTTAAATTTATGATATTGCATATACCACTTGTAAAATCAGATGGAAAGCTCTGTGGTAACACTAATTACCCTCCCTTTTGCAGAATGCTGCCAAAGTGAATTTTCAATTCATAAGGAGTTTCTCCGCCACTTGTAACCCTGTACAGTACTACGTAACAGGGGGAGAAATCAAGAGCAAAGGTTCAGAATAACAAATGTTGGAGCTGACAGAGTCCCTTTTCTGTAAATTAATCTAATTCCATCCTTTCACAGAGGTCTCTGGAGCAGACCAAATCCTGGCTAAATCATTTACTTACTGTGTGATCTTGGGCTAGTTGGGTGGCCTCTCTGGGGCTCAGTGGCTTTATGTGTAGCAAGGTCAATGCTGACTACCTCAGAGTGTCGGGACAAGAATTAAATGGGCCACATGAAGTGCCTAGAACAGCTCCAGGCACTCAGCCAATGCTTAGTAAAAGTTTGTTTTTGGTATTGCTGTCAGTGCTGTTACTGTAATGCTACCAACAGGGAAATGAGGCCCAACGAGAGAAGGACTTTCCCTAGTGGGCTGCTGGTGGAGTGGGGTGGGGGCAAAGAACATAGAGCAGTGACCTTGCTTTCAGCAGCCCCACCCCACTGGTGAGGACATGGCTTTAAAGTTGCTCTCCATGCCTGGCCTGGGCTCATACAATGAGTATAATGTGTAGCACATTAAAGCTGGAAGGACTCTTTGAAAGTACATGGTGTGGGTCCCCTCACTTTACCAATCAGAAATGGGAGGCTCAGAGACATGGAATGGCTTCCAAAGGTCACACAGCCAGTATGTGTTGAGAGCAGGCCCCAAACCTGGGGCATCGAGTTCCCGGTACATCGCACCTTCCTCTACCCCACATACCTCTGAACCCCAAGGCTTTAAAAGAGAAGTGAAAGATCACAAATGCTAAAGAATTTTGGGAGAAAATACAAAGATGAGTGCTACAGGCTCTCAAATAGGAGCAAGGGGGATAAAGATGGGTCAAAATTATAAGCCCAGTAGAGTTCGGTAAAAACTTCAAATAAACTGAAACCAATTAACCACAACCCACCATTAGACGTCTATGGACGGTTTAAAGCTATACTTTCAGTAGAAAGAACTGATAATAGAGGCTTAATTAAAAACACAAATAGAAACAACTGCCAATCTTCCACAGTTGTAAACAAAGACATTCTTTTCCATACCAAGCTAAACCATAAGAAATGGTCATCAAAATGATAACCCTTGGGTCTGACCAGTCCCTAAGTCACTGAAGAAACCTTTAACCATGCTCACCACGCCCTATTTGTGGAGCCAGGTTGAGAGACTTGGGAGGTTTAGGAAGGTTTTCGACGAGCGTCATCTGGCTGACGTTGAGCTGGAGGACCTGCAGCTCTTGGGAATCCGCCCGTCCATCTCTGAGCGCCGCAGTCTCTGCAGGTTCCCAAGAACATTCCCCCGCGGCCGCAGAGCAGCTCTGGGCACTCACCTGTGGTTATGTTCCCGAAGCCCAGAGTGATGAGCCGTTCCTTGTGCTCATTCAGTTGGTGCTTTGACTCGTTCAGGACACTGTTGGCCCACAGAAGCAGGTTGGTGAACACCGAGTGGATCACCCCAAACCTGAAAAATATGAGGACTCAGTTCTTGAGCAGCCCTGGGAAGCTTGGAGCCCCAAGGGGAGATGGAGACACTTATGCACACACACACACACACACACACACACACACACATGCCTCCTTCTCAGCCATGTTTCTGGTTTCATCGGGTCACTCAGGCTCTGGGTGGGCCCCTGTCTGGCTGGGAGGGGCAGTTCCACACGACCTTACAAAACCATGGTCTTGGTATTCTGCCTTAATTGTGAACCTGCCAGTACTCAACTCACTGTCTATAGGACAAAAAGAAACTGGATCTTGGAAGAGGGATCCAAGGATGGGAATTGACTAAAAGCAGGCAACCAGCCACACCATACCCCAAGCCCCTTCTTCCAGAAGGGGCCTGGAGAGAGCAGTGAGGAAAAGAAAGATGAAAGGGCTACACCAGCAATCTGGAGAGCTGGATACACCCTGCTGTTGGGTGGCCTACCCCACGTTCATCAACCATCCCCTATGCCTTGCCGCCTACCTCTAAATACACCAAACAAGCCAGCGATGTGCCATCTGGCCTCCCTTGCATCAAGACATGGCCATTCTGGCCAGTGCGATGTGAGGTGAGGTCTACTGGCACTACTTAAAAACTGTTGCTTTCTTGACAAAAAAGGCAAGAATGAGAAAAGCCTATTTAATGTCCCTCTTCCTTTTTTATCCAGCCTTGAATGTAGACATGAAGGCTGGAGTTGTGGCAGCTATCTTGTGTCCATGAAGCAGACAGCATGAGATGAAACCCTAACCCGCTGAGGATGGCAGAGCAGAAATGTAGGAAGAGCCTGTTCTGTGATGACATCATTGAGCTGCTGAAGTCTCAGATTATGTTCAGGAATTAAGCATGGTCACAGAACAGTAAGTAGCCTCACTGGGGTTTAAAGAGTTAGTAAGCAGCAGGGCTGTTCTGACCCAGAGTCCTGCCCTTGGCTCTAGGCTACACTGCCTCCTAAGGAAGAAGAAAGGGGATGGCATGGAAAGTGGACACTGGACTCAGGAACAGAGGAGAGGTCTGTGGGGAACATGGCTCTGATGGGGTTACTGCTTGTTTCAAAACCTCCAAAGTCTCCCCATGCCTGCCAGTTTAAGACATATTCACATTGGCAGCTTCTAGGATACTGAAAAGTGGACCTTGCATTCAGCAGGCAGAGCTAATACTGATTTGAGAGGCTCTCCTTGAAACTTGTGTGTAACTGATCGCTCCTTGGTTGGAGAGCAGAGGCCCAGAGGAAGTATGACCCCAACTTGTTTGACCATGAGCACACTTGTCCATGATCTGCCTACAGGAATCACGGTGCACTGGGTCCTCAACCCTGACCTTTCCTCTCTTCTGAGTTTTAACCTCAGCTGACTCCTCTGGAGCTCCCATGAGTGACCGCAAACAACCTCTCTTTATCTGAACCCTGGCTTCTTTCAGCAGCTGCATAAGGCCTGGGTAAAGCTGGAGAAGGAAACAGCCTTCCAGGGGTGTCTGAGTCAGGTGTTTGCACATCTGCTTGCTCCTCCTGCTTGCCCAGTTGTATAGATTGTGGCCAGCTGTCCCTGGGGCATCTGGGAGACATTGTAAAGAGCTTTTGACAAATGTAGACAATGCCATGTGCCTCAGGCTGGCTGGTTTCTCTTTTACTTATAATACACTCAGCTCCCCTTTCTCTTCCTCTTTCCTGGTCTAAATGGTGTTGTCCAATCCCAGGCCCACTGAACCCAAAAAGAAAACACCAGAGCTGCCCACAGATGCAGGCTGTTCTGCCATGCAAGCCCCCTTTGAGCTGGTAGCCTCCTGTTGGTTTGATCTGGAAACCGTCCTACAAACCAAGGGCAGACATCATTTCCTAATACCAGGTTGCTTTTCTTATACTTGGATCTGATAACATGACATCACAATAAAGAGAAGGTTTCCATGAGCCATTTCCAATCTTAATTTGATTTCCATCTCTGCTTTCACAACTATTATTCCTCTAAACCTCACTCTTGGGAAGAGTAAATGACTCAAAGCAGTTAAAGGGGATTCTCAGATCAAGAGAAAAAAACCCTGTATGTACTAAAAGCATGGAATATTGGCTCCAAAGACCAGAAAAAACAATAAGACAAGGACTGGTAAATTCTGAAGCCTCCAGAGCCTGGCGGTAAATGTCAGTGAATAAAGCAGTTCCAGGATATATTAGGGAGTGGTGGGGACTGTAGCAAACTGAGGACAGCCCCATCTGGAGGGAACAATCCCCACTCAGTTCTAACCCCTTGTTGCCATAAACACTCCGGATTCCCAAATCTTTCTGTTTTTCTAGAGAAATCTAAATTTAAAACTTAAAGGTGGGAGATTAAAGATGGCGCTATGAGAGGTGAGACACAGGCTTCCTCCTAAAACCACATATAATACCAAAATATAATTTATACAACTAATCCTGAAAGAGCAACAGGAAAGAGGACTGTGCCAGACTGCACACACCTAGAGAAAAGAGCAGACCTCACAGAACAGGGTAACGTACCAAAGCTGTGGCCCAGTGGGACCCAAGCCCTTCCCCCACCCCAGCTTACCAGCAGGAGGAAGAAAAATTGAGCAGGGAGGGAGTGGAGGCCTGGGACTGCTGAATTCCTAACTCCAGAGACCTGCTCTGGGAGCACAAACCTCATTTCATGGTGCTTGCATGATACTCTCATGATCACAGGATTGGAAAGCTAAGACAGGCATAATTCCTGGAGAGACTGAGATTCCAGCCGCTTGTGGAAAGCAGGGATCCATATCCGGCTGCTCTGGGACAAAAGAAAGGCGGGCAGTCTGAGAGACTTCCTAACAAGGAAGCCCTTAGCAAGAGGGCTGCTAAAGGGGCAAGGATTAAACACACCTTATTGCTCAGGAGAGAGGACTAGCAGACAAAATTGTCTGGGTGCACTCTGCCCAGCAGGTAGGGAGCTTTGCCATATAGACTTTCATATTTAAGGAGGAAGAAGAAATCTTCCACCTTAGATGATCTTCAGGTGCTCCAGCTCCCTGGCTGGCTACACAGCTCCAAGGACCCCCTCCGTGACACTCAGTCTACAGCACCTTTCTCCCAGCCAGCCCCACCTGGCTTGCAAACCAGCAAACCCTACGCTGGTGTTAGCCCAGCCAGAGGGAAGATCTGTCTACAGCAACTACAAACACAAAGCATAGAGGCTTATAGCTGTGTGATTGGCCTACTGGTTCAGGCAGTGGAGAAAGGCATAGCAGCCGGGAAGCAGGAAACAGCTCTTTCCTCCCCCCAGGCACCAATACCACTCCCCTGTGACCCCTGACATTGCTTCAGGGGCTGAGCAGCTCCAGGGAGTAGAGCTTCTAGGCAGTAGAGGGTGCCATATACAAATATGAAACGCCAAAGGAACCTGGTTCAGAGTCAAATTACTAATACCACTCCTGAGAAAGATTTAAATGACATTGACCTCATGACTCTTTCTGAAAGGGAGTTCAAAATAAAAATCATTAACATGCTCATGGAGGTATGGAAAGATATGCAATAACTCAGGAATGAATTCCAGTCAGAGATCCAGCCGTTGAAGAGCACAATGGAGGGTATTAAAAGCAGATTGGATATGGTAGAGGAGACAGTAAATGAAGTAGAAACTAGAGAAGAGGAATACAAAGAAGCTGAGGCACAGAGAGAAAAAAGGATCTCTATGAATGAAAGAAAATTGAGAGAACTGCGTGACCCATCCAAACAGAACAATATTCGCCGTATAGGGTTACCAGAAGAAGAAGAGAGAGAAAAAGGGATAGAAAGTATCTTTGAGGAGGTAATTGCTGAAAACTTCCCCAATATGGGAAAGGAGATAGTTTCTCAGGCCATGGAGATGCACAGATCTCCCAACACAAGGAACCCAAGGAAGACAACACCAAGACATATAGTAATTAAAATGGCAAAGATCAAGGATAAGGACAGACAATTAAAAGCAGCCAGAGAGAGAAATAAGATCATATACAAATGAAAGCCCATCAGGCTATCATCAGATTTCTCAACAGAAACCTTACAGGCCAGAAGGGAGTGGCATGATGTATTTAATGCAATGAAGCAGAAGGACCTTGAACCAAGAATACTTTATCCAGCAAGATTATCATTTAAATTTGAAGGAGGGATTAAACAATTTCCAATTAGCAAAAGCTGAGAGAATTTGGCCCCCACAAACCATCTCTACAGTGTATTTTGGAGGGACTGCTATAGATGGAAGTGTTCCTAAGGTTAAATAGCTATCACTAAAGGTAATAACACCACAGTAAAGAAAGCAGAACAGCTAATTACTAAGAAAATGCAAAATTAAATTAACTATCCCCAAAGTCAATCAAGGGATAGACAAAGAGTAAAGAATATGATACCTAACATATATAAAGAATGGAGGAGGAAGAAAAAGGAGGAAGAAAAATAAAAAGCCTTTAGATTGTGTTTGTAGTAGCATATTAAGTGAGTTAAGTTAGCCTCTTAGATAGTAAGGAAGTTAACTTTGAACCTTTGGTAACCACGAATCTGAAGCCTGCAATGCCAAAACGTACATACCTATCAATAATCACCCTAAATGTAAATGGACTGAACACATCAATCAAAAGACATAGAATCACTGAATGGATAAAAAAGCAAGACCATCTATATGCTGCCTACAAGAGACTCACTTTAAACCCAAAGACATACACAGACTAAAAGTGAAGGGATAGAAAAAAGATATATTTCATGCAACTAATAGGGAGAAAAAAGCAGGAGTTGCAGTACTTGTATCAGACAAAATAGACTTCAAAACAAAGAAAGTCACAAGAGACAAAAAAGGACATTACATAATGATAAAAGGGTCAATCCAACAAGAAGATGTAACCATTATAAATATCTATGTGCCCAACACAGGAGCACCTACATATGTGAAATAAATACTAACAGAATTAAAAGGAGAAATAGAATGCAATACATTCATTCTAGGAGACTTCAACACTCCACTCACTCTGAAGGACATATCAACCAGACAGAAAATAAGTAAGGAGACAGAGGCACTGAACAACACAATAGAACAGATGGACCTAACAGACATCTACAGAAGTCTACACCCAAAAGCAGAAGAATACACATTTTTCTCAAGTGCACATGGAACATTTTCAAGAATACATCATATACTAGGCCACAAAAAGAGCCTTGGTAAATTCAAAAAGATTGAAATTGTACCACCCAGTTTCTCAGACCACAAAGGTATGAAACTAGAAATAAATTACACAAAGAAAATGAAAAATCCCACAAACGCATGGAGACTTCACAACATGCTCCTATATAACCAATGGATCAATGACCAAATAAAAACAGAGATCAAGCAGTATATGTAGACAAATGACAACAATAATTCAACACCGCAAAATTGGTGGGACGCAGCGAAGGCCATGCTAAGAGGAAAGTATATTGCAATACAAGCCTACCTCAGGAAAGAAGAACAATCCCAAATGAGTAGTCTAAACTCAAAATTAACGAAACTACAAAAAGAAGAACAAATGAGGCCCAAAGTCAGTAGAACGAGGGACATAATAAAGATTAGAGCAGAAATAAATAAAATCGAGAAGAATAAAACAACAGAAAGAATCAAGGAAAGCAAGAGCTGGTTCTTTGAGAAAATAAACAAAATAGATAAACCTCTAGCCAGACTTATCAAGAAAAAAGAGTCTATACACATAAACAATCAGAAATGAGAAAGGAAAAATAACTACAGATACCACAGAAATACAAAGAATTATTAGAGAATATTATGAAAAATTATATGGTAACAAACTGGATAACCTAGAAGAAATGGACAACTTTCTAGAAAAATACAACCTTCCAAGGCTGACCCAGAAAGAAACAGAAAATCTCAACAGACCAATTACCAGCAACGAAATTGAACTGGTAATCAAAAACCTATCTAAGAATAAAACGCATGGACCAGATGGCTTCACTGCTCAATTTTATCAAACATTTAGTGAAGACCTAATACCCATCCTCCTTAATGTTTTCCAAAGAGTAGACGAAGAGGGAATACTTTCAAACTCATTCTATGAGGCCAGCATCACTCTAATAGCAAAACCGGGCAAAGACACCACAAAAAAACAAAATTACAGACCAATATCCCTGATGAACATAGATGCAAAAATACTCAACAAAATATTAGCAAACCGAATTCAAAAATACATCAAAAGGATCATCCATCATGATCAAGTGGGATTTATTCCAGGGATGCAAGGATGGTACAACATTCGAAAATCCATCAACATCATCCACCACATCAACAAAAAGATGGACAAAAACCACATGATCATCTCTGTAGATGCTGAAAAAGCATTTGACAAAATTCAACTTCCATTCATGATAAAAACTCTTAACAAAATGGGTATAGAGGGTAAATACTTCAACATAATATAGGCCATATATGACAAACCCACAGCCAACATTATACTTAACAGCGAGAAGCTGAAAGCTTTTCCTTTAAGATCAGGAACAAGACAAGGATGCCCACTCTCCTCACTTCTGTTCAACATAGTTCTGGAGGTCCTAGCCAAGGTAATCAGACAACACAAAGAAATAAAAGGCACCCAGATTGGCAAGGCAGAAATTAAACTGTCCCTGTTCGCAGATGACATGATATTGTACATAAAAACCCTAAAGAATCCACTGCAAAACTCCTAGATCTAATATCTGAATTCAGCAAAGTTGCAGGATACAAAATTAATACGCAGAAATCTGTGGCATTCCTGTGCACTAACAAAGAAGTAGCAGAGAGAGAAATCAGGAAAAAAATTCCATTCACAGTTGCATCAAAAAGAATAAAATACCTAGGAATAAACCTAACCAAGGAAGTGAAAGACCTGTACTCTGAAAACTACAAGACGCTCATGAGAGAAATTAAAGAAGATACCAATAAATGGAAACACATCCCGTGCTCATGCATAGGAAGAATTAATATTGTCAAAATGGCCATCCTGCCTAAAGCAATCTACAGATTCAATGCAATTCCTATCAAAATACCAATAGCATTCTTCAACGAACTAGAGCACATAGTTCTAAAATTCACATGGAACCACAAAAGACCCCCAAATAGCCAAAGCAATCCTGAGAAGGAAGAATAAAGCTGGGGGGATTATGCTCCCCAACTTCAAGCTCTACTACAAAGACACAGTAATCAGGTTAATTTGGTACTGGCATAAGAACAGACCCACAGACCAATGGAACAGACTAGAGAGGCCTGATAAAAATCCAACCATATACGGTCAATTAATATATGATAAAGGAGCCATGGACATACAATGGGGAAAAGACAGCCTCTTCAACAGCTGGTGTTGGCGAAACTGGACAGCTACATGCAAGAGAATGAAACTGGATTATTGTTTAACCCCATACACAAAAGTAAACTTGAAATGGATCAAGGACCTGAATGTAAGTCATGAAACCATAAAACTCTTAGAAGACAATATAGGCAAAAATCTCCTGAATATAAGCATGAGTGACTTCTTCCTGAATTCATCTCCTTGAGCAAGAAACAAAAGGAAAAATGAACTCATGGACTACATCAAACTAAAAAGTTTCTGTACGGCAAAGGACACCATCAACAGAACAAAAAGGCATCCTACAGTATGGGAGAATATAATTGTAAATGACATATCTGACAAGGGGTTAACATCCAAAATATATAAAGAACTTACATGCCTCAATACCCAAGAAGCAAATAACCCGATTAAAAAATGGGCAGAGGATATGAAGAGACAGTTCTCCAAAGAAGAAATTCAGATGGCCAACAGACACATGAAAAGATGCTCCACATCACTCATCATCAGGGAAATGCAAATTAAAACCACAATGAGATATCACCTCACACCAGTAAGGATGGCCAGCATCCAAAAGACTAAGAACAACAAATGCTGGCGAGGATGCAGAGAAAGGGGAACCCTCCTACACTGCTGGTGGGAATGTAAGCTAGTTCAACCATTGTGGAAAGCAATATGGAGGTTCCTCAAAAAACTAAAAATAGAAATACCATTTGACCTGGGAATCCCACTCCTTGGAATTTACCCAAAGAATACAACTTCTCAGATTCAAAAAGACATATGCATCCCTATGTTTATTGCAGCACTTTTTACAATAGCCAAGATATGGAAGCAACTTAAGTGTCCATCAGTAGATGAATGGATAAAGATGAGGTGGTACATATACACAATGGAATATTATTCAGCCAAAAGAAAGAAACAAATTCTACCATTTGCAACAACATGGATGGAGCTGGAGGATATTATGCTCAGTGAAATAAGCCAGGTGGAGAAAGACAAGTGCCAAATGATTTCCCTCATTTGTGGAGTATAACAACGAAGCAAAACTGAAGGAACAAAATAGCAGCAGACTCAGAGACTCCAAGAAGGAACTAGTGGTTACCAAAGGGGAGGGGTGTCGGAGGGTGGGTGGGGAGGGTGGGAGACGGGATTTGGGGGTATTATGTTTAGTACACATGGTGTGGGGGATCGAGGGAAAAACAGTGTAGCACAGAGAAGGCAAATAGTGAATCTGTGGCATCTTACTACACTGATGGACAGTGACTGCATTGGGGTATGGGAGTGACTTGATAATATGGATAAATGCAGTAACCACATTGTTTTTTCATGTGAAACCTTCATAAGAGTGTATATCAATAATACCTTAATAAAAAAAAACTTAAAGTTGGTAAGTAACTAAAAACTGCTTAACACTTTGCCCTACAAACAAAACAGGCTAAATCAAGCTACATGCATACCTGGTCACGTTTCTCACTGCCCGATCTAGGGAAGAGACCCAGAGACAGAGACAGTCTTGTGTCCAATCACTCAACAAGAAGGTCCAGGCAGGACTGTGTCCTTGTCACTCACATGAAAGACTGGGGGGTATATACCTGGTACCTGGCCCAGAGCAGCATTGTCCAAAGAAAAGATAATGCAAGACACAGATATGAAGCACATGTGTAATTTTAAATTGTCAAGTAGCCACATTTTTTAAATCCAGTGAGAAGGAACAGGTGAAAATAATTTTAATCATATTTTATTAAGTCCTGTATATCTAGCATACTGTGATGTCAACATATAATCAACAGCAAAAAAATTATAGTTAAGATATTTTATGTCACATTTGTCATTCTAGTCTCTGAAATTTGGTGTGCACTTTATACTCAGAGCACATGTCAGCTTGAACCAGCCACAGTTCAAGAGCTCAGCAGCAACACGGGGCTGGAGGCTGCTGTGTTGGACAACCCAGGTCTAGAAAGCAAAGCCAAAGACCTTTCTGCCTGGAGGGAAGTGGGCCCAAAGGTCACGACGCTGAGATTAAATAAGTGACTAAGCAAAGAGAAAGTCCTGCCCAGGAAACCCAGCTGGCCCCTGCAGTCACTGTAAAGACATGGAAATAGCCATGGATTTAAGGTCAACTTTCACATCCCACGAGCTATGCACAGGTGAACTGCCTGACCTGGAACATCTCCTTCGTTTCTCTGAGCCTTAGTTTCCTCATCTGCTGAATGGAATCACAATCGGTCCTATTGACCCTAACTGACAAGGCTGTTGCGAGAGAAGACCTCCTCAGTAACACACATAAAAGAAAGTGTGTTATACATAGGCAAGCTCACTCTGCTCAGCCAGGAGGTCCTGGCTACAGACAAGCTGCCTAGTAGACATTTGTTGAAAACATCTCAGCCTTTATGCCAAACAAATAATGAGGTATGCTCAAAAATATTGACTGAAGATGTTCATCACAGTGCTATTTATAATGACAACAACATTTTCAGGAAGATTCAATGTCTCACAATAGGTGTTGTAGACTGGATTGTGTCTTCTCAAAATTTATATGTAGAAGCCGTAACCCCTAAGGTGACTGTATTTGGAGGTAGGGCCTCTATGAAGGTAATTAAGGTTAAATGGGGTCATCGGGGTGGAATCCTAATCCAACAGGACTGGTGTCCTTATAAGAAAAGGAAGCGACACCAGAATTCTCTCTCTTCCTGCCCAGAGGAAAGGCCATGTGAGTATATGCAAGAAGGCGGCTGTCTGCCAGCCAAGGAGAGAGGCCTCACCAGAAACCAGCCCTGCTGGTACCCTGATCTTGGACTTTGAGTCTCCAAAACAGTCAGAAGATAAGTTTTTGTTGTTTAAGCCACCCAGTCTGTGGACTTCTGTTATGGTGGCCCGAGCAGACTAACATCACGGTATTAGTTAAACTGTGGTGACGACATACTAGGCAATCAGTAAACACCATGGTGTAGAAAAAGACTGACAGCAGGAAATGTTAACTATAAAACAAAAATAAAGGCAGAGTGAGAAGAGCAGGATCACAACTGTGTAAAGGAAAAAGGGAAGAACTATGTATCTACTCATGGAAAAAAGTCTGGAAGGAAACATCAAAATGTTCACAATGCCGTCTGGGTGGTGGGTGCCTCAGCTCAGGCTGCTATCACAAAACGGCTGACAGTTATCTCTCCAGTTCTAGAGGCTGGAAGTCCAGGATCCAGGTGAGGCGGGCTGGGTTCCGGTGAGGGCTCTCCTGCTGACTTGCAGACGGCCATCTCCTCACCATGCACGCATGTGGCCTTTCCTCTAGGTGTGCAGAGAGAGGGTCCCCAGTGGCCCTTCCGACAATGACACTAATCTCACCGGGGAGCCCCCCCACATGACCTCATCTATACCGAGTTGCCCCCCAAGGCCCCACCTCCAAACACCAAACAGCATCATCACGTCAGGGGTTAGAGCTTCAACACCTGAATTTGGGGAGGACTGAAACATTCAGTCCATACAGTGGCAATAAGGTGATTTTTCAGCTCTACTGTACCCTTACAAGCTGTATCAGGGAAGAAAGTACAATTTTTAAAGACTCTCTGTGGAGTAGATGAAGTGAAACCCAAGAGCAGCACATTTCCCCTCCAGCAGGAGCAGGGCCCAGCCCAGCCAATGGGAGGAACAGCGGGTGACATGCACATGCTTCTCGTTTCCCGGCACACCGAACGGGACAGACCAGGAAAGAAATGCCACCCCCCCCCACTTGTACTCTGGAGACCTGGGTAAGTCCCCCCAGCCTGCTGGCACCTGCTGCTTCCCCCATGTGATGCAGAGTAACACAGTTACCCTCACAGAGCCCACAGGAGGACTAAACGTGGGTTGGATGTGGAAGTCGTTGTCCTGCTCTCAGGGACCATTAACTTGTCTTTGCTGGGTCCTTGGGGCCTGGACTTCATTTGACCCTGATTTGTCCTTGAGAGCCCATTTGTCCGTTCCTTTCCCCTGGAGGCAGGAGCATCCATGCTCAACTCTGGTCCCTCTCCTGCCACTCCTCCCTTGCTCCTCCCCCAGCAGGAAGCATGGCCTCTCCTACTAACACAGGGGTTGAAGATAACTGCCAAGGCTACAGCTGGGGCTGTGCAACAGGCGGCCAGCGCACAGCTCCAGGGCGATACACGCCTGGGACTCCTGGCCCACCGCTGCTGCCCATCCCCAACAGTGCCTGCAGCGGGCCCTGCACACAGTAGGCGCTCAACAGATGCCCAGCTGCTTGTTGAAGCTGATCCTTTATGCATAATGAGGTTAGTGAAAGTTATTTCTATTCCAATAGTCTATTAAAATAGTTCTATCCAGTGGTGGTATATAAATCAATCTTTAAATGTCAGTTGTCATTTCAAAGGCACTGGAGAGTTTTGTTCCTGATTGACAGTTGATGATGAGGGATCTTTCTATAGAGCAAGTACGGGTCCCTTTCTTCACCTCTATGTATGCACGTAGGGCTTTCCCCTTGCATTTAGGTAATCCACCCCATTATCCTGCAGATTCTTTCCCTGGATCCTCACATCACCTCCAGAGAGAGATGGATGGAGTCATCATGGACCCAGCACACTGCGTGCTTGCTATGCACCAGGCACAAGCTTTACATCACTCAGTCTTCAGACGTTGGTGTGCTAATATCTCCATTTTATAGATGAGGAAACTGAGGATCACAAAGGGGAAGTGCAGAGTGAAATTGCAACCGACATCCCCCTACTTCCAGGACTGCCCAGGAAGAGGCGGGGTCTCTCCTCAGGGCCACGCGTGAAGGTGTCGCTGCTCAGGGTGGACAGGAGAGTTGCTCTCACTTTTATAACCCAAGAAGATGGCAGTGATGAGTTTTGTTTGTCCCAAGGGAACACCAACTTCAACATGCACGGCAATTATCCAAGATTGTTACCTTTCCAGTGTTTTGAAAGATTGGATGATATCCTTTGCATGCCCCCAAAGAAAATATACCTAGAAGGGAATGAAGGAAGAAAAGAAAAACACATCAACAGGAAAAGTATCATTATATCTGCACCCTTGAGAAGCTACACAACTTTAGGAAAAGGTGTGGGAAAATACTGGGGACATCAGCGACCTCCCACCCCAAGAACGGCAAGTCGCTATCCTCATCTCAGGTGTCAGTGCCATTCCCTGGTGGGGACAGTGCTTGGGAATCACTGGGGTGAGATTCTGGTGAGGTGTCCAGGCTTAGGAGGAAATGGTGCCAAGGCAGATTGCAGATGTCTGCCGTGGGGCCATGGGGAGTGGCAGCCGGCTGTCCTAACCCCTGTGGACCTGCTCACATCCCCAGGTTAGGCTTCCTCTGAGAAATGGCCAAGGGCAGTTACTGTGCCAGGGGCCAGAACCCAAACTTTGAGTGCTTTAAAGAAAACAGATTTGCTTCGGGCTGGCCTTCTATTTCACTCTGTCATATGCGCTGTGCAGCCCCCAGCATGCACTGCCTAGTAGCAGCACAGGGTAGGCGCTACCGCGGGGAGGCTGGGGTGGGACCTGTGTGCCAAGCCTGGCAACTTTGGACTGTGGCAAGATGGTAAACTTCCCTGCATCTGGTTTCCCATCTGTGAAATGGGGGTGACAGCAGAACCTATCTGGGAGGGTATTGTGGCCATTAGCCTTAACCAAGTGCTCACTGCAAAGTGTTTCACACACATCAGCACCTTTAATCCTCCAAACGACATCATGAAGTAGGCACTTTACAGATGAGACCATGAGGCCCAGGGAGGTAAGTAATTTGCCCGAGGTCACACTGCTGCTGTGAGCAGAGCCACGGGGTCTGAGCAGAGTCTGTGCTTAGAAGCCCAACACCAAAACTGCTCCCCAGTCTGTGCCCATAACCCAGCTCTCCTCCCCGTCATGTGGAAAGGCTACATATCCACAGAATGCCCTCTTTTAATAGTCTCCGATGCACCACACCCCTCCTTCACTGACAACTCCGGAGTTCTCCCCTGTGTAGAAACCACCCTGCACCTCAAAGCTGGGGGAGAGGCCCTCCCACATCACTGGGAGACTTTGGTCAAAGCATCGAGGCCTCATGTTGTCATGGTCTGTCTTTGTGGATGTCTCTCCATCGGACTGACATGTCCGTAGGGCGCAGAGAGGAAAATGACTTGCCCAAGTCACAGCTGCTGCTTCTCCTCCACACAAGCCACCCTGGAGGTCCATGAACTTGGTCCCTGACACTGTCATTGCTCAGAATATTTCTGGGTTCCCATTTTAAGAAAGTCCCTGTTTAAGCTCAGACCATAGTTCTTCACCCTGTGTTCCCAGTACTGAGAACAGTGTTTGCTGGTTCAGTGGGGAAGGGAGGAAGGAAGTTAGTTCATTCTTCCTGGTCTCATGAAAGCTTTCCACGCTGACACTGCTCTCACCGTGAGTCTCTGTCATCATGAGATCTGATTCCCCAAAATAAACAGCCAGTTAACTCTTGTATTAGTTTGCTGGTACCTCCATAACAAAATATTCCAGACTGGTGGGCTTAAAACAACAGAAGTTTATTTTCTCACACTTCTGAAGGCCAGAAGTATAGATCAAGAGGTTAGCAAGGTGGTCACTTCTGAGGCCTCTCTCCTTGGTGGATAGATGGCCTTCCCCAGTTGTCCTCACACTATTGTTCCTGTGGGTGTCTGTGCCCCAGTCTTTTCTCGTAAGGGCCTCTCCTGAGTCCTATTGGATTGGGGCCCACCCATATGACCTCATTTAGCCTCCATTACCTCTGTAAAGACCCTGACTCCAAACACGGTCACACTCTGAAGTGCTGAAGGTTAGGATTTCAGCACATGAATCTGGGGAGAGCACAGTTCAGTCCAGAACAAATCTCAAATGCAAGGTGACCCCTTCAAACTAGTCCCCCAGGAAGCTGCTGGCCTTCCACCATGCTACCGCAGAACCAACCAGCTGCCCAGCTCATTTGGCAAAGAGCTTCAAAGAGCTTCGCTGGTGAGAATGTGTTTGATCTCAAGAAACATCCTAAGATCACCAAGAGCTGCCTGGCAAGTCACCTGGGTGCACAATCTGGAGACCACTTTGGATAAAAGATGGAGTTCAAAATTGGCATCATTGGCACCCGGGGGGTGGAAAATTGGTCCTGAAGGATGTTCTCGAACTGGGAATCCAGAAATATTTGAACAATAATAGTATCCACGGACCGAGTTCATGGCCTCGTATGGAGGAGAAGACCACTTGTCTTGACTCTAACTTCAGTCAAGTCATTTGTCTGCTCTGATCTCCAACTTCTTCCTTAGAAAGGACCGTGATGATCCAACACCTGTGTTTTTGGGGTTGTTGCAAGCATTTCACAAAGTGATAAAGGAAAATACTGTGAATACTCCAAGTTATACAGAAATATTAATTGCTACTTTGATCATTAGAGTAACAGGGATCCCACCTCTGATACCATTACCAGGGATTTTTTCTCAGGATGAAAGTTACACTGAAGGTCCATCTAAGATTCTTTTTAAACATGAGGTTTTTCTGATTCTAAGCTATATATTTAAATTATGTATGTCAAATCCTTATTTCTCAGCCACACCAAGTTGAACAACGCTGAGAAAGAGCCTCTCATACATTTCGAAAAGATTTTAATCCACAAGTAAGCAAACTAAAAAAGTGATTTGATGACCCAGTGGAGTGACTGTAGTGGCTTCCAGAGGTAATGAAAATATTCTAAAACTGATTGTTGTGATGGATTCACAGCCCTGTAAACACACTAAACCACTGAACCGTCCACTTTAAAAGGATGAATTGTATAGCATATGAATTATAGCTCAATAAAATTGTTTTATTAAAATTCTCCCAAGCCTTTTCTGGTGAACTCCAGCTTAGCAGAATTTTCTGACCCTTCATCATCACAGGTTCTGCCTCATAGGATTCCCACAAAGATGGCCAAGGGGACCCAGAGTCCCCTTTTACAGTGGAGGCAGCTGAAGGACTAAGCCTCAGAGAGAGACTTGAGCTCACCTTACACTGCCCTCCACATACTCCACTTTAAATCCCCTGGGATACACTTAAGGAACCAAGGCAACATACATAAATGCCACGTGGTTTACCTGCAATAAAGTATGTACTGCATGTGTAACAGGAAAAACTCCTTCAGTGGCTGATAAACATTCAGAAAATCCAACGAAGTACCCAATTTTAAGGCATCCCAGGATGATGGTAATGACTGCAAACAACGTGATACTCCCTAAATGGAGGGCGGGGGGAAGGGATAGAAACACACACATATGAACATTTATTAATATGCACTTACATTTCAAAATAAATTACATTAAACCCTCACATATATGATCAATGATTTAACAAGGCTGACAAGACCACGCAATGGGGAAAGGATAGTTGTTTCAATAAATGGTGCTGGGAAATTGGATATCCACCTGTGAAAGAATGAAGCTGGAACCTTACTTCACACCATATACAAAATTAACACAAAATGAATCACGACTTAAAAGTAAAACGTATAACTATGAAACCTTTGGAAGAACTCAGAGGCGAATATCTTTATAATGTTGGATTTGGTGATTTATTGAATATGACACCAAAAGCACAAGCAACAAAAGTAAAAATAAATAAACTCAACTGCATCAAAATGAAAAACCATTTGTGTATCAGAGAACACCATCAAACCACAGAATGGGAGAAAAACACATTTAAAAAATGGGCACAGGACTTCCGGGAAGATGGCAGCATGAGCAGGGTGGCAGAAATCTCCTCCCAACACTATATTTATCTACGAAAACACAGCAAATACATCTATTCCTAAAAGAGAGACCAGAATACACAGGAAAGCGCACAGCATGCGGCTACACCCAAGAGGACTCGGCACCCCAAGAGGCGGGTAAGATACGGAGCCGCGACCCGGCGGGACCCAAGCACTCCCCCACCCCAGCGCACTGGCGGGAGGAGAGGATTCAGAGCCGGGAGGGAGTGGAAGTACACCCCGCAAAGTAGCCAGCCCCGATGATCTGCGCGGGGAGCGCTGACCCACATTGCGCAGTGCAGCGGAGATTGGAGAGACAGAGGGACAGGATCTGAGCGGGGAACGCACCAGGGTGCTTGCAGCCGGCTCCAGGGAAGGAGAAAAAAAAAAGCGCACGCTTTCTTCAGCGGTCTTAAAGAGACTGGAGCCCAGCAGAGGAGCCGGATTGCCCCAGCACACTCAGCCCAGCAGGCTGGGAGTCCTGGAGAGTTTCAGACGCCTTAGCTGGTGACTGGGGAAGCCGGGCCATACTTAACACTTCTAACTGAGATCAACAGCCTCCCATTCGTTCCCACCCCGGCCAAAGAGATAAAGGGCCCTGCAGAATGGCGTGGCCACAGCTGTGGAATAGTGGGGCAACAGCGCCACCTACAGCATTCTCACAGAATCTACTCCCGGTGGGCGTTTTTTTGTTGTTTTGTTTTTTGTTTTTTCTTTTCTTTCATTTTTTTCTCTTTTTAAAGTCTTAAAGAGCCCAGGTGACATACGTGGCAACTACCAGCAACCAATGCTATAGCCATGAAAAGACACAGGAATATGGTTCAGACCAAAATCAACCAGACAACGCCAGAGAGGGAGCCTGAAGGATGGAAATGCACAGTCTTCCTGAAAAAGAATTCAGAATAAAAGTCATAACCATGCTGATGGACCTACAGAGAAATGTACAAGAGCTGAGGGAGGAAGTGAGGGAAGTGAGGAAAGACAATGCAGAAATCAGACAAGCAATCGACGGGCTTAACAGCAGACTGGATGAGATGCAAGAGACTGTTAATGGAATAGAAATCAGAGAACAGGAATATAGAGAAGCTGAGGCAGAGAGAGATAAAAGGATTTCTAGGAATGAAAGAATATTAAGAGAACTGTGTGACCAATCCAAACGGAACAATATTTGCATTATAGGAGTACCAGAGGAAGAAGAGAGAGAAAAAGGGATAGAAAGTGTCTTTGAAGAAATAATTGCTGAAAACGTTCCCTCGCTGGGGAGGGAAATAGTCTCGCAGTCCACCGAAGCCCACAGATCTCCCAAAACAAGGGACCCAAGGAAGACAACACCAAGACACATAATAATTAAGATGGCAAAGATCAAAGATAAAGACAGGGTATTAAAGGCAGCTAGAGAGAGAAAAAAGATCACCTACAAAGGAAAACCCATCAGACTATCATCAGACTTCTCAACAGAAACCTTACAGGCCAGAAGAGAATGGCATGATATATTTAACGTTATGAAACAGAAGGGCCTCGAACCAAGAATATTGTATCCAGCACGATTATCATTTAAATATGATGGAGGGATTAAACAATTTCCAGACAAATGGAAGTTGAGAGAGCTTGCCTCTCATAAACCACCACTACAGGATATCTTAAATGGACTGCTCTAGATGGAAGTACTCCTAAGGCTAAAAAGATGTCACCAGAGAAAATAAAATCATAGCAAAGAAAGCAGACCATCCAAATACTAACTAAAGGCAAAGAATAAATACCTAGTATAGAAAGAATGGAGGAGGAGGAATAAGAAGGGAGAGAAATAAAGAAACATCAGACAGTGTTTACAATTACTTAACAAGACAGTTAAGTTAGATTGTTAGATAGTAAAGAAGCAACCCTTGAACCCTTGGTAATCACGAATCTAAAGTCAGCAATGGCAATAAGAACATACCTATCAATAATCACCCTAAATGTAAATGGACTGAATGCACCAATCAAAAGACACAGAGTAACAGAATGGATAAAAAAGCAAGACCCATTTATATGCTGCTTACAAGAGACTCACCTCAAATCCAAGATATATACAGACTAAAAGTGAAGGGATGGAAAAAGATATTTCATGCAAACAACAAGGAGAAAAAAGCAGGTGTTGCAGTACTTGTATCACACAAAATAGACTTCAAAACGAAGAAAGTAGCAAGAGATAAAGAAGGAAATTACATAATGATAAAGGGGTCAGTCCAACAAGAAGATATAACCATTATAAATATATATGCACCCAACACAGGAGCACCAGCATATGTGAGACAAATACTAACAGAATTAAAGGAGGAAATAGACAGCAATGCATTCATCTTAGGAGACTTCAACACACCACTCACTCCAGAGGACAGATCAAACAGACAGAAAATAAGTAAAGACACAGAGGCACTGAACAACACACTAGAACAGATGGACCTAACAGACATCTACAGAACTCTACACCCAAAAGCAACAGGATACACATTCTTCTCAAGTGCACATGGAACATTTTCCAGAATAGACCACAGACTAGGCCACAAAAAGAACCTCAGTAATTTCAAAAATATTGAAATCCTACCAACCAACTTCTCAGATCACCAAGGTATAAAACTAGAAATAAATTTTAGAAAGAAATCAAAAAGGCTCACAAATACATGGCGACTTAACAGCACTCTCCTAATTAATCAATGGGTTAATGACGAAATCAAAACAGAAATCAAAGAATATATGGACACTAATGACAACAACAACACAAAGCCACAATTTCTGTAGGATGCAGCAAAGGCAGTTCTAAGAGGAAAGCATATTGCAATCGAGGCCTATTAAAAGAAGGAAGAACATTCCCAAATGAATAGTCTAAAGACACAATTACTGAAATTGGAAAAAGAACAACAAATGAGGCCCAAAGTCACCAGACGGAGGGACATAATAAAGATTAGAGAAGAAATAAAAAAAATTGAGAAGAATAAAACAATAGAAAAAAATCAATGAAACCAAGAGCTGGTTCTTTGAAAAAATAAACAAAATAGATAAACCCCTAGCCAGACTCATTAAGAGAAAAAGAGAATCTACACACATAAACACAATCAGAAATGAGAAAGGAAAAATCACGACGGACCCCACAGAAATACAAAGAATCATAAGAGAATATTATGAGAATTTATATGCTAACAAGCTGGAAAACATAGAAGAAATGGACAACTTCTTAGAAAAATACAACCTTCCAAGACTGACCAAGCAAGAAACAGAAAAACTAAACAGACCAATAACCAGCAACAAAATTGAATCGGTAATCAAAAAACTACCCAAGAACAAAACCCCCGGGCCTGATGGATTCACCTCTGAATTCTACCAGACATATAGAGAGGAAATAACACCAATTCTCCTTAAAGTTTTCCAAAAAATAGAAGAGGAGGGAATACTTCCAAACTCATTCTATGAAGCCAGCATCACTCTAATACCAAAACCGGGCAAAGACCTCACCAAAAAAGAAAATTACAGACCAATATCCCTGATGAACGTAGATGCAAAAATACTCAACAAAATATTAGCAAACCGAATTCAAAAATACATCAACAGGATCATACACCATGATCAAGTGGGATTCATCCCAGGGATGCAAGGATGGTACAACATTCGAAAATCCATCAACATCATCCACCACATCAACAAAAAGAAGAACAAAAACCACATGATCATCTCCATAGATGCTGCAAAAGGATTTGACAAAATTCAGCATCCATTCCTGATTAAAACTCTCAACAAAATGCGTATAGACGGCAAGTACCTCAACATCATATATGACAAACCCACAGCTAACCTCATACTTAACAGCGAGACGCTGAAAGCTTTTCATCTAAGATCGGGAACAAGACAGGGATGCCCACTCTCTCCACTGTTATTCAGCATAGTACTGGAGGTCCTAGCCACAGCAATCAGACAAAACAAAGACATACAAGGCATCCAGATTGGCAGAAGAAGTCAAATTTCACTATTTGCAGATGACATGATACTGTACATAAAAAACCCTAAAGACTCCATTCCAAAACTACTAGAACTAATATCTGAATTCAGCAAAGTTGCAGGATACAAAATTAACACACAGAAATCTGTGGCTTTCCTATACACTAATGATGAACTAACAGAAAGAGAAATCAGAAAAACAATTCCATTCACAATTGCATCAAAAAGAATAAAATACCTAGGAATAAACCTAACGAAGGAAGTGAAAGACCTGTACTCTGAAAACTACAAGACACTCCAAAGAGAAATTAAAGAGGACACTAACAAATGGAAATGCATCCCATGCTCTTGGCTAGGAAGAATCAATATTGTCAAAATGGCTTCTCTACCTAAAGCAATCTACAGATTCAATGCAATCCCTATCAAACTACCAACAGCTTTCTTCAATGAACTGTAACAAATAATTCTAAAATTCATATG
>JAVSCE010000564.1:0-109928 GCA_032199065.1 Smutsia gigantea | reverse complement strand
CCTTCCCGCCCATTTTCCCCAGTCCTTTCCCTTTGGTAACTATTAGTCCGTTCTTGGGTTCTGTGAGTCTGCTGCTGTTTTGTTCCTTCAGTTTTTTTCTTTGTTCTTATACTCCACATATGAGTGAAATCATTTGATACTTGTCTTTTTCGCTTGGCTTATTTCACTGAGCATAATACCCTCTAGCTCCATCCATGTTGTTGCAAATGGTAGGATTTGTTTCTTCTTATGGCTGAATAATATTCCATTGTGTATATGTACCACCTCTTCTTTATCCATTCATCTACTGATGGACACTTAGGTTGCTTCCATTTCTTGGCTATTGTAAATAGTGCTGCAATAAACATAGGAGTGCATCTGTCCTTTTCAAATTGGACTGCTGCATTCTTAGGGTAAATTCCTAGGAGTGGAATTCCTGGGTCAAATGGTATTTCTATTTTGAGTTTTTTGAGGAACCTCCATACTGCTTTCCACAATGGTTGAACTAATTTGCAGTCCCACCAGCAGTGTAGGAGGGTTCCCTTTTCTCCACATCCTCGCCAACATTTGTTGTTGTTTGTGTTTTGTATGTTGGCCATCCTCACTGGTGTGAGGTGATATCTCATTGTGGTTTTAATCTGCATTTCTCTGATGATTAGCGATGTGGAGCATCTTCTCATGTGCCTGTTGGCCATCTGAATTTCTTCTTTGGAGAAGCGTCTATTCATGTCCTCTGCCCATTTCTTAATTGGATTATTTGCTCTCTGTGTGTTAAGGTGCATGAGTTCTTTATATATTTTGGATGTCAACCCTTTATCAGATACGTTTTTTATGAATATATTCTCCCATACTGTAGGATGTCTTTTTGTTCTACTGATGGTGTCCTTTGCTGTACAGAAGCTTTTCAGCTTGATATAGTCCCACTTGTTCATTTTTGCTTTTGTTTCCCTTGCCCGGGGAGATATGTTCATGAAGAAGTTGCTCATGTTTATGTCCAAGAGATTTTTGCCTATGTTTTTTTCTAAGAGTTTTATGGTTTCATGACTTACATTCAGGTCTTTGATCCACCTTGAGTTTACCTTTGTGTATGGGGCTAGACAGTAGTCCAGTTTCATTCTCTTACATGTAGCTGTCCAGTTTTTCCAACACCAGCTGCTGAAGAGGCTGTCATCTCCCCATTGTATATCCAAGGCACTTTTATCAAATATTAATTGACTGTATATGTTTGGGTTAATGTTTGGATTTTCTATTCTGTTCCACTGGTCTGTGGGTCTGTTTTTGTGCCAATACCAAATTGTCTTGATTACTGTGGCTTTGTAGTAGAGCTTGAAGTCAGGGAGTGTAATTCCCCCTGTTTTATTCCTCCTTCTCAGGATTGCTTTGGCTATTCGGGGTCTTTTGTGGTTCCATATGAATTTTAGAATTATTTGTTCCAGTTCATTGAAGAAAGCTGTTGGTAGTTTGATAGGGATTGCATTGAATCTGTAGATTGCTTTAGGTAGTATAGCCATTTTGACAATATTTATTCTTCCTAGCCAAGAGCATGGGATGCATTTCCATTTGTTAGTGTCCTCTTTAATTTCTCTTAGGAGTGTCTTGTAGTTTTCAGAGTACAGGTCTTTCACTTCCTTCGTTACGTTTATTCCTAGGTATTTTATTCTTTTTGATGCAATTGTGAATGGAATTGTTTTTCTGATTTCTCTTTCTGTTAGTTCATCATTAGTGTATAGGAAAGCAACAGATTTCTGTGTGTTAATTTTGTATCCTGCAACTTTGCTGAATTCAGATATTAGTTCTAGTAGTTTTGGAATGGAATCTTTAGGGTTTTTTATGTACAGTATCATGTCATCTGCAAATAGTGACAATTTGACTTCTTCTTTACCAATCTGGATGCCTTGTATGTCTTTGTTTTGTCTGATTGCTGTGGCTAGGACCTCCAGTACTATGTTGAATAACAGTGGAGAG
Organism: Smutsia gigantea; assembly: GCA_032199065.1. Taxonomy (NCBI): domain Eukaryota; kingdom Metazoa; phylum Chordata; class Mammalia; order Pholidota; family Manidae; genus Smutsia; species Smutsia gigantea. The sequence continues at coordinate 107,984 of JAVSCE010000564.1, read as the reverse complement.
AGTGGGCATCCCTGTCTTGTTCCCGATCTTAGATGAAAAGCTTTCAGCGTCTCGCCGTTAAGTATGATGTTAGCTGTGGGTTTGTCATATATAGCCTTTATGATGTTGAGGTACTTGCCGTCTATACCCATTTTGTTGAGAGTTTTAATCAGGAATGGATGCTGAATTTTGTCAAATGCTTTTTCAGCATCTATGGAGATGATCATGTGGTTTTTGTTCTTCTTTTTGTTGATGTGGTGGATGATGTTGATGGATTTTCGAATGTTGTACCATCCTTGCATCCCTGGGATGAATCCCACTTGATCATGGTGTATGATCCTCTTGATGTATTTTTGAATTTGGTTTGCTAATATTTTGTTGAGTATTTTTGCATCTACATTCATCAAGGATATTGGTCTGTAATTTTCTTTTTTGGTGAGGTCTTTTCCAGGTTTTGGTATTAGAGTGATGCTGGCTTCATAGAATGAGTTTGGAAGTATTCCCTCCTCTTCTATTTTTTGTAAAACTTTAAGGAGAATCAGTGTTATTTCTTCTCTATATGTCTGGTAGAATTCAGAGGTGAATCCATCAGGCCCAGGGGTTTTGTTCTTGGGTAGTTTTTTGATTACCAATTCGATTTCATCACTGGTGATTGGTCTGTTTAGTTTTTTTGTTTCTTGCTTGGTCAGTCTTGGAAGGTTGTATTTTTCTAAGAAGTTGTCCATTTCTTCTATGTTTTCCAGCTTGTTAGCATACAGATTCTCATAATATTCTCTTATGATTCTTTGTATTTCTGTGGGGTCCGTCGTGATTTTTCCTTTCTCATTTCTGATTGTGTTTATGTGTGTAGATTCTCTTTTTCTCTTAATGAGTCTGGCTAGGGGTTTATCTATTTTGTTTATTTTTTCAAAGAACCAGCTCTTGGTTTTATTGATTTTTTCTATTGTTTTATTCTTCTCAATTTTATTTATTTCTTCTCTAATCTTTGTTATGTCCCTCCTTCTGATGACTTTGGGCCTCATTTGTTCTTCTTTTTCCAATTTCAGTAATTGTGTCTTTAGACTTTTCATTTGGGAATGTTCTTCCTTCTTTAAATAGGCCTGGATTGCAATATACTTTCCTCTTAGAACTGCCTTTGCTGCGTCCCACAGAAGTTGTGGCTTTGTGTTGCTGTTGTCATTAGTCTCCATATATTCTTTGATTTCTGTTTTGATTTGGTCGTTAACCCATTGATTAATTAGGAGAGTGTTGTTAAGTCTCCATGTATTTGTGAGCCTTTTTGATTTCTTTCTAAAATTTATTTCTAGTTTTATACCTTGGTGATCTGAGAAGTTGGTTGGTAGGATTTCAATATTTTTGAAATTACTGAGGTTCTTTTTGTGGCCTAGTATGTGGTCTATTCTGGAAAATGTTCCATGTGCACTTGAGAAGAATGTGTATCCTGTTGCTTTTGGGTGTAGAGTTCTGTAGATGTCTGTTAGGTCCATCTGTTCTAGTGTGTTGTTCAGTGCCTCTGTGTCTTTACTTATTTTCTGTCTGGTTGATCTGTCCTCTGGAGTGAGTGGTGTGTTGAAGTCTCCTAAGATGAATGCATTGCTGTCTATTTCCTCCTTTAATTCTGTTAGTATTTGTCTCACATATGCTGGCGCTCCTGTGTTGGGTGCATATATATTTATAATGGTTATATATTCTTGTTGGACTGACCCCTTTATCATTATGTAATGTCCTTCTTTATCTTTTGCTACTTTCTTCGTTTTGAAGTCTATTTTGTCTGATACAAGTACTGCAACACCTGCTTTTTTCTCTTTGTTGTTTGCATGAAATATCTTTTTCCATCCCTTCACTTTTAGTCTGTGTATATCTTTGGATTTGAGGTGAGCTTCTTGTAGGCAGCATATAGATGGGTCTTGCTTTTTTATCCATTCTGTTACTCTGTGTCTTTTGATTGGTGCATTCAGTCCATTTACATTTAGGGTGATTATTGATAGGTATGTACTTATTGCCATTGCTGGCTTTAGATTCGTGGTTACCAAGGGTTCAAGGGTTGCTTCTTTACTATCTAACAAACTAACTTAACTTTCTTGTTAAGTTATTGTAAACACAGTCTGATGTTTCTTTCTTTCTCTCCCTTCTTATTCCTCCTCCTCCATTCTTTCTATAATAGGTGTTTTAATCTTTGCCTTTAGTTAGTATTTGGATGGTCTGCTTTCTTTGCTATGATTTTATTTTCTCTGGTGACATCTTTTTAGCCTTAGGTGTTCTTCCATCTAGAGCAGTCCATTTAAGATATCCTGTAGTGGTGGTTTATGAGAGGCAAACTCTCTCAACTTTCGTTTGTCTGGAAATTGTTTAATCCCTCCATCATATTTAAATGATAATCGTGCTGGATACAATATTCTTGGTTCGAGGCCCTTCTGTTTCATAATGTTAAATATATCATGCCATTCTCTTCTGGCCTGTAAGGTTTCTGTTGAGAAGTCTGATGATAGTCTGATGGGTTTTCCTTTGTAGGTGATCTTTTTTCTCTCTCTAGCTGCCTTTAATACCCTGTCTTTATCTTGATCTTTGAAATCTTGATTATTATGTGTCTTGGTGTTGTCTTCCTTGGGTCCCTTGTGTTGGGAGATCTATGAGCTTCGGTGGACTGCGAGACTACTTCCTTCCCCAGCGAGGGAAAGTTTTCAGTAATTATTTCTTCAAAGACACTTTCTATCCCTTTTTCTCTCTCTTCTTCCTCTGGTACTCCTATAATGCGAATATTGTTCCGTTTGGATTGGTCACACAGTTCTCTTAATATTCTTTCATTCCTAGAAATCCTTTTATCTCTCTCTGCCTCAGCTGCTCTGTACTCCTGTTCTCTGTTTTCTATTCCATTAACAGTCTCTTGCATCTCATCCATTCTGCTGTTAAGCCCGTCGATCGCTTGTCTGATTTCTGTATTGTCTTTCCTCAGTTCCCTCACTTCCTCCCTCAGCTCTTGCACATTTCTCTGTAGGTCCATCAGCATGGTTATGACTTTTATTCTGAATTCTTTTTCAGGGAGGCTGTGCATTTCCATCCCTTCAGACTCCCTCTCTGGGGTTGTCTGGTTGATTTTGGTCTGAACCATATTCCTCTGTCTTTTCATGGCTATATAATTGGTCACTGATAGTTGCCACGTATGTCAGCTGGGCTCTTTAAGACTTTAAAAGAGAAGAGAAAACAAAGTAAAAAAAGAAAGAAAGAAAGAAAGAAAAAAGAAAAAAAGAAAGAAAATAAAAAACAAAAACAAAAACAAAAAAACAAAAAAAATGCCCACCGGACATAGATTCTGTGGGAATGCTCTAGGTGGCGCTATTGCCCCACTATTCCACAGCTGTGACTGTGCGCTCCGCAGGGCCCTTTATCGCTGTGGCAGGGGTGGGAACGAATAGGAGGCTGTTGATCTCAGTGAGAAGTGTTAAGTATGGCTACGCTTCCTCAGTCACCAGCTAAGGCATCTGAAACTCCCCAGGACTCCCAGCCTGCTGGGCTGAGTGTGCTGGGGCGATCCGGCTCCTCTGCTGGGCTCCTGTCTCTTTAAGACCGCTGAAGAAAGCACGCGCTTTTTTTTTTTTCCTTCCCGGGAGCCAGCTGCAAGCACCCTGGCGCATTCCCTGCTCAGATCCTGCCCCTCTGTCTCTCCAATCTCCGCTGCACTGCACAATGTCGGTCAGCGCTCCCCATGCAGATCACCGGGGCTGGCTACTTCGCGGGGTGTACTTCCACTCCCTCCTGGCTCTGAATCCTCTCCTCCCGCCAGTGCGCTGGGGTGGGGGAGTGCTCGGGTCCCGCTGGGTCGTGGCTCCGTATCTTACCTGCTTGTTGGGGTGCCGAGTCCTCTCGGGTGTAGCTGCACGCTGTGCACTTTCCTGTGTATTCTCGTCTCTCTTTTAGGAATAGATGTATTTTCTGTGTTTTCGTAGATAAATATAGTGTTGCGAGGAGATTTCTGCCGCCCTGCTCACACCTCCGTCTTCCCGGAAGTCCGAGAAGCAGTCTTATAAATGGTTGATGATGAATCTTAGCTCTGGAAACAGACATCACTGGTCTGGAGAAACATCCACAAACATTATGTCTACATCTCTATTTTGAATTTCAAAATGACAATCTGCTAGGAACTATGAGGGAGGCAAAAAGGAACATGAAGGCCAAATTCAACTTTTATGACTTGTTTATGCATGATGCATACATATTGAGGTGTGCACACTGCCTTCCATATACCATGTGGCATGTCACCCTGAGTTGAACATACATAGGCACAGAAACCCACACAGACAAGCACACACCATTCAGCCACAAATGCAGAGACACTATTCATGCCCAAAGAAGCTTTGCAAGCACGGCTGCTGTTGAATAACAGCTGGCAAATGATGATGACAAGAATAATGTTATCTTACTCAGATAAGATTTTGCTTAAGCGCTTGAAATTAAACTCTTAAATGCTACGTAATGGCTTTTCTATTACTAGTGGTCGAAGGAAAACAGCTTTATTATGCCCTGTGTGGTTTGTTTCCCAATTTTGTGTCTCCAACTTCATTTTTCTGATAGATTATCATAATTACCATAACAGAACATGTTTCACCTGTGCATCACAATTAATATTGGAAAGTTACTTAAAACATTTAAGGTTAAACACTGACACAAAATAACAGAATTTATAATAACTTGGTAACTTTTTAAGGTCATTGGCACTATCATAACATAGAATTCAAGTTTTTTTCACTCAGCAAGTATCCAATATTGAAGTTCATAGGTTTTGTTGCTAAATGAGTTCATTCTATTATTTCTAGATTAAAGAATTTAAGCAGTGGCATAAAAATTGGGGAAAGAATTTTGAAGAATTGACTTCTTAACAAGACTGAGAGTACAAAAATGGGTAAGGGGTATGGTGCATCTGCCTTCTACTCTTTTTCTTTTTCCAATGCACAGTGAATGGGTAGAATTATTTAATCTTAGGCTTCTGCTCCAGGAAATATATCTTCTTCCCATTATGTTAATTTTTGTATGGTCACAAAAATGTGAGAACCCATTTGTCCATAAACAGTTGCTGTATTTTCATGTCTTCCCTTGTATGTAATTCATGTCTAGTCTTCAGTCCAAGGATACCTTTTAATTTTAGATAGGGAGTAAATATTACAAATTGTTGAGAAATGTGGCCCAAGCAACCAAAATTCTATCCTGTTCTGCTTTTAAAGCTCGAGGAGAGAATTTGGTAAAAGTTGAGTGACTTCTCAATAATTTGCTATATTTATTTAAATTGAGAGTGCTCTAATTTTCTTTAAGCCTTTGGGAAAGTTGGCCTAATGCAAAAATGTCACAAATCTAGGTACTGTGAAAGTTCTTTCAGAAATTATTTGGAGAGTCATAATTTTCTCCTGAAATATGCATTTTTAAAAAGTTTACTACAGTCCTAAGTATGATTTTACCATATCTAAGGGCCAGTTTGTTTTCCCACAGAAGGCACCTCTAATTTTATACTGAAATTCAAATGAGTGTTCCATATTAATGCTATATTGAATATTTTTTAAAAATCAATCCTCAGATGACATCTCAGGAATGCATGTGATGAGTCGTATGTATAGGTATTAAAGGGCAAATTGTCAATCAAGATATGAACTCGACATAGTTACTGAATGAGACTTCACTTCCTACCATTCAGAAAATATAAGTAGAAGAATTAAGTCATTTTAAAACCCTGGCTCCACATAAAATGAGTTTTTCTAAAAGTCAGAGAGTCTTAGCATGGCACCGTCAATTCTAGTTTACTTGTGTCTTTCTCAGTGGTAGTTCAAGAATATTAACAGACATGGAAGCTAGTTCAGGCACTGGCCTCTCATTGCCTGCTCATGGGCGAGTCATTTAGTTTCTCTAAACCTGTTTCCTTGTCAATATAAGATGGATTTAATCATGCTAACTTTGTCCACTTCCCATAGGATTATTGTAAATTTCAAATATAGTAAGTAAAGACATTTTGTAAATATGAGGACAGATTATCATTTTGGCAAGATACAGAAATAAAAGCAACATAAAATTGCTGAAACTTGTTTCTCTCTCAAAAAAGCAGATACCTAAATAATCACCTAAAAAACAATTTGTAATCTTTCTTCTTTGTCCATGCATCTCCGTAGGAGAGGATAAGACTTATTTCCAGAGCATAGAGAAGCACACTGCTCCCAGTCCTGACCATTGCTGGGCCTGGGAGCATGTAGAAAGGCATGATGAAGACTACAGAAATCAAAACTGAAAAGCTGTGCAGAGGATCAGTAAAATACAAAACCAGTAAAATTCGGTTTATGAAATGCTGAATAAGCACCTTTATGGTTCCCTGGGCTGGACAAAGTGGAGTGATTTCTGGCTCCATCGACAGCAGGAGGCCCCATCGACATACATAAAATGGATTAGTTTCTCTGAGATCCAGCTGACTCTCAATTCCTTTCTCTTGCTTATAGGAACTCATCTTGTCAAATACCATCGGTGGTAAACATTTAAAAAGCCTCCAATTCCACGGAGTATTCCGTGATCGTACAGAAATGTTGCTTTCGGCACAGACCTTTGAGGGGCAAGTGTTGGTAAGTACATTTTCCCTGGTAGCCTGCTAATGAACTTGAGCCATGAGTGTGATTATAGTTGGTAGGTTCATAAGATTTTATCACCCAGGTAAGTAAGTATCAGGTGTTCCCTGGTGGCATTATCTAAAATATAATGCCTCCCAACTGCCTTCTCCCTGTGTATACCCTCTCTAGTCATTATTCTGCTTGTTTTTGATTTTTGGAATGAATATAATTACTTGATTGTATTTTCTGTTTATTGTCAGCCTATCCACAAGAAAAAGCTTTATTAGAGGAAAGGTTGTGTGTGTTTTGTTCTCCTTAAATATAGGTGGCTATCTGGCATATAGATGTTTAAAATTTTTGATGTTTAGTGGGTTTATCTGGCCTGAAATGTACAGCTGTTTTCCCCTCTTTATTCCAAGAGCCTCTTTTCTTCATTATACAAACTAGTCTGTTTGCTTGGTTATGATATTTATCATTTTAGTTCCTGTTTTAATCTAGGTTACTGGGACATATTAAAACTCAATTTAGCAATCATCTCCTCAGGAAAATCTTACCTTATCTCCATATTAGGCTGAGGCCCTAATAAATTAAGCTCATTATTAAGCCTCTAAGCTTCTGTAATATCCACTGAACATTGTTATTAAAATTATCTGTGCATATTGCTCTCTCTCCTAGTGTACTGTGAACTCCTTGGGAGAACAGACTATGTCATGGAATGTTTATATTCCATTGTCTAGAAATAGCAGATGCCTTACAAATGAGTACTGCAGTAGTTTGATCTGAAACATTAAAAAAATAGAATCTTTAATGTGAGTGTATGCTGCCATCAGATGGTAGTATGGTAGAAGCAGATGTATGTGAGCTAGAGATGATACTCTGCTTTTTGTGTAACTAGCAAAAACATTGCTCTTTTCTGGCTAATGTTGTTTAATTCAAATATAATTAATTTTTAAGACTTACATGGAAGGACATAAGTACAATTGCTCTCATACAATCTACAGAGTGGGTTCAATCATCTGGGAACATGCCTATCTTTTCTCTTCTAAAGTTTTGGTTCTTTTCTGGAAATCCCTGTCAGTATGACCTATTAGAAAAGGATTTTGTGATACTTTCTGATTATATCAGGGATTTCTTGGTTAGCATCCCTTCAAATGTTCAAATCATTTTTCATTTTATGAGGATAAATTGGGAATGACGTATTAAAGGTCACTGGGGTGAGGCCGAAGAGAACTTAACACCATCCACCATGTAAGTGATGCATGGAGGGAGTAGGTGGAGAAGGAATGATCATGGATTACCACACCTATAAAAATTACTCCTTTAATGATGGATATATTGTTCTTTCAATATGTTACCGCTGATGATGAAGTAGTTGGAAAAACAAGAGGCATGGAGTGATGGTTAGATTAGAATAAATAGCATTGAAAGGCTAATTGAGAGACTCAGTAGGGGTCCCAAGCAAATATATTTTTTTTTGCTATTATTAATATACAATTACGTGAGCAACATTATGGTTACTAGACTCCCCTATTATCAAGTCTCCCCCATATACCCCATTGGAGTCACTGTCCATCAGTGTAGTAAGATATTATAGAATCACTACTTGTCTTCTCTGTGTTATACTGCCTTCTCCCCCCCCCTACATTATGTGTGCTAATTGTAATAGCCCTTTTTCCCCCTTATCCGTCCCTTACCATCCATCTTCCCCAGTCCCTTTCCCTTTGGTAACTGTTAGTCCATTCTTGGGTTCTGTGAGTCTGCTGCTGTTTTGTTCCTTCAGTTTTTTCTTTATTCTTATACTCCACAGATGAGTGAAATCATTTGATACTTGTCTTTTTCGGCATGGCTTATTTCACTGAGCATAATACCCTCTAGTTCCATCCATGTTGTTGCAAATGTTTGTTTTCTTCTTATGGCTGAATAATATTCCATTGTGTATATAAGCCACATCGTTTTTATTCATTCATCTACTGATGGACACTTAGGTTGCTTCCATTTCCTGGCTATTGCAAATAGTGCTGCGATAAACATGGGGGTGCATATGTCTTTTTCAAACTGCGCTGCTGCATTCTCAGGGTACATTTCTAGGAGTGGAATTTCTGGGTCAAATGGTTTTGCTATTTTGAGTTTTTGAGGAACCTCCATACTGCTTTCCACAATGGTTGAACTAATTTACATTCCCACCAGCAGTGTAGGAGGGTTCCCCTTTTTCCACATTCTTGCCAACATTTGTTGTTTGTCATTTGGATGGCAGCCATCCTAACTGGTGTGAAGTGATATCTCATTGTGGTCTTAATTTGCATTACTCTGATGACTAGTGATGTAGAGCATCTTTTCATGTGCCTGCTGGCCATCTGAATTTCTTCTTTGGAGAAGTATCTGTTGAGCTCTTCTGCCCATTTTTTAATTGGCTTAATTGCTTTTTGTTTGTTGCGGTGCGTGAGCTCTTTATATAATTTGGAGGTCAACCCCTTATTGGATATGCCATTTATGAATATATTGCAGAGCTTGAAGTCAAGGAGCATAATTCCCCCTGCTTTATTCTTCCTTCTCAGCATTGCTTTGGCTATTTGGGGTTTTTGTGGTTCCATATGAATTTTAGAACTATTTGCTCTAGTTCATTGAAGAATGCTGTTGGTATTTTGATAGGGATTGCATTGAATCTATAGATTGCTTTAGGCAGGATGGCCATTTTGACATTATTAATTCTTCCTATCCATGAGCACAGGATGTGTTTCCATTCATTGGTATCTTCCTTAATTTCTCTCATGAGTGTCTTGTAGTTTTCACAGTATAAGTCTTTCACTTCCTTGATTAGGTTTATTCCTAGGTATTTTATTCTTTTTGATGCAATTGTGAATGGAATTGTTTTCCTGATTTCTCGTTCTCCTAGTTCATTTTTAGTGTAGAGGAATGCAACAGATTTCTGTGTATTAATTTTGTATCCCGCAACTTTACTGAAGTCAGATATTAGATCTACTAGTTTTGGAGTGGATTCTTCAGGATTTTTTTTTGCTATTATTAATATACAGTTACATGAGCAGCATTATGGTTACTAGACTCCCCCTATTATCAAATCCCCACTATGTACCCCATTGTAGTCATTGTCCATCAGCATAGAAGGATGTTATAGAATCACTACTTGTCTTCTTTGTGTTATACTGCCTTCCCAGTATACCTCCACCCCACGCCCACACCCGCTACATTATGTGTGCTAATTATAATAGCCCTTTTCCCCCCTTATCCCTCCCTTCCCATCCATCTGCCCCAGTCCCTTTCCCTTTGGTAACTGTTAGTCCACTCTTGAGTTCTGTGAGTCTGCTGCTATTTTGTTCCTTCAGTTTTTCCTTTGTTCTTATACTCCACATATGAATGAAATCATTTGATACTTGTCTTTCTCTGCCTGGCTTATTTCACTGAACATAATATCCTCCAGCTCCATCCATGTTGTTGCAAATGGTAGGATTTGTTTTCTTCTTATGGCTGAATAATATTCCATTGTGTATATATACCACATCTTCTTTATCTATTCATCTACTGATGGACACTTAGGTTGCTTCCATTTTTGGCTATTGTAAATAGTGCTGCGATAAACATAGGGGTGCATATATCTTTTTCAAAATGGGTTGCTGCATTCTTCGGGTAAATTCCTAGGAGTGGAATTCCTGGGTCAAATGGTATTTCTATTTTGAGTTTTTTGAGGAACCTCCATACTGCTTTCCACAATGGTTGTACTAATTTACATTCCCATCAGCAGTGTAGGAGGGTTCCCTTTTCTCCACATCCTCACCAACATTTGTTGTTGTTTGTCTTTTGGATGGCTACCATCCTAACTGGTGTGAGGTGATATCTCATTGTGGTCTTTATTTGCATTTCTCTGATGATGAGCGATGTGGAGCATCTTTTCATGTGCCTGTTGGCCATCTGAATTTCTTCTTTGGAGAAGTGTCTGTTTAGCTCCTCTGCCCAGTTTTTAATTGGTTTATTTCCTTTTTTTTTGTTTGTTGAGGTGCGTGAGCTCTTTATATAATTTGTATGTCAACCCCTTATTGGATATGTCATTTAGATATTATCTCCCATACTGTAGGATATCTTTTTGTTCTACTGGTGATATCGCTTGCTGTACAGAAGCTTTTTAGTTTGATATAGTCCCATTCGTTCATTTTTGCTTTTGTTTCCCTTGCCCGGGGAGACATGTTCATGAAGACGTTGCTCATGTTTATATCCAAGAGATGTCTGCCTGTATTTTTCTAAGAGTTTTATGGTTCCATGACTTACATTCAAGTCTTTGATCCATTTTGAGTTTACTATGGTGTATGGAGTTAGACAGTAATCCAGTTTCATTCTCTTACATGTAGCTGTCCAGTTTTGCCAACACCAGCTGTTGAAGAGGCTATCATTTCCCCATTGTATATCTATGGCTCCTTTATCGTATATTAATTGACCATATATGCTTGGGTTTATATCTGGGCTCTCTATTCTGTTCCACTGGTCTATGGGTCTGTTCTTGTGCCAGTACCAAATTGTCTTGATTACTGTAGGTTTGTAGTAGAGCTTGAAGTCAGGGAGTGTAATCCCCCCTGCTTTATTCTTCTTTCTCAGGATTGCTTTGCAATTCAGGGTCTTTTGTGGTTCCATATGAATTTTAGAACTATTTTCTCTAGTTCCTTGAAGAATGCTGTGGTAATTTGATAGGGATTGCATTGAATCTGTAGATTGCTTTAGGCAGGATGGCCATTTGGATAATATTAATTCTTCCTAGTCAAGAGCATGGGATGAATTTCACTTTAGAAGTCTCCTCTTTAATTTCTCTTAAGAGTGTCTTGTAGTTTTCAGGGTATAGGTCTTACACTTCCTTGGCTGGGTTTATTCCTAGGTATTTTATTCTTTTTGATGCAGTTGTGAATGGAATTGTTTTCCTGATTTCTAGTTCTGCTAGTTCATCGTTAGTGTATAGGAATGCAACAGATTTCTGTGTATTAATTTTGTATCCCGCAACTTTGCTGAATTCAGATATTAGATCTAATAGTTTTGGAGTGGATTCTTTATGGTTTGTTATGTACAATATCATGTCATCTGCAAACAGGGGCAATTTGACTTCTTCCTTACCAATCTGGATGCGTTTTATTTCTTTGTGTTGTCTTATTGCCATGGCGAGGACCTCTAGAACTATGTTGAATAAACGTGGGGAGAGTGGGCGTCCCTGTCTTGTTCCCGATCTTAAAGGGGAAGATTTCAGCTTCTCACTGTTAAGTATAATGTTGGCTACGGGTTTGTCATATATAGCCTTTATTATGTTGAGGTACTGGCCCTCTATACCCATTTTCTTGAGAGTTTTTATCATGAATGGATGTTGAATTTTGTCGAATGCTTTTTCAGAATGTATGGAGATGATCATGTGATTTTTGTCCTTCCTTTTGGTGATGTAGTGGTTGATGTTGATGGATTTTCGAATGTTGTACGATCCTTGCATCCCTGGGATGAATCACACTTGATCATGATGGATGATCTTTTTTATGTATTTTTGAATTCAGTTTGCTAATATTTTGTTGAGTATTTTTGCATCTATGTTCATCAGGGATATTGGTCTGTAATTTTCTTTTTTTGTGGTGTCTTTGCCCGGTTTTGGTATTAGAATGATGTTGGCTTCATAGAATGAGTTTGAGTATTCCCTCCTCTTCTACTTTTTTGGAAAACTTTAATGAGGATGGGTATTAGGTCTTCACTAAATGTTTGATAAAATTGAGCAACAAAACCATATGGTCCAGGCGTTTAGTTCTTAGGTAGTTTTTGATTACCAATTCAATTTCTTTGCTGTTATTGGCCTATTCAGATTTTCTGTTTCTTCCTGGGTCAGCCTTGGAAGGTTGTATTTTTCTAGAAAGTTGTCCATTTCTTCTAGGTTATCCAGTTTGTTGTCACACAATTTTTCATAGTATTCTCTCATAATTCTTTGTATTTCTGTGATGTCCGTAGTGATTTTTCCATTCTCATTTCTGATTTTGTTTATGTGTGTAGACTCTCTTTTCTTCTTGATAAATCTGGCTAGGGGGTTTTCTATTTTGTTTATTTTCTCGAAGAACCAGCTCCTGCCTTCACTGATTCTTTGTATTGTTTTATTCTTCTCAATTTTATTTATTTCTGCTTTAATCTTTATTATGTCCCTCCTTCTACTGACTTTGGCCCTCATTTCTTCTTCCTTTTCTCGTTTCATTAATTGTGAGTTTAGACTGTTCATTTGGGATTGTTCTTCTTTCCTGAGGTAGGCCTGTATTGCAATATATTTCCCTCTTAGCCCGGCCTTCGCTGCGTCCCACAGATTTTGTGGTGTTGAATTATTGTTGTCATTTGTCTCCATATATTGCTTGATCATTGATCCATTGATTATTTAGGAGCAAGTTATTAAGCCTCCATGTGTTTGTGGGCTTTTTCATTTTGTTTGTGTAATTTATTTCTAGTTTCATACCTTTGTGATCTGACAATCAGGTTGGTACAATTTCAATCTTTTTAAATTTACTGAGGATCTTTTTGTGGCCTAATATGTGATCTATTCTTGAAAATGTTCCATGTGCACTTGAGAAGAATGTGTATCCTGCTGCTTTTGGATGGAGTGTTCTATAGATGTCCATTAGATCCATCTGTTCTAATACATTGTTCAGTGCCTCTGTGTCCTTACTTATTTTCTGTCTGGTTGATCTGTCTTTTGCAGTGAGTGGTGTGTTGAAGTCTCCTAAAATGAATGCATTGCATTCTATTTACTCCTTTAATTTTGTTAGTATTTGTTTCACATATGTAGGTGATCCTGTGTTGGGTGCATAGATATTTATAATAGTTATATCCTCTTGTTGGACTGACCCTTTTATCATTATGTAATGTCCTTCTTTGTCTCCTGTGACTTTCTTTGTTTTGATGTCTATTTTGCCTGATACAAGTACTGCAACTCCTGCTTTTTTCTCACTATTAGTTGCATGAAATATCTTTTTCCATCCCTTTACTTTCAGTCTGTGTATGTCTTTGGGTTTGAAGTGAGTCTCTTGTAGGCAGCATACAGATGGGTCTTGTTTTTTATCCATTCAGTGACTCTATGTCTTTTGATTGGTGCATTCAGACCATTTACATTTAGGGTGATTATCGATAGGTATATGCTTATTGCCATTGCAGGCTTTAGATTCATGCTTACCAAAGGTTCAAGGGTAATTCCCTTACTATCTAACAGTCTAATTTAACTTACTTCGTATGCTATTACAAACACAACCGAAAGGTTCTTTTCTTTTTTTTTCCTCCTTTTTCTTCCTCTTCCATTCTTTGTATGTTATGAATCATATTCTGTACTCTTTGTCTTCCCTTGGGTAACATCTATTTACCTTATGAATACTTCCACCTATAGGAGTTCCTCCAAAATGCACTGTAGAGGTGGTTTGTGGGAGGTAAATTCTCTCAGCTTTTGCTTATCTGAAAATTGTTTAGTCCCTCCTTCAAATTTAAATGATAACCTTTCCTGGTAGAGTATTCTTGGTTCGAGGCCCTTCTCCTCATTGCATTAAATATATCATACCACTCCCTTCTCGCCTGTAAGGTTTCTGTTGAGAAATCTGATGATAGCCTGATGGGTTTACCTTTGTATGTAATTTTTTCTCTCTCTAGCTGCTTTTAAAAGGCTGTCTTTATCCTTGATCTTTGTCATTTTAATTATTATATGTCTTGATGTTATCTGCCTTGGTTCCCCTGTGTTGGGAGATCTGTGCACCTCCATAACTTGAGAGAGTATCTCCTTCCCCAGGCTGGGGAAGTTTTTAGCAATTACCTCCTCAAAGACACTTTCTATCCTTTTTCTCTCTCTTCTTCTTCTAGTACCCCTATTATGCGAATATTGTTCCATTTGGATTGGTCACACATTTCTCTCAATATTCTTTCATTCTTAGAGAATCTTTTTTCTCTCTGTGCCTTAGCTTCTTTGTATTTCTCTTCTCTAATTTCTATTCCATTTACCGTCTCTTCTACTACATCTAATCTGCTTTTAAATCCCTCCATTGTATGTTGCATTTCAGATATGGAATTTCTTAATGATTGAATCTCCGACTTAAATTCCTTCCTGAGTTCTCGAATATTTTTCTGTACCTCCATAAGCATGTTTATATTTATTTTGAACTCTTTTTTCAGGAAGATTGGTGAGTTCGCTTTCATTTGGCCCTTTTTCTGGGGTTTGTGAGATATTGGTCTGAACCATGTTCTTTTGACGTTTCATATTTCTGTGTGATGCCTACTAGTGTTCAGAAGGAGCTTCTCAGCCCCTAGAGTGAGATTGGGGGTCATAGGGGAGGGCAGCTGGTGCCTGGGGTTAGGAAAGATCTGTTTCCTGACTCCCATCTGTGGTGCCTGTCTCCAGTGTTGGAGCCAGTGGGCCAAGCACACAAGTGTAAGCCTCTGTGCTTTGCATCTTTAGGTGTTGTAGGCAGGGTCTCCCTCTGGCTGGCCTGATGCCAGCACAGTGACTGCCAGTTTGCGAACCAGTGCCGGCAGGCTAGGAGGAAGGTACAGCAGGCTGTGTGTCACAGTGGGGGGCCTCGGAGCTGAGCAGGCAGCCAGGGGGATAGAGCACCTGGAGCTCCTCAAAGTTCCCAACCAGCTGGTCAAAGCGCACCCAGACAACCTTAACCTTGTCCAGCTCTCCCTTCTCCGTTGCAGCAAGCTCTGCCCAAACCCCGCCCCTTCAGCAGCCCTCTTCCTGCTAGGAAGCCTCTCAGACTGCCTGCCTTTCCTCTGACACAGAGCTGACAGCTGTGGATCCCCTCCTCCACAAATGGCTGGAATGTCAGTTTCTCAAGCACTCCGCCTGTCCGAGCTCCCCAACATCCAGAGCACCATACACTATAGGTTTCTGCTCACGAAGCAGATCTCCAGGGCTCCGTGTTCAGCAGTCCCAGGATTCCACCCCGTTCCTGCTCCGTTTCTCTTCCTCCCGCTGTTGAGCTGGGGTCGGGGAAGGGCTTGGGTCCCACCAGATTAAGGCTTTCATACGTTACCCTGTTTCGTAAGGTCTGCTCTGTTCGTGAGGTGCGTATGCAGTCTGGTTCAGCCTTCTTTCTTGTTGCTTTTTTAAGGTAGTTGTATTAATTAACTATATTTTTGTCATGTTTGGGAGGAGCTCTCTGTCTCACCTCTCATGCCACCATCTTGAATTCCGCAAGCAAATATTTTATGAAAGAGTAAGAAGAAAACAAAATGTCTTATAGGTTTCCTTTCCAGCCATCCTTTCTTTCTTCCATTGTAATTTTATTACTTCCTTCTTTCAACAAATAATTATCGTTTGCCAACTATATGCAAGGCCGACACTGTAGACAAGGTGAAAATGCAGGCATGAGTCTTGTACTTAAGGGACTTAAATTCTAGTGGGGAGAGAGATGAAAAATATGTATTAACAAATAAGCTAAATTCAGATAGTGGCCAATGCTATGAAGGAATTACAAGGGTTGTGTATTAAATTTTTGATGGTTATGGAGTTAGAGCACATTAGATACAGTGATCAGGGGAGAAATCTCTGAAAAGGTAAGATTTGAGCTAAGACATGAAGAATCAAAAGGATAAAGCAATTGAAGAGAGAGGGAGCAAGATTCCCGATAGAACAGACTTGTGGAAGGAGAGAGCTCAGATTACATGTATCAAAGTGAGGCTTCTGTGTCCAAGGTCGTGGAGGGCAGGGCAGAAGGTCTGAGAAGAGATGGGAGAATCATGCAAACTTTTGCACTTACAGTTAAGGAGCTAGGCTGTTCAAATGGAATAACTTTATTCTAATGCAGGGGAAGTCACTGAGGGTTTTTTAAGCGTGAGGTTGATATGGTCTAATTATGTTTTAAAAATTCAAGAGGGAGGAGAGTTTCAAAGTAAAGGAAAAAGGTATACCAGGAAAGTGATAATAGAAACTGCACAATAGATTATTAATTTTAATATCAGATAAGTCTTAACATGCAGATTACCTCACTAATGCTGTTTAAGAAATTCCAGACTGATAGTTTTAAAGTTTCACTTCTGAGAGAGGCTGAAACTGCACTTAGTTTAGGTATTAAGTCTTTGGTGGGGCTTAACATAAGGGACTCTCTTTTTGACCTGTTTCTTTTCAACTATAATAAGCAGAAAGAAAACCAGAGTAAGTTAATTAATAAGAGAGCTGATTAAAATGATCAAACTCCATATGCTGAAAATAGACATTAAACTTACAAGTGTCTATGGACTATGTGTAAAAATGCAGCATGTATTAGGCAACAAAAAACAATCCCAATTATAAAACTTACAAAGTACAGACAACATTAGTTGAACACTGAGCAATAAATAGGTAAGGAAGTAATAAATAAACCCAGAAAAAAAGAACCCAAAACAAAGACCTTACAGCTAAATATTTTGAAATCTCTCTCTCTCAAAGAACTCTTGCTCAGAGAAATCAAAATAATTGCAGTATATTTAGAGCTTAAAGATAATGAAAACTCCACATATTCCTTGCACCTATAATATAAGATGGGAGTGGTTCTGGGTTAAATGCCTAACAATAACATTTTGATAAATAAAAATAATTTAAACAAATTAATTAAGTACCAATCTCAAAAAAATAAAGAAAACACATTACATCTAAGAATAAATGTAAAAAGTCAGTGATTAATGAATTATAAAACAGCTTGTTATTTGAAATAAAACAAAACAGAGAAATTAATAGCTAGCCTGAACAAGGACAATAGAGGAAAAGCACATTAAATAAGACATTAAATGAAAAAAATAAGTACAAGTAAAAAGGAAATAAAGAGAGACATACGGAATTAAATTTGAAAATTGGATGATTCCTTAGGAAATATAAATTATCAAAATTAATGATGAAAGAAAGAAACATAAACAGATCAAATACCTGGAAAAATCAAATATGTTATATCATCACCACCACAATCTCCCCTCCCTCCCCTCCTCCTCAGGAGGCCTAGATAATTTCAAAGTCCTATCAACCAAATTTTCAAGGAGTGGCTATCTCTGATGCCAATTTAAACAATTCCAGGGCATGGAAAATAAACAAAAGAAAAAATTTTATTTTCTTTTTCAATGAAAGCACAATATCTAGATCAAGACCCCTCCTACCAGACATAGTAAATAAAAAAAGAAATCTATGGACTAATGTCCTTAATACTTCAAGGGAGCATATGTGACCAACCACCCATTGAAAGAAGATGAAGAAGGAGGAGGAATGGGGGAGGGGAAAGTGAAAAAGAGGGAAAGAAGAGGAAAAGAAAACAAAGAAAGGAAAGAGGAGGAACAGGAAAATTCCAGCAATCAAAGGGAAAGAAAATACTATCTTTAGAACAGGATACCTTCAGAAATCCTTCTATAGATTAAAACATGGCCAAGTATTGACTGATGCTACAGAATCTATGGGCTTGTTTTAGTTATCACAAGGTATGTTTTTTGAACTACCTGTGGGAGATTTTTTTCTGAATTCAGTTCTAAATAGTCCTAGACAATATTTTCCCTTTTTTGGGGGGGAGGGTGGGAGCACTGGGGGATGTTGTTAATTTTGTAATTGACTCTGCTTCTTTGCTTTGAGGGCTAGAATGTTAAGAACTGAATTTATGGCTTATCTTTATTAAGTATCCTATTTTTAGCTTCATTCTAGGTAGCATTTTATGTCCACATCCTATTTTTCTGTCTTCTCTGGCTTCTATTTCTTCAGGTAATCTAGCACTTTATATGTCATTGTATCCTTAACTCCTTTCTGTAAATGTGTAATCCTTTCTGTAAATAATAAGCCCTTATCTAGAGAGCAACAGTTGTCAATCTTGTATACAGAACAACTGAATGAGCAAAGAAGGCATCACAATTCACTTGGAAATGAGAATATTTCAGAAATGATGCTGGGAAAATTGGCTAAAATTTATTTTGCTGTGTTTTGCTCATTTTCATAATGAAATGACACTTGTAGGAAAAAAAGGAAAAATACTAGAAATGATCAGTCTTTTCATACTTTACATTCACTGTTTATTTTTAAAAATAAAATTCAAAAACTTTCTCCACCACCTTGATGGTGAGTTGTATCTTCATCTATGTTTCCCATTTCCATTAAATATAAATATTTATATTTCATTTTTTATATTTAATATACCATAAGCATCAGGAACTTATTTTGTTATATATTCTGAGACTGCTTTAGTTTAGACATCTTTAGCATATGAATAAAAAACCCTGGTAAGAAATGTTACACAATATTCACACTGATTATTTGTGGATGATCACATTGTCTTTTTATGCACATGGTACAATATTCAAAAGGTATCAAAAGGTGCATAGTAAAGAATCAGTTTCTTTCTAACCCCTATCTCCATACACTGCTTTGAGTTTTTTCCTTTAAACCTGAAGACTGTCAGTATCAGGTGTTTAGGTGACATAAGACAATTCTTCTTCCCCCATAAGCTGTATCTATAAAACTTAAATTTTGAAATAACATTTGTCATTCCTTGTGGAAATTCATTGTGAAGAGTATAAAGTGAATGGTTAATGGGGCCAGTGGATATAAAATCAGATCTGAATTCTGGTTAGTTCCCTGAGCCTGTGTCTTCAAATTGGGATACACCCCTGGGAGTGGTTTCCAACAGACTCCCAAAGGGTCAGTGGGTACCATCAGTTCTGAAACGTTTTTGCGTGCTAGTTCCTAAACTGAATCTCCCTGGGGACCCTTCACACCAGCTCTCCTCTCCCAATACCATTTTATTATCTATTCTATAAAAGAGAGGTATTATTATTACCTCCTCTTGATAACTGTGGAATCTGATGCATAGAGATAAAATGTAAAAATTATACAATAGGGTTAAAAATACTACATATAGTTTATTTCAATGGAAAATGAGTTAATATATGAGAATGACTTAACACATTGTAACAGTACATGAGCTAACAATATATATATGGTAATATATATGTATATATATGCCCAGCATATATTAAGTATATATGTATTACTATTATTAACAATTTTGTAAATGAAATACTCAAGACTTGTATCTAAAAACACAAAAAATGACTAACATTGATGCTGACCCCTATTCTCAATCTAGCAATAAGTAATACCCTTAAATACATAGAGTTGAAAAAATCCATCTCATTTAGATGAATTTTCCTATACTATTTTAGTTTTTGTGTTTGGTAATTATCAGAATTTGTAAAATAGTTATGCTGCTTTAATCAAATGTGTCTGATCAACTGCAATGATAAAATAAGCCAGAAGAAAAATCTTTAAATATATTTAGAGACAGGGGTCAGCAAATTAAAATTCCCTTTTAGTCTCTTGCTCCTGTCTTGCTATTACAGAGCTATTCCCCCATTTCTCCATTTGATTACTATTTCTTAGAGGTATTTAGCAATAATTACTGAATCAACATGATAAGGTATGTTATAAGCTGGATGATCATAAACCCCAGTTTTTGCTAGTTGTCCTGGTGTAATTGTTAGTAGAGTTTGTGTCATTCTTAAAGGTTTTATGTTTGGATAATAAATCATACAGCTCCCTTAGTTTTAAATGAAAACTTTTGTTTTTTAAAACCACAGAACATTTTCCAAGGAAAGGTATCCACCAGAGGGAATGCAACTTTGAAATTCTCCTTAACTGCTCCATAGATTGAACTCCACCTTTTATTAAGAATATTTTTTTCCTCTATCTGCTCCTAGAGAAAAAAAGGACCATTTTTCACACCATTTCCCTTTCATGATGGGCATTTTGGTCTCATTTAGCCTTGCTGGAGATTTATGTATTTCATTAGTCTCATGTTTTAGATATATATCTTTTTTTTAATCCTTCTTAATTTCAGTATCTGTTTTTTTCCCATTTACTTTGTTTAATTCCTTTTCTTTTTTCCCCTTCCAGTCCGTTTTCATTAATGCTGATACTCTATCACATGCTACCCCACCATTCAGGGTGAGAATTTTCTCATCAACCTTTTCTTTTACTACACCTGCTTCTTTTCCTATCATCCAAAGCCCACCCCAAGTCTGGGGAAAACTTGACTGGATAAGAAGTTGACTGAATTTACTGAGAGAAATCCCCAAACCGACATGTTTCCCCTTTGCTGGGGCTGGGAGAGCAAGTTCCAGTCCCCAAAGGAAAAAAGGATGAACCAGCAATAAACATTCCGTTGCACTTTATGAAGCTTACCCTTAAAAGAAAATCACCCTTAACCCACAGGTCTTCAAGATGCCAGTGGCTCACCTTGGTTCTCGTGGCTGAGGGCCCTGGGCTCCTCCTGGGGCCTCTCCCGCCAGGGCGGTGGCCAGGGCGCAGGGCGCCGCTGCCTCTTGCGCCGGCCATGCTTCCTATCGCCCGCCCTGGCTGTGGAAAGCCGCCAGAAGCTCGCCAGATGGCGTCTCAGGAGACTGCTGTGACTTAACGTGAAAAGAAAGAAAAACCGAGACCAAAGCCAACAGACTAGGTTTCCAGTCTGTCCAAAAGAATAGGCAGCGAGGAGGCCGAAAGTCAGTGATGACGTTCTAGCTCTCTTTCTGTGGGATTTAGAGAGGAGATGCTGATGGTCAGACCTGACATGACCAAGGGCCTCTGAAGTTTCAGGGTACTGCAATATCTTGAGGCAATCTATCTTTTTCAATTTTTGGTGGGGAGGGGAGTTGTGGGCAGAGTTGGGTTTTGACATAAATCTGTCCTCTGGCGTCAATCCATCCATCCGTCCTGCTAAAAGCAAGCGAAGAGACAAGCACCCACCCGCCCGCTGCCGGCTGGTGCCGCCTCTCCGGGCGCTCAGCAGGCGTGCGCTTCAAGGCCGGGGACTCACCACAGGTCGCCAGGGATGCGGGGGCAGCGGGCGCCCTGAGCATGGGGACCTGCCCATCGCTGGCCGGCTTTCAGTGGTGATGGGAAGGTAGGGGAGCTGTGCTCGATGGCTGCTGGGTCCTTGGCAGAAGCAGCGCGGTGCTTGTCAAACGCCCTCTTTCCAAAGCTTCCTGGGTCTGGGCCATGAGGGTCCTGACAGTACGTTGTTTCCTCCTAAAGCATCACGGGGGCCAATGTACTGATCACTAAGGCTCCACACACTGAGTCCATTTATATTGCTGGGGCAGCTCTGAGGAGCAGAGTCTTCCTGAGCTCGCCTCATACTTGCCCCTCAGACAGCTCCACTCAAGGCTTTGCGGTAACGGCCCCTGGGTGGCGTCCCTGCCTTCCGGACAGCAGGACTACTGCGGCCCCACTCACCTGGCCTCGCTGAGGCCACAAGGCGGCACTGCGCATGCCCAGCGCCAGGCCCCACAGCACCTGCGCAGTCTGTACCGTGGCCCGCAGTCTGGTTGGCGTTTTGTTTCCCGGTTCGTGCGTTATGTTTGGTTTATAAAAATTTTCCCTTCATAGTGCTTCATGGCCGTATTTCATAGATTTTGGCACGTAATATTCTCACTTTTACTAAAGCCTAATTCACCTTGTCGTTTTAAATTTAAATTTTGTTTTCTTGATTGATTCACGATCTATTTACAGGAATGTGGTCAGCTTTTATTTTCTTGAAGATAGAGCGTCTGTCTTTTCTACTTGGATAAAATTTATGGTGCAAGAATATCACTGCCTTTATGATCTCTAGTTTACGGAATTTATGGGGAAATTCTGTGTTGCCTAGTACACAATCGATTTTTATTACTACCTAATGGACTTTTGAAAGAATATGTATTATCCGTTTGATATATAAGCCCTATTAATTATGGTATATGTATTTTCCATATCCTTAATTACTGCTGACTGATCGAAAGGGACATGTCGAAAATTTTCATTTACGATTTTATAGTTCTATCGAATATCTGCATTTCCAGTAGATTTTGCATTACATATTTTATATAACATCAATTAATGCATTAAGTTACCTGTTATCTTTTTAGTTGATAGTGCCTTTTATCAATACGAAATATACATTTTTGTCACATTTAGGGTGTTCTCCTTTTTCGGGTTTTTTTTTGCTGGAATATTTCAGAATACAATATTAGCATGTGACCCTGCTTTCATTAATTCATACTTGAGTGGGATGTCTTTGCCCAGCTCTCTTTCAGTCTTTCTTATTTCCCTTTTAAGTGTGTTCTTGTAAATATATAGTTGGATTTTTCTCTTATTGATTAAAGAATACATTATTTTTTTAATTTTCCCAGGGAATTGAATTATACTCCTTTATGGTGATCTGTTTTATTGGTCTTTATAATATTTAGAGGTTGAATTTGCTGCATAATAGGGCACCGAAATACAGTGGCTTAAAAAAACAAATGGGAGGTCTGTTAGTAAAGAGAGAATGAATAGTAGATACTCAGCTAAGGGCTCTGTCACAGTCTTAGTTCCTTTGCTTACTGGAGAGACAGAATTGTGATGGTGATTGTGAACTTTGAGAGACATTGGCTCCCCCACTTCCTAGTGTAATCTTGGGCCAGTTAATTTTTCTAAGTTGGATTTTATTCATGTAAATAACCTTCCTTAAAGTGTTATAGGGAGAATTATATGATAATACATGTAAACCATTCGGAGTATATTAAGTACTGACCACTGGCTGATGTTTCTATTTATGTGTTACTTTTATTATACTACTTTTTAATTTTACTGCTTTTATTTTTTTTCTTGCATCTTTTGACTGGGATAATTCCATTTCTAATAGAATATCATAGGCATATTAGGTAAGTCAAATTCAGAACAAACTTTCCTCTCTGTATTTCTCAATGTATATCTGCAGGTTTTATATCTACGTCCTTCTGCATGAGACCTTTGGCACGTTTTTTCTCAACAGCACTCCTCCTTCCTTCCAGAAATTGTTGGACTAACCTGAACATTCAGTTCCAGATTGCTATTCTGGTTTTTTGTTTGTTTTTAGTATTATACATCTGGTAAGATTTTTTTTTCTTAATATTTGCTTTAGAGTTAAAATTTCATTAATTTTACTAGTTTTGTTAGGCACCACTTTTTCTTACATAACACACTTTATCTTTCTGAATATTTTTTTCTACTTCCCATATTCATTTGTAAGGGGAAGTGTGGGTGGGTGGTATACTTTCTGAACCCTTGAATGTCCAAAAGTGTTTTTTTCCCCCTTGCTCTTACAAGTAAACGACAATGTGGTTGTGTGTAAAATTCTTGGCTTTTCCTAAAGTCTCCGTAAATGCTGTTCTAATGTCTTCTTGCACTTCGACTACCTGCAAGATACGAAGGCTGTCGTATCTCAGCTCTTAATCCACCCTCTATCCTCTGCTTTGGGATATGAGGCCAGGACTCAGCAATTACATGTCTCTCTTGTTAGCTGGATTATGCTCAGATTTAAGCACTGGTACAAAGGAAGCCAGAAAGCCTAGTGCAGAGGAGGGAACTGCTCTTTCTGTGTTCCCCATCTGTTTTCTTTCAGCCTCATCTAATCAATGGCCTTTCACTCCAGTAGCAGCACTTGGCTCCTATTTCCATTTTCATCCCAACACTGCCAGAACCAGGATCACAGCATCTCCTCAGATCACAGCATACCTTTGCCAGCCAAACCAGGACTCCTCAACTTCTGAATCCTAATTCCAGAGGGCACCCCTTTCAAGATACTGAATGTTAATAATCTTGACTTCCTCTTGTTGATCCCCCAGTGAGGCCTTGGGGTACAACTTCTTGCAGTTTTTACCTCTGTTCCCCCATATTCCCTTTTGGCCTTTGCAGTTCTCCAATCCTATGGAACAGGTTTTTAGACTCTCACTAGGAACACTAATTGTAGTTTTTAAAAGGTTCATTACATAGTCTATGTTGACTCTTTCATTATAGGTCATTTCATCTATTTTCTCTGCCTTTTTCTCCTATTTTCCTATGCTTCCCATATACCTGTCAATTTCTATTATCTGCCTGCTAATATTCACAAATGAAGGGTTAGCCTATTCGTAGTGTTCCTTGTTAATTGTGTTGGCCGCTCGTTATATTCTGAAGACACTCATAACTCTCCACCAACTAGATGGGGTTTTAAGCCCCTCTGTGGAAATCAGTTTCAATTTACTGTATGTTTTCCCAGAGACAAACAGTGGGGATAACAATATGGCCAGCCAGCAACTCCACACAGAAGGCTCTCCCTGGATGAGGGCTCAGATTCTTCGGTTTATTTTTCTGTGACTGCTTTCCAAGGTGCTTGTAGAAGAGAAGCATTGCTGATAGCCAAGAGGTCCTCCTCAGCTGCTACTTGGCCTCAGAGTGTCTCCTCTGGGCCCCTCCAGCCTTGGGCCTCCATCTTCAATCTGTAGTTTAGGTGGAAGGCTTTCTGCTAAACAGCCAGCACTTCCAGATTCTGCCTCTGAACCCAAGAGATGTACAAGGTCCTCTCAGAATTACCTCCCATTTCTCCCTGACCCGCTGAGCAGTGTACACAAGTGGTTAGCTCCCAGTGCCTATGTTTTCCTGTTATGCATTATTTTTGGATGGCATTCTTTAGGTTTGTGGCATGAGGTTGGTATTGTTCTTAGTTTCAGTAAAATGAAAATTTTCTTTTTTTTGTTAATTTCTATGGTTTGAAAGGCCTGCCTTCATCTTTCTGGAAGCTGATCAGTACGTGATGCCTACTTGAAGAATCACTTACGGGATTCAGTAAGACAGAAACAAATATAATCATATGAAAAGAGAAGAAAGCTGTTTATTGATGATTCATGAAATCTATTTAGTAATAGTTAATAATGATCAGAAATAAAAATGGATAATTATAAATATTATCAAAAAGTTATCTATATGTGTATATATACATATATATGTATCTCAGCATATATGTATATGTCAACATATGTATGTGTGTGCATATACATACCCATTCCCAACATTTTTCCTAAGCTTTAGACTACATTTCTAACTACAGTTAGACCCACAAACTTAATATCTTCACTGACACTAAATTTAGATGTTTAAGTAGAACCTATTGTAAAATCTAAGAGCCCCAAGAAAAGAATATACCAAGCCCAAAGAAGGCCTGGGAGCTAACCACTTGTGTATACTGCTCAGTGGGTCAGGGAGAAATGGGAGGTAATTCTGAGAGGACCTGTACATTTCTCTGTGGTTGAGAGGCAGAATCTGGAAGTTCTGGCTGTTTAGCAGTGGCCCTTACAGAGCAGTGGGAAGAAAAACATTTGAAGCACATAGCCTCTTACCCAAGCCAATGTTGATTAGGCTGAGTTGGAAATAGAACAAACTCTGTTGTGGCAGAGGTGTGAGAGTTCTTTCCTCCCATAGCAAGCCTAAGACATATGATCTGAATATGAATTGAATTAGGATCTCCAAAAAGTAATGCAATAACCCATGAAAGTAGAAAATCCATCAACATCATTCACCACATCAACAAAAAGGACAAAAACCACATGATCATCTCCATAGATGTTGAAAAACCATTTGACAAAATTCAACATCCATTCATGATAAAAACTCTCAACAAAATGAGTATAGAGGGCAAGTACCTCAACATCATAAAGGCCATATATGACAAACCCACAGCCAACATTATACTTAACAGTGAGAACCTGAAAGCTTTTCCTTTAAGATTGGAAACAAGACAAGGATGCCCACTCTTCCTACTTCTATTCAACACAGTACTGGAGGTCCTAGCCACAGCTATCAGACAACACAAAGAAATAAAAGGCATCCAGATTGGCAAGAGGGAAGTTAAACTGTCCCTGTTTGCAGATGACATGATATTGTACATAAAGAACCCTAAAGAGTCCACTCCAAAACTACTAGATCTAATATCTGAATTCAGCAAAGTTGTGGGATAAAAAACTAATACACAGAAATCTGTTGCATTTCTATACACTAATGGTGAACTAGGAGAAAGAGAAATCAGGAAAACAATTCCATTCACAATTGCATCAAAAAGAATAAAATACCTAGGAATAAACCTAACCAAGGAAATGAAAGACATCAAACTACAAGACGCTCATGAGAGAAATTAAAGAAGAAACCAATAAATGGAAACACATCCCATGCTCATGGATAGGAAGAATTAATATTGTCAAAATGGCCATCCTGCCTAAAGCAATCTACAGATTCAACGCAGTTCCTATCAAAATACCAACAGCATTCTTCAACGAACTAGACAAAAATCATTCTAAAATTCATATGGAACCACAAAAGACTCCGAATAGCCAAAACAATCCTGAGAAGGAAGGATAAAGCTGGGGGGATTATGATCCCCAACTTCAAGCTCTACTACAAAGCCACAGTACTCAAGACAATTTGGTACTGGCACAAGAACAGACCCATAGACCAATGGAACAGACTAGAGAGCCCTGATATAAACCCAAGCATATATGGTCAATTAATATATGATAAAGGAGCCATGGACATACAATGGGGAAATGACAGCCTCTTCAACAGCTGGTGTTGGCAAAACTGGACAACTACATGTAAGAGAATGAAACTGGATTATTCTTTAACCCCATAGACAAAAGTAAACTCAAAATGGATCAAGGACCTGAATGTAAATTATGAAACCATAAAACTCTTAGAAGACAACATAGGCAAAAATCTCCTGAATATAAGCATGAGCAACTTCTTCCTGAACGCATCTCCTCAAACAAGGGAAACAAAAGGAAAAATGAACTCATGGGCTATATCAAACTAAAACCTTTCTGTACGGCAAAGGACACCATCAACAGAACAAAAAGGCATCCTACAGTATGGAAGAATATATTTGTAAATGACATATCTGACAAGGGGTTAACATCCAAAATATATAAAGAACTTACACACCTCAACACCTAAAAAGCAAAT
The DNA here is from genome assembly GCA_032199065.1 of Smutsia gigantea. Lineage (NCBI taxonomy): Eukaryota > Metazoa > Chordata > Mammalia > Pholidota > Manidae > Smutsia > Smutsia gigantea. The sequence goes on along the minus strand of JAVSCE010000564.1, from coordinate 80,672 downwards.
AACCCAATTAAAATATGGGCAGAGGATATGAAGAGCCAGTTCTCCAAAGAAGAAATTCATATGGCCAACAGACACATGAAAAGGTGCTCCACATCACTAATTGTCAGGGAAATGCAAATTAAAACCACAATGAGCTATCACCTCACGCCAGTAAGGATGGCCATCATCCAAAAGACTAAGAACAACAAGCTGAGGATATAGAGAAAAGGGAACCCTCCTACACTGCTGGTAGGAATGTAAGCTAGTCAACCATTGTGGAAAGCAATATGGAGGTTCCTCAAAAAACTAAAAATACAAATACCATTTGACCTGGGAATCCTACTCCTTGGAATTTACCCAAAGAATACAACTTCTCAGATTCAACAAGACATATGCACCCCTATGTTTATCACAACACTTTTTACAATAGCCAAGATATGGAAGCAACCTAAGTGTCCATCAGTAGATGAATGGATAAAGAAGAAGTGGTACATATAAACAATGGAATACTATTCAGCCATAAGAAGGAAACAAACTCTACCATTTGCAACAACATGGATGGAGCTGGAGGATATTATGCTCAGTGAAATAAGTCAGAAGGATAAAGACAAGTGCCAAATGATTTCCTTCATTTGTGGAGTATAACAACAAAGCAAAACTGAAGGAACAAAATAGCAGCAGACTCAGAGACTCCAAGAAGGAACTAGTGATTACCAAAGGAGCGGGGTATGGGAGGGCGGGTGGGGAGGGAGGTAGAGGACTGAGGGGTGTAGGGGATCACAGGGAAATCAGTGTAGCACAGAGAAGGCAAATAGTGAATCTGTGGCATCTTACTACACTGAAGAATAGTGACTGCATTGGGGTATGGGTGGAGACTTAATAATATGGGTAAATGTAGTAACCACATTGTTTTTTCATGTGAAACCTTCGTAAGAGTGTATATCAATAATACCTTAATAAAAAATTAAAATAAATAAATAAATAATCCATGAAAGTAATCACTGAACACCTGTCATCCTCAGAGCGCCCCGTAGTGTGAGGGAGTGTAATGGTCTAATGCCAGTCAAGTCCAGCGTTCCCTGCTGTGACCACCCTTTTCTGTTCACTCACTCACCCTTGACCTGAAGTTCTAGAGAGGCCAGATGTAGCCTAATCAGTGGGCAAGTAGGAATAAAAACCCAAAAGGCTTTATAGGAAAAAAACTGACCTCTTTCCCAATACAGGTAACCTGCCCATGGAACACCTGAGCTGAAAGGGAGTCAAGCTTTAATGTAAATAAAATTCAGAGTTCTATTATTAATATTATTAATACTACACTGGACTGAGCATAATTTTAAAAAATGGTTTGGAAACTAGAAATAACTAGAAAAATATTTGGTTACCTGAAGTTGACCTGTAAAGTCATGGAGGCTGGGAAAGATTTCATTCAAATGCATTGAGGGTTTTGAATGAATGAACTTCTGGTTCCATTCCACAAGCTTTGCTTATTTTACAGACCAGATACACTGGCATGTTAAAAGCACTAATTTTCTTTTTCCCACATAGCACTTTCCCTCTTGCCAAAATCCTGACCATCCTTGACATAGACATGTTTGGGACTATTTCTTCTACAACATAATGGGCAACTACAGTCTAAAGTCTCTATCCAATAGCCCTCAATTTCTAGCTTGTAATAAAGTGCATAACATATTAAGCACTTAACACTTGTGAGTGAATGAGTGAAAAAATGATAGGATTTCTTGAGATCAGAATGCTTGAGAAGCAGCAGGGAGATCAAACTGTTTATTTTCCAGTGTGTGAGAGGTAATATTAGGTTAATTAAGTTGGTGGGTATATATTCATTTATTGAATACCCAGTAAAGGGCCAGTTGTTCTTGAATGAATGGTAACATGAATGAACGTGTGAAAAATGGCTACGCGTACATAGGCAAGTTAAGAATGCGATTTTGTTGGTTTGTATATTCATCTGTATTCAATAGTTTGCAAGATACAGTGGATTTGTACATTTGTTCTTTTTTTGTGTGTGTGTCTTTTTCAGATGATCCTTGTCTTTGTACTAAACATTGGGTCTCTTATAATCTGTTCTATCAACTCTACTAGGTGAGTAAACTCCCTAGTCACCTTTGTCTGCTATAAAAGTAGGTTGTCAGCTAATTTGGAATTTTCTCTCAGAAATAATGCTTAATATACTCTCAAAGATACACATAAAAAAAGGTGTTTAGTTCCCCTCAGGAAACTCTAAACCCAACGCCACAAAAAACGCATGTGTTTTCTTTGCATCCCATCGTCCTCAGGAGGCTGGTGCTGTCCACAGGTCTGTTCTAGAACAGTAGTCTGTGGGACCACATGCCTCCAGCTGGCCTCCTCCCTGGTCCACTTACAATGGCTTCATATCCTTCTATTGCAAGGGTGTGGAAGCAGAAGTTCTCTAGTCATTTCAGAGGTTCTTACAGGTTTCAAACAACTTGGGATGGACTTGAGAAAGGAAAATGCTAGGCCTCACCTAAGATAAAGGAGCAAATTGTTATCTGCTCCAATCTGAAGGCATTCCCTTCTTTTGTGCCAAAAAGTTAGGACAGTTTCTTGAAACAACCCAGTCTAACCTGTAGTCCATGCTGATCCTCTGGGAATTGATTGGATTTCCAGCTTAAGTAAATTGGGATGACAGAGCCACAAAAGTCAAGCAACTTTAGAGATCCCAGGGAAACTAGCCATCTTTGTTTTGTTAATTTCTTACTGATGTTTTCAGAAATTCCCTTTGCATTTGGTTTGGATCAGTGCATTTGACGTGGAGTAGCTCTTATCAGAGAAGCCAGAATGTCCTGGGTAGATGGTCTTGCAAACCAGAGCAAGTCCCATAATCTTTATGCACCTGGATACTACTGAGATGGTACAGAAATAGAACCAATAAACTCTATGAAAGAAAGAGCAGGTCCTTTCCCTGTTAATGTCAGCTCCAGACCCAGCCTGGTGGTTTTGTTCATGTATTAACCCTTCTCTCAAGAGAATAGTTTCCTTGAGATGTGAACTTAAGTGTCTGAATTGACCATTCACGGTGAATAAAAAGAAAATTGCCCACCTTTCCCCTGTCTTTAGTTCTATATTGACACAATTTTTAAACTACACACCTCTGCAAACTGTCCTCCTTTCTTTTCTAGCCCTGTGAGAAGCTGTTCTTCATACCAAGACAAAAACATCCCTATTGATTTGACTTTCAATGCTTTTTTCAGTTTCTATTTTAGGTTGAGAGTAAGTACCTATTGAGAGTGGAGGCAAACAGGTGAACACAACAGGTGCACACAAAGAGATGTGTATATGTACCTTAGTTATACAATCTGCCTATGACTCAGGCTCTAAAGCAGGGTCTGTGCCTTAAATTGTTAAATGTATAATGAAACTCTCTCTCCTGAACCTGTGGCTGGAAACTGGGCCAAAAATTCTAACACAAATGAAAATGATTCCTTTATCAAATAGCATCACCCCATCACATTGCCGTCCTTGTTGGCTTCCCACCTAACACTGAGAAAGCTTTTCTAATAATTGCAAGCTAGCAAGCCTGAATAACAAGCCTTTGAAAATGTCATCGGTTCCAGGGGTGGCATATGTGCCATGAAACTGTATAAAATACTTTTATCTCTTTGTCTCATTTTTCTTACACTCTTATTAACTCGTCCTCTCAGTCCATAGACATTTAGTAAGGACACACCCTAGGTCTTGATTACAATGTGTGTATCCATCCCATGTTTTTGGGAGACTGTATATATATGGACACATACTTACATGAATGTATGTATATAAATATATAAGAAATACATATATTCACACAAATATATATGTTATATATATATGGTATATATTTTTATGACCTTCCTTCAAAACTTGCTCTGACCACACTGACCATCAAAATTTTCTTTTTATAGCAAACTTCCCCTTTTTTGGAAATTCTTGCTTTCTTAATCTAGATAGGGAACCTCATAAACACAGGCCTTGGCCTGCCTAGCTTCTAGATAGCTGTACCTTTTCCCTTGAAGACCACACTAAATCATGTATCTTCATTGCTCACAAATAGGGGGTTTTACCTACATAATGTGTGTGTGTATATATATATATCTGACAGCTCTAGTTAATAGCAAGAAGGTCCAAAAAGTGTTTATTCTGAAGTGTGAGAGTTAAGGTCTGGTAAGTTAAATGGGTTCATATTCATTTACTGCACACCCATGAAAGGTACAATCTCCATATAAATATTATATGTATGTATGCATCTATATACATATACAGTCATCTAGATAGCTATTTAAATATGTGTATATGTATGTATACAATAGAATGAGATCAGAGCTTCAGCCAATGAATGGAATGAAGCTGAATGAAGCCACCCTTGTGTTCATTTTTTGCATTCTTGGGGGTAACAGAATTTACAGTCTTTTGTTTCTGTTTCATAGTTTTTGGCAGCTGATGACAAGATCAAGTTCTGGTTGGAGATGAATTCAATTGTAGACATCTTCACCATCCCACCAACCTTTATTTCTTATTATCTGAATAGTAATTGGCTAGGTAAGTGTGTTTTAATCAGGAGCAATCTCTGGAAAAGCCTCAACATTCGTTCCTAAGTACCCTTCATTTTCCTTTAAAGCCTCGATGTCACTTAAAATATCCCCCACTGTGTTTGTATGGTGATGTAATACATTTTCAGGGCTCTTTCTTCTTACCTAGTGATAAACCTGTTGAGCAGTAGGTTTCAGTGGTGGTTTATGGTTTATGGACTGGCTCTTCCACAGCCCCACCATCCCATCCCACTGCAGTGCCTTGATGCTGGGATCCCACATGGACTGGGAGAGATGACAAGCCTCCCTTCGTCTTTAAAAGCTATAAATCACTGTATCCAGACATGCTGCGACATGTGAGAGATATATTTAATTAGTAATCTCGTCTTTAAGGTGGATGTATTGACAGTGCATGAATGTTATCTGGCTTTCATCAGTTTTTGTGTAACTTTATATTACTATTTATTATCCACAAATTATTCCTTGCTATCGTTGTCATCAAACTATGTAAAGTAAAACATCATGCAAACACCGAGGAGCATATTGCAGAGATTCTATAGTTAGGAGTTTAAGTGATTTATGGATCATTTGCTCTCCATTTAAAGAAAAGTTAAATAGAGTAACATGTGAATAGTGCTTGTTGTATGCAAGGCATGCTTTTACATATAAAATTAGCTTAGCAACCTTATCAGGTAGGTACTAGTATAATTCCCATTTATAGGTGAGAAACTAAAGAAGTTAAAGAAGTTTGAACTAGAAGTCATGCTCTTAAACTTATGATAGTATTTTATATTTGATCATTTCAGGGAGAGAAAGAATATAAACAGTGCCAATTGTGTTATAATTCAGAATACTCCCAGCCATGACCCTCTTCTTTGGCAGCTTTCTCCTCTGAATTGTTTTGTAGGTCTAAGGTTCCTAAGAGCTTTGCAGCTGCTAGAACTCCCTCAAATCTTGCAAATTCTACAAGCCATCAGAACCAGGTAAATGCCTCAACTACTACTTATTACTGGTTTGGATTAGGAAATTAAAATGTTAACTGAACCTTCAACTCAAATCATTTATTTTACTGAAGAAAACAATAACACAAATGTGAAAAGATACGTGCACCCCTATGTTCATTGCAGCATTGTTTACAATAGCTGAGATCTGGGAGCAACTAAAGTGACCATTGATACATGAATGGATAAAGAAGATGTGGTACATATATACAATGGGGTATTACTCACACATAAAAAGAATGAAATCTTGTCATTTGTGACAACATGGATGGACCTAGAGGGTATTATGCTAAGTGAAGTAAGTCAGAAAAAGACAAATACCATAGGATTTCACCTATATGTGCAATCTAAAAGAAAACAACAAAAGCAGAAAAAGAGTCATAATTACAGAGAACAAACTGGTGATTGCCAGAGGGGAGGGGAATGGAGAGAAGTGTATAAAGAGGAACAAACTTACAGTTATAAAATAAGTAATGGTCCTGTAAAGTACAGCACAGGGAATATAGTCAGTAATATTGTAATAATTATGGATGGTGACAGGTGGTAACTACACCTATCATGGTGAGCATTTAGTAATACGTAATTATTGAATCACTGTGTTGTACACCTGGAACAAGTATTGTATATCAATGGCACTTCAATAAAAAAGAATTTCAGCGCAAAAATTATTAAATTCTTTAGCTCCCATGATAGTATTTGCCTACTTTCTCCTATGAAAATCACACACTGGCTGAAAAGTTTGCCATCATTTTAAGGAGTTTTTTTCTTCTTTGTTACATGTAAAATGTGTAAGTCCATTTAGACTTTAATTCTGCCCCCACAGACCAAAAAAAATTTTTTTTAATCAAAGAAATTCAGAGACTTTGATTTTATTCATTTGCTATCTTGCCTGTCTGTGAGTGTAGGATAATTCCTCTGAGCATGAGGGCTGCCAGGTAGTAGCAGTGAACTATATTTAAAAAAACAGAGCCATCTAAATGTCTCTTTGTCAAAAAAGAAAATACCTTTGGGCAGCAATACTTGTAAAATTTTAAGCAATTGGTTTAAGTTTTGAGTGACCCACTCAAAATCTCGGTGCCTTTATGTGCTCACTAGAAACATCAAATATCCTACATTCTCACTAGATGTACCAAGTATCACACACCAGGTTGATTTCACAGCTAAGTAGTATGCATTATGGAGCAGTCAGGATTGGAAAGAGCAGTTCTTGTGTGTCAGGTGGCCCTGCCTAAAAATCACAGAGGTTTCAGCTAAACTCTAGGGCTTTCTTTACTTGGGAGACAAAATCTTGAATAAAGCTGATCTTCACTCAAAGATCCTGGTATGAGCAGCAATATAAAAGCACATTTCTATAACCTTCTTAACATTTCCTTTGCAAGCCCACTCTCTGAATTCCTGGGACACTGCATTTTGTACCATTGCTTTAGACAGGCAGCAATCTATTAAATTTGTTTTATAATGATACACATATATTTTTAAAAGCAGTGTGTCAGGTCAGTAGATATGGCGGAATCTAAACTGGCTGAAAAAGAGTGCGTGACCGGCTGTGTTTTAGAACTGTGCGTCTCAAGCTCTAATGTGTGCATGGATCAAGCAGAGGATCTTCTATCAGTGCTGATCTGGAGGTCAGGGGCGGGGCCTGGGATTCTGCATTTCTAATAACACTCCCAGTAAGCATATTATTGCTTGCAGGTCATGAACCGCACTTTGAGTAGCAAGATTTTAGAGAATGAGGTATTTGTGTTGTTCTGGTACCTGTGAGAATTCAACAGCTCTTCATCTTTCTTCCCCTAGCAATTCAGTGAAGTTTTCCAAACTGCTAGCCATAATCCTTAGTACCTGGTTCACTGCTGCAGGATTCATTCACCTGGTAAGCATCTCCTCAAACCCTCTACTGTTGTTTCTTTAAAATATAGAGGTATTTTGAAGTCCTATCTCCATTCCTGGACCCAGTGTGAGGTTTATCTTTTCACTTCCCTTTTCTGGGTTTTCTTCACCCCCATATCACTCATAAAGGTGTATCTCCTACATTCAAAATGTATTTATATCCCCTCTGTCAGCTTCCCAAACCTGCTTTTAGGAAAAGATCTAATAAGCTTACCCTTCAGAGGTACAAGTAATAGGTAATCACTGTATCTTCATAGGGGTTCAAGCATATAAAAAAAGAATTAAGAGTCAAAGAAATGAGGTCAGGTAGAGAATTTCACACTTAATAAAAGCAGGGGGGTTATGGGTTGAGGAGTAGCTGAGTTGCAAAGAGGAGCTTTGGGACTTTCTTGGTTGTGAAATCCTTCTGTGTACATAGCTACTTCCTGCCAATACGAAAGGTTAGATCTTATCTCACATAATCAGGGACATAATAATGGATTTCAACAATAAGAAACTCCTGGACTTACTGCTTGAAGACAGTTGAGGAACAGTCATTATAAGATGCAGAAATTGAAGTGGGATGTTAAAAACCTGAAGAGGCCTTTGAGAAAGGTGACCAAAGTCCTATCATTTGAGTCCTTTTCTCAAAATTTATTAAAACAATAACAAAAAGAAGTTTTAAAACCATCTTCAGTTCATAAAGAAAAATGTCAACCACCAAATGGAAACTATGATGTGAACCTTCAAGAAATCTGAGGCCAGCCACATGTCTCCTCAGCACTCAAACAGAAGAGAGATTCCACAGATACAAGGGTCACAGTGGTAAAGGCAGATCCCTGGGTCTAGAGGGTTGGACCTAGGCACATGGGGTGAGCCTGGGAGAAGCAGTCACCAGCATCCCTGTAGAGACCTATTGGCCATCACAGAGGCCAGAGAATGTGAACGGTTTTGGCCATGGTGACAGGACTTTTTTGCCTTCCAGTGAGTGAGGGACTCTCAGGCCGAATGTGGGCTATACATATATTTCATTGGACTTAATTACGTTTTCATTTTCTCTTTTCTGTTTTCTTATTGCTTGATAACTTTTATGGAGAGCTCACATAAAAACCAGATTTCTGGATTCTGTGAGAAAACACGAGGTTCTGGCAGCTCACTCTCCCAAGGCCACCCACGGCCATAGTCGAAAAACTAGCTGTTCCCCTGTGAATAGCACACGCTCCTGGGTTGGACGCAATCTCCACTAGGCTCACTTGAATCATTAAAATCTTTTGTGCAGCTCTTCTAAGCATGTGAACACGTGCCCTGGTTGGGCCTCCAGCCACCTGGGCAAGGAGACCTCTAGCCAGGGTGCGTACAGAGAAAGGAGGAGAAGCAACCAGATGGCCGGGGCTTAAGGGGATCCACTGAGAGTCACACCAACATCTGGGATGTTAAAAACCTAAGAGAGCTGTATCCCAGAGCAAAAAAAAAAAAAAAAGCAGGTTTTCTTAAGAGGATATTTGAAATGACAAACCATAATAAAACCTCTGATCATTTCAACTACCCATCTTTCCACACTTGCTGTCCTTCAGCTAAAAGCAAATTCAAAGATGAGTATTGATGAAAAAGTAATCCATATGGTGCCTGTGTTTAAATTCTGCCAAAAATAGTAAGGGGGTAACAGTGGAGAGCAGAGAAATATAACAACAGTTATTTAATAGTTATACAAGATGATTTTCCCAAGGGAGAAAAGGAAGAGTTAAAAAAAAAACCTCCATATTTGAGAAAACATACAAATGAAGAAGCTTTAAACCATTGAAAATAATAACTCAAACAAAATACATAAGGTTTTAAATAAAAAATTATTGAAGTATAGCAGAAGTTGGAAAGGGGCTGAAAGATATGAGAAAAAGAAGCAAAAAGCGTTCTAAAGCTGAAAACCACAGCAGAGATAACCAAAATGTAATAAATGTGACAAAAACATGCTCAGAAACATGGTAGGTAGGACCGAGGCAAAAAATACTGACAGGAGAAAGAACAAAGATTCTTAAGAAACAGGAAAAATGGGCGATGTCGATTCAAGAAACTATTAAGTTAGTTTTGTTCCTGAAGAAAAGTACCCAATCAACGGCCCCAGCAAAGTGTTTTAAAATAAAGTCTTGAATCTGTGGGCTAAATAGTTTGCTGTATCCCAGTAAAAATAACCCTAAATTATTTATTGCAACCATTATTTGGAGCAGTCACTGACCTTTAAGGATCAGGAGCGAATCCAAGTAGAACAAAGCAGAGTCTGTATGAAGGGGAAAGAATGAAACGAGCCTCAGATTTTTTGGCAACATCTGTCAAAACCAGAAGTTGATAGAGCCATGTCCGCAAAGTTTGTGTTAAGAGAAGTGTAACCTGACCTGTCGTTTTAAGCATGTAAGAGAAAATACAGCCCATGTGAGCCCTTAAAAATGTGTCTTGATAAAATCCAGCCACATAGGAGATGAATCCTGGTTAAGAATTCAAGAATGAGGAAACCCCACTAAAAAGTGGTGGTGTTGATGACTGAATGAATTTAAAATGGAATAAAGACAAAACAAGGGAATTATAGGTATAGACCAGAGCAAACATGTACAATGTAAAATAATAAGGCTGATACAAATAATGGCAAGTAAAAGAAGAAGGGAGACTATTCTCATTCCCTAAAGTTGAGACATAAAGTTTAAAGACATAGCATTTCAGTTCTGAAATAGAAAGTGAATAATAGATAATTCAGTTTCTAAACATTGGTCCATAGTCCTTTATCCTAACTCTTATTTCCCATGTGGGACTGATGGGTAAGAAGAAGAGCAGAGACGACCAGCAGACGAGCAAGAGGCTGCCAGCTCTTAGGAGGGTTTGAACCACTGAAGTAACACTCCCAGAGAGAGTGAGGCTTCTTTCAGATGGGAATAAATTTAGTTTTAGTTTATACAACATGTTATGCAAGGGTATGATTGAATCCCTATACTAAGATTTTAAAAGACACTGTAAAGTCTTAGCTTAAAGGAAACTGTCCCAAGCAACTCTGGTACTCCTGGAAAAAAGAAAAAACATAAATACATATGGTTTAAATCTGTGTAATTTAAGCTTAGTTTTCTTATAGTTTACTGGTCTCAGAAAATAGTGAAGACTCTAGAAGTCCATAGAAGCAGATTAATAGACTTCGCAACAAAATCTACTCCCAGCCATGGGAGTTAAGTGTAGACACACAATCTCTTAATCTAGAGGGGACAGTGTAGGAATCCGTCCTCCTAACATGCTTATCAAATTTAAGAAAGGGTCAGCCCTTGGCGCATCTCTGAAAAAAGTGATCGAAATACCTGAGCAAACTATATTATTCTAAGTTCCATTCCAGTTGTTAACAACCGAACAAAAAACTTACTCTCCCCAGCTGTCTCTAGCCTTTGATCATTTTTATGCTAACTATAGAAATGGAAATATCTAGGAACTATGTAAGTGATTTGGAAAAAATGTCTAAACGTGGAAAAACAAAGGGAAATTTTATATATTGCATGTAAATTGTTCTGTATGATGACATATATTTTATAAGTTTATATATACTATAAAGTACAGTGCCACTGCCTTACTCTTTATTTAATATAAAAATGGTAATCTGATAAATTTAGTTTCTGTAAAATGTAGTCTTAGAGGGAAAATCAGAAAAACTATTTTTCAGGTCTTTTTTAAATCACTGAAAAGATTTTTGTGGGGGTGGGGAGAAATAACTTGCTTGCTTTTTCTTAGACACTAGTATTCAAGTGCTTAAGCTCATTTTAGTGCCTGTCTCCTCAATGATAATCATGAGCTGGTGAAAACTGACAATGAATGAATAATAATTGCTCAGTCTGAGACCCTTTGGAATTCTATGGCTCCAGGATGCAATGATGTGCCAATATGGAAAGAGATACTGGGCAGCCCGTCCCCCATGGAACATTCCAGATGTGGGCTCAAGCCACATTCCCCCTCAGATTTCAGCAATGATCACAGTGAAGGAAAACAAGACTTCACAGTCACTGCCCACAATTTGCAAACCCTTTGCAGCAACATAGGAATCATTTAATATTTCATGTGGATTGAATTAAGCACAACTTCATTAATCCAACATTTTGCCTGTTATCTATAAACTTTTGCTTGACTTCCATTCAGAGACCTTTTCTGAGTCTCTTGTCTTTGGACAGGTGGAAAATTCTGGTGATCCCTGGCTCAAAGGTAGAAATTCACAGAATATAACGTATTTTGAGTCCAGTTATCTGGTCATGACAACAGCATCAACTGTTGGTTTTGGAGATGTGGTGGCCAAGACATCCCTAGGACGGACCTTCATCATTTTCTTCACCCTGGGGAGTTTGGTAAAGAATATTTTTAATATCTTTGGATACTAAACCAAAGATATAAAAACCAAAGCACACAGTTAATGGTGAGGAATAGCAATATAGGTTTGAAAGTGAATGTTGCACTATTCAGAGCAAGTGTCAAATGAAAATGAATATACATTGATCCCATATTTTGCAAACTCCATCCCCTGGAGCACATGATGTAATGGCTTGATTGCCAGGGAGGAGGATGGTAGACAAAGGAAAGCAGAGTTTCCTTATTTGGCTCTACATTGACTTGAGCAATCCTATATTCCTTCGTCTTTTGTCCATCAGATTAAAATCTTTCTTCCAAAGAAGGGCATTTGAGATATGATCTGAAGAACATTGCATTCTTTCCAGCCTAGATGAGTAAGCTCTCTCCAAACCAGAGGAGTGAGCATCTGTGCTTGATTTAGGGGTGTGTCCCAGACAGAGGAAGCCTCCTTTTCTTGTAGTGACTTTAATTTCAGTTCCTTAAAAACCTTAGCAGACTTCTTGCTCCACCTTTCTAATATTCCCTCCTCCACCTTGGAAAATTCCCCCATTTCACTCATTTTCCCTTAACCCTGCTCTGTCCCATATGCTTTACTTCCTCCAAGGCCCCAAATAGTATCAAGTCAGAGAATCAGAAGCACAGTTAGTGACGAGGGAACAAAGCAGGCAGGGAGGTTGCCTTGCTGCTTGACTTTGCTTTCATGGTTCTGAATGCTGAAAAGCATTTTATTACATTTTAACTAAATGGAAAGGCTGAAGTAAGGAAGAGAAATGGCCTGCCTTTTAAAATACAGTTCAAAGCCATGCACCTTCTAGAGGAGGGAAGTTTTCTGTACCTTCTTTCTCTTTTGTAATCTCAGTTTTAGAAGATCCTTGGAAGGAATAAGGCCTCAGGTTTAATTTGTTGTTCATTTTAGATAACTATTTGCAAACTATGTCCCTGAAATTGTGGAACTTTTTGCCAACAAGAGAAAATACACCAGTTCCTATGAAGTGGTCAAAGGGAAGAAGTAAGTAGCTTTCAAGTCTAATTTCTATAGTTTAGACAGGCTACAAGTCTCATATCTCTTTTTAAACATCTATTACCTGGCATCAGTGAGTATATTGGCAAGGCCCTCCATTCACTAAAGAGGGTTATGCTAGAATAAATGCCATAAGAAGATGATATGTGCTAATTGATACAAACTACAGATGAAACATAAGGGGAGTAAATCAACTAAAATGGCGGATAACGTCATAAAATGGTTTGAATTTAAAATAATTACTTCAATTCAGTTGTCTCACAAAAATTCCCCTAAACCATCTGGGGCTCATTCATGGTAGAGATGATTCTTGAGTTGAGGAGTGATTTTTGCCTCTGTAGCACTCCCTACAGCTTTTTGTTCCAGAGGGAAATGCAGTAGGACTTGTTTGTACCTTATTTCTCTGTTGACATGTTACATCAGTTTCCATTGTGGGTTTTCACGTCTAAGAAAAAGAGAGTGGGTCAGAGGCCTTAAGTTTTTCTTTTCCACCTAGTCTCCGTCTACTGTAAAGGAAAGAGGTATAATGGAACTAAACTCCCTTGGAGTATCCTCTTAACTGGATGAAATTAGACAAAACCAAGACTGACCTAGGAGTTTTAAGAGGAAAGTAAAACAATGATAATAATAATAATAATGATATAAATGAAAAACAATTATGGAAAACAGTGAAATCAACTGGATAAGCCAAAATCAGACCCAGTTCATGTCAGGAAATGGGTATAGGATACATGCTACATTAGCCATTAAAGGTCTGGAAAATTCAAGGTTAACTTAGGCTAAAACTATGCTTTCAGTTTCCTTTAATAAAAAATGGAATATTTTTTATTGTGGTTTTAATTTGCATTTCTCTGATGATTAGCGTTGTGGAACATCTTTTCATGTGCCTGTTGGCCATCTGAATTTCTTCTTTGGAGAAGGGTCTGTTTAGCTCTTTATATTAAGCCTGAGGGAATTGATGTCTGTTTTTCACCATGAAAGTTAGAATTTTTGCATAGATTTTTGCTCTAGGTGTTTCTCCACTGGACTCACTCTTTTGTAACTACTAGATAACTTTAGATGTGAAAGATAAACCAGAATAACCTAGCGTCCAGGGCCACCTCTGTCATAGTATTTTGACTTTGGGGAAATCAGTGAACCTTTCGAATCCTTAGTTGTTCCCCGGTGAGAAAGGACTAGATCAGCCAAGCAGGAATCAAGTGAAATAACACATGTGCAGGTCCAGTCTAAGTTCTTCCTCACCTGAAAAATCTAGCAATTCCGACAGTTATGGTTGTATTCCTGGAAAGTTATGTGTAATTTTCACATTTGGACTCATACTCTGTATGAAATGAGCTAGACACTACCGAAATCTGATGCTTCCTTTCTGTTGTGCAGGTACAGTCCTTAGGGTTTCTATTTTACATATCTGGGTACTGCAAACAGTACACTATTTAAACCTAAGTTTAAGTTTTATTTAAAACTAAGTTCCTGTCAAGTAGTTCCTTGCCAGGAAGATACTTCTGTCCTTGGATGATCCATTTCACCTGTACTTACCCCCTAGGTTCATCGCGGTCTGTGGAAACATCACTGTTGACAGTGTGACTGCTTTCCTAAGGAATTTTCTCCGCCACAAGTCAGGGAAAATCAACACCGAGATTGTTTTCCTGGGAGAGTAAGTGTATCCATATGGCTCTTGAGCTCTAAATTAATACTTGAACTATGTGTGAATTTCTTTTTAATGGGAGGAAAGTACCCTAATAATATTCTTTAAAAATTAGGAAATAATAATATGTAAAAAAAAAACTGCATTAGCACAGTTAACCTCTGAAAATATTTTGAAATCTATCTTACAGATGTTTTTCTGTATATATATATATATATATTATTTTAGTGATCCCCCCATGGTATAGGTTATTCTACACCCTTTTTTATTATATCTGATGATAATTTTGTACATAAGTCTGGTGTACTTAATAATTATTATTCTACTGTTAATTCCTTTTTTTTTAATTTTTTTTATTTTTATTTTTTATATTTTTTATTTTGGTATCATTAATGTATAATCACTTGAACAACATTGTGGTTACTAGACTCCCTCTATTATCAAATCCCCACCACATACCCCATTACACTCACTGACCATCAGCGTAGTAAGATGCTATAGACTCACAACTTGTCTTCTCTGTGTTATACTGCCTTCCCTGTATGCCCCCCACTGCTATATTATGTGTGCTAATCATAATACCCCTTTTTCCCCCTTGTCCCTCCCTTCCCACCCATCTTCCCCAGTCCCCTTCCCTTTGGTAACTGTTAGTCCATTCTTGGGCTCTGTGAGTCTGCTGCTGTTTTGTTCCTTCAGTTTTTCCCTTGTTCTTATACTCCACAGATGAGTGAAATCATTTGATACTTGTCTTTCTCTGCCTGGCTTATTTCACCGAGCATAATACCCTCTAGCTCCATCCATGTTGTTGCAAATGGTAGGATTTGTTTTCTTCTTATGGCTGAATAATATTCCATTGTGTATATGTACCACCTCTTCTTTATCCATTCATCTACTGATGGATACTTGGGTTGCTTCTTCCATTTTTGGCTATTGTAAATAATGCTGCAATAAACATAGGGGGGCATATGTCTTTTTCAAACTGGGCTGCTTCATTCTTAGGCTAAATTCCTAGGAGTGGAATTCCTGGGTCAAATGGTATTTCTATTTTGAGTTTTTTGAGGAACCTCCATACTGCTTTCCACAATGGTTGAACTAATTTACATTCCCACCAGCAGTGTAGGAGGGTTCCCCTTTCTCCACATCCTTGCCAACATTTGTTGTTGTTTGTCTTTTGGATGTTGGCCATCCTGACTGGTGTGGGGTGATATCTCATTGTGGTTTTAATTTGCATTTCTCTGATGATGAGCGATGTGGAGCATCTTTGCATGTGCCTGCTGGCCATCTGAATTTCTTCTTAGGAGAAGTGTCTGTTTAGCTCCTCTGCCCATTTTTTAATTGGATCATTTGCTTTTTGTTTGTTGAGGTGCGTGAGCTCTTTATATAATTTGGATGTCAACCCTTTATCGGATATGTCATTTATGAATATATTCTCCCATACTGTAGGATGTCGTCTGGTACTGCTTATGGTATACTTTGCTGTACAGAAGGTTTTTAGTTTGATGTAGTCCCATTTGTTCATTTTTGCTTTTGTTTCACTTCCTGAGGAGATATGTTCATGAAGAAGTTGCTCATGTTTATGTCCAAGAGATTTTTGCCTATGTTTTTTCTAAGAGTTTTATGGTTTCATGACTTACATTCAGGTCTTTGATCCATTTTGAGTTTACTTTTGTGTATGATATGGGGTTAGACAGTAATCCAGTTTCATTCTCTTATGTGTAGCTGTCCAGTTTTGCCAACACCAGCTGTTGAAGAGGCTGTCATTTCCCCATTGTATATCCATGGCTCCTTTATCATATATTAATTGACCATATATGCTTGGGTTTATATCTGGGCTCTCTATTCTGTTCCACTGCTCTATGAGTCTGTTCTAGTGCCAGTACCAAATTGTCTTGATTACTGTGGCTTTGTAGTAGAGCTTGAAGTTAGGAAGCGTAATTCGCCCTGCTTTATTCTTCCTTCTCAGGATTGCTTTGGCTATTCGGAGTCTTTTGTGGTTCCACATGAATTTTACAACTATTTCCTCTAGTTCCTTGAAGAATGCTGAAGGTATTTTGATAGGGATTGCATTGAATCTGTAGATTGCTTTAGGCAGGATGGCCATTTTGACAATATTAATTCTTCCTAGCCAAGACTGTGGAATGAATTTCCGTTTATTAATGTTCTCTTTAATTTCTCTTAAGAGTATCTTGTAGTTTTCAGGGTATAGGTCTTTCACTTCCTTGATTAGGTTTTTTCCCAGGTATTTTATTCTTTTTGATGCAATTGTGAATGGAATTGTTTTCCTGATTTCTCTTTCTCCTAGTTCACCATTAGTGTATAGAAATGCAACAGATTTCTGTATATTAATTTTTTATCCCGCAACTTTGCTGAATTCAGATATTAGGTCTAATAGTTTTGGAGTGGATTCCTTAGGGTTTTTTATGTACAATATCATGTCATCTGCAAACAGAGACAGTTTGAGTTCTTCCTTGCCAATCTGGATGCCTTTCATTTCTTTGTGTTCTCTGATTGCCATGGCTAGGACCTCCAGAACTATGTGGAATAAAAGAGGGGAGAGTGGGCATCCTTGTCTTGTTCCCGATCTTAAAGGAAAAACTTTCAGCTTCTTGCTGTTAAGTATAATATTGGCTGTGGGTTTGTCATATATGGCCTTTATTATGTTAGGTTCTTGCCCTCTATACCCATTTTGTTGAGAGTTTTTATCATGAATGGATGTTGAATTTGTTGAATGCTTTTTCAGCACCTATGGAGATGATCATGTGGTTTTTGTCCTTCTTTTTGTTGATGTAGTGGATAAAGTTGATGGATTTTCGAATGTTGTACTATCCTTGCATCCCTGGGATGAATCACACATGATCTTTGTGATGTATTTTTGAATTCAGTTTGCTAATATTTTGTTGAGTATTTTTGCATCAATGTTCATCAGGGATATTGGTCTGTAATTTTCTTTTTTTTATGCTGTCTTTGCCTGGTTTTGATATTACAGTGATGTTGGCCTCGTAGAATGAGTTTGGGAGTATTCCATCCTTTTCTACTTTTTGGAAAACTTTAATGAGGATGGGTATTAGGTCTTCACTAAATGTTTGATAAAATTCATCAGTGAAACCATCTGGTCCAGGAGTTTTATTCTTAGGTAGTTTTTTGATTACCAATTCAATTTATTTGCTGGTATTTGGTCTAGTCAGATTTTCTGTTTCTTCCTGGGTCAGCCTTGGAAGGTTGTATTTTTCTAGAAAGTTGTCCATTTCTTCTAGGTTATCCAGTTTGTTACCATATAATTTTTCATAGTATTCTCTCATAATTCTCTGTATTTCTATGGTGTCCATAGTGATTTTTCTTTTCTCATTTCTGATTCTGTTTATGTGTGTAGACTCTTTTTTTCTTGATAAGTCTGGCTAGGGGTTTATCTATTTTGTTTATTTTCTCGAAGAACCAGCTCCTGCTTTCATCGATTCTTTCTATTGTTTTATTCTTTTCCATTTTATTTATTTCTGCTTTAATCTTTATTATGTCCCTCCTTCTACTGACTTTGGGCCTCATTTCTTCTTCCTTTTCTAGTTTCATTAATTGTGAGTTTAGACTGTTCATTTGGGATTGTTCTTCTTTCCTGAGGTAGGCCTGTATTGCAATACATTTCCCTCTTAGCACGGCCTTCACTGCGTCCCACAGATTTTGTGGTGTTAATTATTGTTGTCATTTGTCTCCATATATTGCTTGATTTAGGAGCATGTTATTAAGCCTCCATTGTTTGTGGGCTTTTTTGTTTTCTTTGTGTAATTTATTGCTAGTTTCATACCTTTGTGTTCTGAGAAACTGGTTGGTACAATTTCAATCTTTTTAAATTTACTGAGGTTCTTTTTGTGGCCTAATATGTGATCTATTCTTGAAAATGTTCCATGTGCATTTGAGAAGAATGTGTATCCTGTTGCTTTTGGATGGAGTGTTGTGTAGATGTCCGTTAGCTCCATCTGTTCTAATACATTGTTCAGTGCCTCTGTGTCCTTACTTATTTTCTGTCTGGTTGATCTGTCCTTTGGAGTGAGTGGTGTGTTGAAGTCTCCTAAAATGAATGCATTGCATTCTGTTTTCCCCTTTAATTCTGTTAGTATTTGTTTCACATTATGCAGGTGATCCTGTGTTGGGTGCATAGATATTTATAATAGTTATATCCTCTTGTTGGACTGACCCTTTTATCATTATGTAATGTCCTTCTTTGTCTCTTGTGAGTTTCTTTGTTTTGAAGTCTATTTTGTCTGATACAAGTACTGCAACTCCTGCTTTTTTCTCACTATTAGTTTCATGAAATATCTTTTTCCATCCTTTACTTTCAGTCTGGGTATGTCTTTGGGTTTGAAGTGAGTCTCTTGTAGGCAGCATATAGATGGGTCTTGTTTTTGTATCCATTCAGTGACTCTATGTCTTTTGATTGGTGCATTCAGACCATTTACATTTAGGGTGATTATCGATAGGTATGTACTTATTGCCATTGCAGGCTTTAGATTCGTGGTTACCAAAGGTTCAAGGGTAATTCCATTGCTATCTAACAGTCTAATTTAACTCACTTCGTATGCTATTACAAACAGAACCTAAAGGTTCTTTTTTTTCCTCCTTTTTCTTCCTCTTTGTATGTTATGAATCATATTCTGTACTCTTTGTCTATCCCTTGGGAGACATCTATTTAGTCCTGGGAATACTTCCATCTATAGGAGTCCCTCCAAAATGCAGTGTAGAGGTGGTTTGTGGGAGGTAAATTCTCTCAGCTTTTGCTTATCTGAAAATTGTTTAATCCCTCCTTCAAATTTAAATGATAACCTTGCCTGGTAGAGTATTCTTTGTTCAAGGCCCTTCTGCTTCATTGCATTAAATATATCATGCCACTCCCTTCTGGCCTATAAGGTTTCTGTTGAGAAGTCTGATGATAGCCTGATGGGTTTTCCTTTGTATGTGATCTTTTTTCTCTCTCTAGCTGCTTTTAAAAGTCTGTCTTTGTCCTTGATCTTTGCCATTTTAATTATTATATGTCTTGATGTTGTCTTCCTTGTGTCCCTTGTGTTAGGAGATCTGTGCACCTCCATGGCCTGAGAGACTATCTCCTTCCCCAGTTGGGGGAAGTTTTCAGCAATTACTTCCTCAATGACACTTTCTATCCGTTTTTCTCTCTCTTCTTCTTCTGGTACCCATATAATACGAATATTGTTACATTTGAATTGGTCACACAATTCTCTCAATATTCTTTCATTCTTAGAGATCCTTTTTTCTCTCTGTGCCTCAGCTTCTTTGCATTCCTCTTCTCTAATTTCTATTCCATTTATCATCTCTTCTACTACATCTAATCTGCTTTTAAATCCCAACAGTGTATGTTTCATTTCAGATATGGAATTTCTTAATGATTGAATCTCTGGCTTAAATTCATTCCTGAGTTCTTGAATATTTTTATGTACCTCCATAAGCATGTTTGTAATTTTTATTTTGAATTCTCTTTCAGGAAGATTGGTGAGTTCAGTTTTATTTGGCCCTTTTTCTGCGGTTTGTGAGATTTTGGTCTGAACCATGTTCTTTTGACATTTCATATTTCTGTGTGGTGCCCACTAGTGCGCAGAAACTCCAGTCTCTGGAGCTGCTCAGCCCCTAGAGTGAGGTTGTGGGTTGTAGGGGAGCAGAGCTGGTGCCTGTGGGAGGAAAGATCTGTTTCCTGATTCTTGTCTGTGGTGCCTGTCTCCAGTGGCAGAGCCAGTGAGCCAAGCACACACGTGTAAGCCTCTGTGCTTCTCTAGCTTTTGTAGGCAGGGCCTCCATCTGGCTGGCCTGACGCCAGCACAGTGACTGCCAGTTTGCGATCCGTTGCCAGCCGGACAGTAGGAAGGCTCGGGAGACTGCGTGTCTCAGTGGGGGACCTTGGAGCCGAGTAGGCAGTTGGGGATGGATCAACTGAAGCTCCTCAAAGTTCCCAACCAGCTGGGCAGAGCATGCCCAGACAACCTTGTCCAGCTCTCCCTTCTCCTGCGCAGCAAGCTCCATGCAAACCCCACCCATTCAGCAGCCCTCTCGCTGCTAGGAAGCCTCTCAGACCGCCCGCCCCTCCTCTGACACAGAGCGGCCGTATGTAGATTCCCCCCCCTCCACAAACAGCCAGAATGTCGGTTTCCCAAGCACTCCACCCCATCTGAGCTCCCAAATATCCAGAGCCCACACAATATAGGCTTCTGCTCACAAGGCAGATCTCCAGGGCTAGGCGCTCAGCAGTCCCAAGCTTCCACCCCCTCCCCGCTCCTTTTCTCTTCCTCCCGCCCATGAGCTGGGGTCGGGCAAGGGCCTGGGTCCTGCCGGATTAAGGCTTTCCTACGTTACTCTGTTTCATGAGGTCTGCTCTGTTCGTGAGGTCTGCTCTGTATGCAGTCTTAATCAGCCTTCTTTCTTGTTGCTGTTTTAGGGCTAGTTGTATTAATTAACTATATTTTTGTACTATTTGTGGTTTTGGGAGGAGTTCT
This sequence comes from Smutsia gigantea, assembly GCA_032199065.1. Classification (NCBI taxonomy): domain Eukaryota; kingdom Metazoa; phylum Chordata; class Mammalia; order Pholidota; family Manidae; genus Smutsia; species Smutsia gigantea. The sequence goes on along the minus strand of JAVSCE010000564.1, from coordinate 59,769 downwards.
TTGTGTCACCTCTCATACCGCCATCTTGAATCTCTACTGTTAATTCTTAAAATTGGAAATGTAAAATTCAAATAGATGTAGAAAAGGTCACTTTTGATGATATTTTTGTTCTATGAAGTTTACCTTTCTACAAACAGAGTCCAAATCAAATATTTTGTGAAACCCTGGAAAACGGGTACTTGATACAAAAAGATATTTAAGTAGGCTAAGTGGTTTCTTACTATTTCTACAATTTTGGTTCCTAGCAAGATTGAACAGTTTTTGTGTGTTTGGATGTTTTCCATTCCTTTTTGAAATTTGTCTTCATTTCTTTCATCCTTTTTTCTATGAGGATGGTCATCTGTTGTTTTACCGACTTTTAAGCACCCTTAATATATTTTAATGTATTTTGATATTAACCCTTTTATGTCTTAGGCTGTAAATAATTTTTTCACTCTTTGTTTTTTTTCTGTGTGTGTGTTTTTACTTTAATACAGAAGCATTTGATTTGTATGTACTCCAACCAATTAACTCTTTCATTTTGGCTTCTTGGTTACCCAACATTCTTGGTCCTTTCCATTCTAGAATTAACAAATACTTCTTTAGCATTTTTATGTTTTCATATTGAAATGTTTATAGTTAAGCTCTCTGGAATTTCAGTGTAATATGTACAGACTTCTTTATTATATTGATTTAATGTGTTTATATATTTAATGTGTACTAACTTTATTTAATATATATTTATTTAATATTATTTTTATTTAATGTATATTAAACAAATGTATATATGAAAAATGAATGATTTAATTTAATATATGCTAACTAATTTGTTTATTAATGGGAACTAACTTCTTTATTTTGTCCAAATGGTTAATCAGTTATACAAGCACAACACACTAAATATGCCAGACATATTTGAAATGACATTTTGATCTTATACAGGATTGTATATGGGATCACCTCAACCTTCATGCATTTTATAGTTGAACATTCTGTACTTTTTACTTTATGACATGTCCAATCCACTGTAACTTTGGGCTCTCATATATCAGATAGCCAATAGGCATTTTGATGTTGATGGGCGGCTAGCAGTTCTGTTTCATTGCTATGCCTGTCTTTTCAGTAATTTGTGTATTGAACCCTTACTCTAAATAGTAAGAAAACCAAAGTGCTAAAACCAGTGATAAGAGGTTAGTAATTACAATCCAATTGAGAAAAAGAGGAAAACATCAGATGTACAGAAAGTGACATATTTTATCCATTGCTGTATTTTCAGGGATTAATGTAGGCGATTGTATGTCCTTATCAAGATAACGAATGAAATTTTTTACATGGTAAATATTGGAAGCATCCATGTAGAATTTTGCCAATCACGTATGTAGTCTCATGACTCCAAATCTATGTGCTTCATCAGACATTCTCTACAGCTCCACATTCACACATATAATTGCCTATTTGATATTTGTACCCTAGTGTTTCAAAGGCTTCTCAGACTCAACATTTTCAAAAGTAAATTCATGATCTTATGTTCCCTTTCCATCTCACAAGGCAAATAAAAAGAAGAATGAAAGAAAACAGCATTTCTAGCATTTTCTGTTTCAGTAAATGGGACCTCATCATTACAGCTTCTTAAAGCAGAAAACTAGGCATTATCTTTGATACTGCCCTTCTCAGACCCTATGTACATTAGCTTCAGTGTCAACATTTTTGTCTCCTAAATAAATCCTAATTCTGTTCCTGCCAATTCGTCTCCACTATCACAACCTTATTCAAGTTATTACTCTGTCTCTCCTGCATTTCTGTAAAGGCCACTTTATTGATTTGTTCTTTATGCTCAGGAGCCCATCCCCTAACTTTATATGACCAATTTTTTCTCCTCCTTCAGCACTTAGAGAGTCCTTTCCTCTCCAAGCTCTCTGAATTAGTGTCTGCTAATCCTTCTCTCTCATTACTCCATTGCATTTCCTTTAAAGCAGTTATCACATCTGTAATTGTGGTAGATGTTCCTGTAATACAGCTGTTAACATTTCCTTCCCTTACGGTACATTCATGCTGTTCCTCTCAATAAAAGCTGGAATCTCTTTCTTCTCCCTTTGAATCTGGGCCAGACTGACTTGATTTGATAACTAGAATGTGGCAGAGGTGACGCTTGACTAATTGCAGGCCTCCCTTTAAGAGGACGGGCAGTTTCACTGTCTTGAATCCCTAAGCCATCGTAGAAAAAGGGACACTAGCCTGCTGAGGAGAACGCCCAGCCAGCTCTCAGCTACTCTAGTCACATAGCTGACACAAGGGTCACATGTGGAAAGTCATCTTGGATTTTCGGGCCCCCAGTCAAGCTCCCTGATGAATGTACCTACATGACTGACCACATTCAACATTGTGGAGCAGCAGAATTACCTGCCTGAGACCAGCCAACCTACAAAAATCATGAGAAATAATGTATCATTGTCATAAGTCGGCAGTTCCAGAATGGTTTTGTTTTGTGGAAAGAGGTAACTGATACAAAGAGTGGTACTAAAAGTGGGAGCTATCATAGTAAGAGCCAAAATATGGCCTTTTCTTGGAACTAGTGATAGACAAGGGCTGGAAACATTACGTGGATTCTCTTAGAGACCAGAAAATAATGAGGAAAAATTGCTATAGCATACTGAAGGAAGAGCAGGATTCTGGTAACAATGTCAGCAAAAATAACATGGAAGGCAGAAAATGTACCTAGAGAAATTGTCTAAGAAAATTTCCTGGAAGACTGTTGGGAGAAGTGGGGCCTAATGATGTATGCTCCCTCCATTACCTCCCACCCCAGTTTCTTTTCAATGGGAGCATCAATTGCAGTTTTCCCATTCCTGCCTTGTAATGGTTTGTTGAGTGTTGAGGAGGTGGTTCATGAGTCTTCAGATGGGAAAGTGCTGTGCCTGAGAAGCCCCGTTCATGTCTAGATCTAATGTAGTTGACAAGATCCAGAACTTAGAGTTGATGCTTTAAAGACATGAGACTTGGAGGAGAAAGTGAGAGTATTTTGTACAGTGCAGTATGTGAATTCTTGTGACCAGATGGCACCCTGTGGTAGATTATTTTTAAAAGATGGCTACTAACCATTCCTCCCAAATGTTTAAACATGTTCTCCTCCTCCCAACAAAAGTCAAGCCTATTTTCTCTTGTAGGGGCTGGACCTTTGACTCTTTTTAATCAATCAAATATGCAAAAGTGACTGGGCTAGTTGTGGGCCCAGCCCTTAAGAAGACTAACAGGGCTCTTGGAGCCCTGAACCACTGTATATGAAGTTCAGCTACTCTGATGGAGAGGCAGTCCATCCCGTTGCCAGCCACTCCAGCTAACCCAGTTGGACAACTCTTGCATGCTGTCTTGGATGTTCTAGCCCACTTTCAGCTAAATGCAGTCATATAAAGCAAACCCACATAGGGTAGAAGAATCGTCCAGCTGAGCCCAGTCAAACCAAAGAATATCAAGAAATAATAATTTGTTATATAAGCCACAAAGATCTTGCAAGATTTTTGCAAAAATTTAATAGCTGATATAGAAATTTTCACTTTTCTTTCTTTGGTTATTTGTTTATTATTTAAAAAAAATATCCAAGATAGTATGCTATCAAATGTCATAAAGGTAAACTTTTAATTTATACTTTTATAAGTCAGATTCTTTAGTGGCATGCAGCAAAAACTAACTATGGCTAAATTAAAGCAGAAAGGAATGTATATTTAAATAAGTATTATGTAGCTCTTGTAATCTCCAGAAGAGCCATATAACCAGCCTTAGAGAATATACAACATGGATTAATGATATGATGCTTATTTATAAATATATATATTTTATGTTCATTTATATTTATAGGTGTTTTGATATTTTCTGATATTTTAGAAATACTGTCATTACATTTTCTAGTTTTTTGCTATTGGTATAAAAAACAATTGACATATTTTTATTAATCTTCTATCTAACCATATTACTAAATTCCACTAGTATTTTAAATTATTTTCTGTAGTGCTATTGGGGTTTCTATATAGGTAATAATATTATTTCAAATAAAGACAGTTGTTTCCTGCTTTCCAGTCCTTATATGTACAATTTACTTTTATTTTCTTATTGTACACACTGAGAGATCAAATGTAATGTTAAAAAAAAGCAGTCATTATATGATCATTTCTCACTTAAAAGAAAATCATTTTCGTATTTTCCCATTAAAGATGTCATTTTTATTTTAAATATACTCTTTATTGAGTAAAGGTAATTCTCTTCTATTTGTAATGTACCATGAGTTGTATTTCTTAACTGTGAAAAGATATTTCCATCAACATGCTCTCTGCATCTGAGATGACTATAATTTTTCACTTTTTGTTAATGTGGAAAATTACATTAATAGTTTTGGCACAATGATTATTTCCTCCTTTTAATATCTTTGAAAGACTTCATAAAGATGGGATTATTTGTTGCTTGAACATGTGGAAGTAGTTACCTATAGAACAATTTACAACTGGTGGTTTTAAAAATTTTGTTTGGTGTGTGGCTTTGTGTATGTGCTTGTTTTTTATTTTAGAGATTTTAAACTACAGCTTCAATTTCTTTAACAGTCATAGGACTATACAGGCTTTTTGTCTCTTCTAGAGTGATTTCCAGTAAGATACATTTTTAGTAATTTGTTCTAAGTATTAAGAGCTGTTTGATTTAGTTATTTGTTGTATTCTTTTTTTATTCTTATCTCTACTTTGCCCATAGGTATTTTTCTTCTTCATTCAGTATATAAATCATTTTTGTCTTCTTTTTAATCTGTAAATTTTACCACGGCTTTGCCTATTCTATTCACCCCCACCCCACCACCCGCCACACACAAACAGGACCCGCTTCTGCCTTTGTTGAGCTTCTCTGTTTTGTCTTTCTTTTCTATTTCATTCTTTGCACATTTTTTTTTTGTCTCCTTCCTTCTTATTTCTTTGGGTTTATTCCAATATCCATTGGCTTATTTAGTGTTTCCAACATAATTTGTTTCTAAGATTTTATAAAGTTCATTGTAATTTCTTCTTAAAACCCATGAGATTTTTTTAGTAATCTATTTTCTTAAATGTCCAAACCTGAAGAATATATTTTTTTGTTATTAACTTCTAACTTAATTGTATTGTCATCAGAGATGATAATATGTACTTTTTTTTTTGCAAGGTGTCAAGGCTTTCCTTATTAGTCAAGTCATTTATCATTTTTGATAAATATTTGTGGGCCCTTTAAAAATATCAGTTATTCACAATAACCCTGGTATGTAAACAACCTAAGTGTCCTTTGATGGATGAATGGATAAAGAAAATGTGGTGTATATCAATTCCATATACAATGGAATATTATTAAGTCTTTAAAAAAGAAGGAAATCCTGTCATTTATGACAACATGGATCAACCGGTAGGGTATTGTGCTAAGTGAAATAAGCCAAAGATAAATATTGCATTGTATCGCTTATATCTGGAATCTTAAAAAAAAAATAGTCTAACTCAAAGAAACAAAGTAGTAAGGTGGTTGCCAGGGCCAGAGATTGGGGTGGAGCACACAGGGAGAGATTGGTAAAAGGGTACAGGCTTTCATTTTCAAGTTGGATAATTTCTGAGGATCTAATGTATAACATAGTAATTGATAACACTGTATTATGGAAATTAGCTAAGAGAGTAGCACTTAAATGTTCTCAGCCCCAAAAAAAGAGGTACATGTGTGAAGTGATAGATGGGTTAATTAACTTAACAGGAGGAATCCATTTACATTGTATATATATATATATATATATATCAAACCATCACATTGGAAATTTTAAATATCTCACCATTATATTTGTCAATTATTCCTTAATGCAGTTTGAAAAATATTAGACACACTAAATGTTTGTAGAATTTATAAATATAAAGCTTGATGACTTTTTTCTGCTTGATCTATCAATAACTGAGAGAGATGTATTGAAATCTCTCATTACAGTGACCATTCACAATTTTATCTCTTTAGTTCTGTCAATTTTTTCTTCATATATGTAGAAGCTATTTTATTTAATTCATAATTATTAGATAATGCTATATCTTTTTAAATAATAGAATTGTTTTTATTTTATGCTGAACGTCTTCATCTTTAGTGCTTTTAAAATTATTTTTAGCATCAACATTTGTATTTCTTCATATCACTGTGATTGATTAGATCTGAGCTCCAGGCCCATCCCTCGAATTAGGCTAGTTGTGTCAACATCACCTGACCATGTGGCTTACTTCATAATGGGGGAAGGATGTTTTTCAAGAGGAGATCAGGGGTTCTATTAAGTGCACTAAGTAAGTGTAATGATCTCTAAATCAAAGTCAGTCATCTGTTCCCATCGTTGGTACTACATTCTTTGCCCAGAGTTCCTCCTTCTTTGGAATTGAAAACCATATTTAAATGCTACATGGCCTATACAACTTTTATTTCTGGATCTGCACTGAAATGGGAGGATCTGAAGCGAGTTGCGGTAAGAGCTAGTTCTTTTCCTCCTTGAAGTTTCCCTAAGCTGCAGCCATTAAGATGATAAGATGTATTGCTCTTCCAAAAGTATTACCCAGACCCTTAAATTGGGGAAAATATGACTTCCTCAACTTTAAAAAGTGATCCCAAAGGAAATGTAGTAATTAACCTACAAACTCTCCTTGACAAATATCAAGCAGACCTCACTGTTTACCTACACTTATATTTAAATTCTTTTCTTTACTAAATCCTCCACTTAGAGCAGTTTTATTTTGTTAGTCTAAGAGATCTCAAAAAGTTATGGTTAGCTAAAGTGTGTTTTATCTTAACCATCCAAATAGGGTTCTTACCAGACAGATTTACAGACTGATATGCCTTCTGATAGGAAAAACATGAAGGAAAACAGCAGAAATCCCCTTAAGGTTGAGAGTAAAACTAATGAGCAAAGGCCAGCCCTCTAGAGAGCTTTCACTTAAGATCAATGCCAGCTTCCTCTCATGTAGGTTTCAAAGAATCATATTTTCCAGAAAAACATGCTTTCACAAAAGCTTCAGTTTTTTAAAGCAGAGATCTATCAACTTAACATAAAGAATTAAAGCAGAAAATGACAGATCCGGAACAATCTTTATCTTTCCTGCCACTTGTTAAAAGAGCCACTTCAGTAATTTTCTAGAACCTTAAGATTCAGAACCACAGATATTCAATGCCTACTTACCTTGGGCCAAGCAGACTTCAAGTTCCTCCATTCTTTGCTGTCCTGAAAGGCAAATAAATATATAAGCAGTTTCTTAAAAAGATCTGATTATACATCACTAGGCATAAATTGATGGCTATGGGTGATAGGAAAAATACAACTATGCCCTGGACCTATTTTAAAGCAGTCTTGCATCTGTATTTGAGACTCTGCCCTGGTCCCTCCACTGCAGCCATCACAGCTCTTGTAGCCTTTGCAGGACTATGATTCTGATGTAAAGACATTTTTCTCACAACTCCCTCCCAAGTGTGTTCTCTTTCTTATTGGAAGTGTTATGACAGAACCATAAGAAAACCCAAGGGAGGAACACTAGGATATTTCCCATGTAATTAACCAGATGGCCGCTGTTTAATCTTGAAGAATAGGTGGACTCTGCAGAAGCATGCCTGATTATAGCCAAACCTTTGTGTAGTGATCCACATGCTGAAGATACTTCAAACATTATGAGGTAAGAATCTGGCACTGTATTTTATATGCTCCAACGCTAATTTTATTTCTATCTCTTTTAAAACAAAGCCCAATGCATAGGACTAAATAAGAGTAGAGGTCATCTATTACTGCACTAAGTTCAATGTATTTCAGGTTTCTGCAGATACTTGAGGCTGTGCAGATACTTGAAAAAAGAAGGGAAAATAGAGGCTCCTGTTTGTCAATGTGTTTTTCCACATACTTTTCTGAAGTTTATATGGATAATAGCTACCTAAATTTTAAAAGCAAGCATGCAAAAACATAACTGTTCAGATAGCACCATTATAAGTAATGCCTCTACACCTCAAAAATAAAGATGCCATTTATAACTTGTGAACCCTATTTGTAGAATTTATTGGGGTTTTTCTCCAGCTGTTCCAGTGAAAGATTGTGTATGGTTCTGTGTGATGTGATTATTGGCAAGTATTTTCAAGATGGCTAGAGTTGGTGTTACCATCTTTGACTGTGAACTTTGAGCAATGGCATTGTGCCTAACCCAGGTAGCCTCCAGAGAAAAATGTATGCCACTGAAGGTGACTCTACAGATAGCAAGACAGCTGAGAATTTCAGCTCTGCATAATACAGTAAATATGAGATAGACTTTAATTATGAGATAGGTTCTTAATTTGTAAAATGAGAATGTTGAATAAGACAGTCTATAAACTACTTTAAGCTATAGATAACAATACAAACTCCATTTTTTAATATAATTAATGTATTTGAGATTAAAAGCTAAAATAGATGAAATTGTTATTTCCTCCTCAAGAATTGGTCCCAGAATAACACAGTCTCCTAATACCAAAAGGTGACTAAATATATTCAGTTTCCTAAGTCACTAAAACAATAGTACCCTTCTATGTGTGTGCTATTAAATGGAACATTTTTAGAGAACAGAAAAACAATGAACTTTAAAACATGTTGTTTTATTATGCTTATCCACACATCAGTTTAGCTCTGAGTTGAATTATATTACAAAGCCATTGGATATGTCACTTCACTGATAAACATATTTGTTGTTTATGTAGGGTGCTCTCTATCAAGAACTATTACCCTAAGACCAGAGTCATCATACAGATACTTCAGTCCCATAACAAGGTATAACATTGTAGCTTATCCAGTCTCCTCTTCCTTTAGTTTATATAGCTAGGTGAACTTAGTTCATTTAAGCAGTAGATGGAACTTACAACTTTATGGGTTCACACTCAAAAAGTTTCTGCCAATTGTAGATGAAATTTGGAGTCACATTAAGAGACTGTTAATCAATTAAGAATGTAAATTCAGAAAGTTATATTCAAATACTTTAAAAGTTGCTAACCTGAGAGTCTTACTTCCAGTTAACCTGAATCTAATTGTTTTGACTGAGATCCTCCCCTTTTGGAAGCTAACAGGCCGTGGCACACCCTTGACTACTGAGAGCCACTAAAAATAAAGTAGGCTGACTACACAATCACAAAGGTTGAGCTAGGACAGAGTTTAATGATAAGGTTCATCTCCTCCATGCAGCCACTACTTCAAGATTGGGAGAGGTGGCTCTTTCATCTAATGCACAGAAACCAACACAGAGTATCAAGGAAAATGAAGAAACAGGAATATGTTCTAAATGAAAGAACAAGATAAAGCCTTAGAAAAAGATGTTAATGCAACAGAGATAAGTGATTTCCCTGAAAGTTCAAAACTGCAGTCAAAGATGCTCCCTGAGCTTGGGATACTAAGTGAATAAAGTTGAATTTCAACAAAGAGACAGAAAATATAAGTTAGTACCAAATAGAAGTCACAGAGCTGAAGAATGCAATAATTTAACTGAAAAATACAGTAGAGGTGTTCAACAACAGACTAGATGAAGCAGAAAAAAGGATGAGTGAACATGAAGACTCAGTAGTGGAATTTACCATATGATTCAGCAATTCCACACATGGATATTTACCCAAAGAAAATCAAAACACTGATGCAAAAAGACATATACCCTCCCATGTTCACTGCAGCATTATTTACAATAGCCAAAATATAGGAGCACCCTAAGTGTCCATCAGTGGGTGAATGGATAAAAATAGTGTGTGTGTATGTATATTACATATATATAATGGAGTATTATTCAGTCATACAAAAGAAGGAAATATTGCCATATGGATGAACCTTGAGGGCAATATGCTAAGTAAAATAAATCAGACAAAAAGTCAAATACCTTATTATCTCACATGTGTAATCTACAAAAAAAGGAACTTATACTGAGATACAGAGAAAAGATTGGTGGTTGCCTGAGGTGGGGATGGGGAGGTGGGAAAAATGGGTGAAAGGGTCAAAATGAACAAACTTACAGAATAAGTAAGTCATGGCGAGGTAATATACAATATGTTAACTATAGTTAATAATACTTTATTGTATATATGAAAGTTGCTAAGAGAGTAAGTAGATCTTAAAGGTTCTCATAACAAGAAAAATGTATTTTAACTACTGTGGGATGGATGTTAACTACACTTAGTGTGGTGATCATTTCACAATATATAGAAATGTCAAATCAGTATGTTGTATACATGAAACTAATATAACGTGTGTCAGTTTATACCTCAATAAAAACAAACACACGAGTAAAAGATTGTAAATTTGGGCATAAATTAGAATCAGAGATCTAAGCCATTTGACCTGATTTTGCAAGACTAGCTATGTTTGTTTTTTTTTTAAGTGGAGCCGTCGATCACTAACCACTTTTAAATACTGAATTAATTTGTTCTGATAATTTCTTCTGACCTGGGCACCATAAATCTTCAAGTAAGATATCTCAAGTAAGATAAATGAAAAAAGACATCCCTCCAGAAAGAAGTTTCTCCAATTATATTTATTCCTAGTGTTTGACCTACTTTCTACCATGAAACAGGTTTTCCTGCCAAAGATTCCCAGCTGGAACTGGAATGCTGGAGACAACATTATCTGCTTTGCTGAATTAAAGCTTGGATTTATCGCCCAAGGCTGTTTGGTGCCAGGCTTGTGCACCTTTCTGACATCTCTATTTGTTGAACAAAACAAAAAGGTAACCTTGTAAATTGGTGTTAAATCTTGGCTCTTTCCCCCTGCCCTCACATATATTAGGATCAGAAATAGAAAAAAAAATTGAGGAAAGCTAGAATGCCCCAAGAAATGAGATTTGACTTCTACTTGAACTGCAAAAGGACTGAGATCTAGATTGACATCCCAGACACTGCCCTGACCTTGAGAGAAGTTATTTATCTTATTCTTGCCCAAGAATATTTATCTGCAAATTAGAAATCATAGCTCTGCTTGCTACCTGCAGTCCACGATGTTATGAATGTAAATGTGTTCATAAAGGTAGAAGCACTTTGAGTTATTGAAAGTAGAACTATAAATAAAGATTATATTAATAATAGAGGAGTCATATATTTAAATATAAGTTAAATGCTAAATATGTGGCATAATAATACATAATTATATTCATCAAACAGAAATCATTTCCAGGTTATTTGGGGGACATCCCATGCAGTAATAATAATAGTGACCGTATATTGAGTGCCTACTACATGTTAGGTAATTTAAATTGTTTTTTCTCAATAATTCAAGGTAGTATCCTTGAACCCAGTAATGGATATCCAGCAATGTGGGTCAGTGAAGCCAGCTAATGTGATTATGTAGTAAGTTGGTCAGTAGCAGAGGTAGAATTGTGTGACCTGTCATCTTAGCCCTGTGCCCTGTGTCTGGTTTTGGGTGTCTATGCAAATCCCACATCAGGTCCTTTGATACCTTTGTTTGAGATAAAATAAGCATCTAGAAAGGACTACTGGGAGGAACTTTTCCAGGGAAGAGTATAGCCTTCCAAAATGCTGTTCCCATGAAATGCTCCAGGAAAGGTGTTCTAATGCTCAGCAGGGCCCAGTATCCAATTGTGCAAAGCCTCTCCAGAGAGCGACCTTTCTCTCCATTTAATTATGAGCCCACATATGCCTTTTTCTATACTCAAGTTCCCTCTTGGCCTCTCTTTGCACTTTATCTCCTTTGTTCCATAAATTTAAAAATTTTACAATTTTCTGGTCCTGTCCCTGGTGCTAAGAAAAGCAAAAGAGGTGAAAGATGCTGTGGTAGGCAAAATACCAACTAGAAAATGGAATTCTTCTGTAATTCCTCCTGTGAATGTAAGGATGTATCATATACAGGTACACAGAAATGATCACTGGGCCACAGGGAGTGAGCTTTATGCTGCCCACTGACCCGCCTTCACCCTCACTTAGTGACCACTGTGTTTGCCTGCGAAGTGGTTTGTAAGGACACTGTCTTTGCCTCTACTGTATCCTTAGAAAGTGGAGGATAACTGCAGTATCTGTTCAGGTGGTTGTGATTTTAGTCTCTGTGGCTGGAGAGAGTGAATGGAATGGGAACTCTGTATGAAGACTTCATCTCTTCCATGGAGATGTACAAGGGTGGAGGCACACAACCAGCCCTGTCATGGTTTTCTTTTTGTTATCTATAAAGTTATAACCTTCTCACTGAGGATGGTCACCTGTCAATATTCACTGTAAGATGGCTTTTGGAATACAGAAGTTGAGAGAGATTTGTCATCACCATTTTTTTTTGGAGGTGAAGTCTGAAACCTACTTCCAGAAACCCTAAACTGGGCAGAGTCAGGGCAAGATTTCTTAATGTTCTCTGCTCTGGTACCTTAAATTCTGTAATAAACTACTAACTTAGGTTTAATGGCCTGGACTCCAGTGTCCTATGTCCCATTTTTCTTGGATTAGGCAATTAGTTTCTCTGACTGTTATCTTTTGCATCTATAAAGTGAGAGTAATCTCATAACCTGATTTTTCCAAGTATTAAATTAAAACTTATGAATACTCAGGTTAAAATGCCTTGGGTCAATGTCATGTGTTCCAATGATTACAAGGTGAGAAATTGTAGTCTGAAGAGCATTTCCAGTTGGTTCTGGGCACAGAACATTGCCTTAAGCTTAAATTTAGATTAGATCTAATCCAACTAATTTACTTGGGTTCCCTGATTCTACTATCAAAATCCAAAATCCATCCTGTCTTCCTGTTTCCCTTTGTGATCTCTTAAAAACTAACTCAGGAAGTCTTCTCTATCCCAATGGCTATCATTTTTTTACCTTCCTTCAAAAACAGAAGCATTTAGATTAGCAGCCTTAAGCCAGTTTCTCTAGTAATAGGGATTTAACTGGTGGTATGAACTGCCAAGTGAGGTGAGTCCGTGTCAGTGGAGGAGTTTGAGAGAGTGGGAAAGGACAAGAGATTCACCTGAATCTTTGGGAAGGGGCGGTGGGTGCCTGGATTGGATGATAAGCATGGTCCTTTTTAGCGGGGAAGACTTGCTTGTGTATTCATTTTGTCCTTGCTGGATGGCTCTCTGAGGAGTGCTTCTGAACTAGCTTTGACTCTCGACAGCCAGTGTTTCAGCGTCTATAGAATAATCCCAGATTTTGATCTGAGATTCTGGGCTTTAAAGATTCAGTCCTGCCGTGTCAGAACAGCGTGGTGGTGATTCTCAGGGCAGCAGGGGCAGGACGCTAACAGAGCATAACATTTTCTGGAGACTCTTACACGAATGTCAGTGATTTTTTACCCAACTGCCCCCACCCCTCTCAAGCCACATAACCTTTTTGAGAGAAATCCTTCTCCACCGACATCTCCCATTTCTATAGAAACCTACTGCTGTCTAGAACATTCTCATTCCCATTGATCAGGATGGCTCTTGAGTTCATTTGAACTTATGAACGCTTCTGATACTGAACAGAAGCCATGAATATTTTTTTTCTTTGTGGCATACAGTTAGAATGAAAACTAACATGTTTAAAAAGAACAGTCTCGAACAGTCCTATCTAGAGAGAGACAACTTGGATATCATATTATCCTTCCCATCTTATTGCTGCTGACTCAAACACCAGTCTACCTTGCTGGAATTAGCAGAAGAATTCTGATTTCCAGCAAGGACTCTTAGATGACATCTGAAGAGAAACTGAGTCATGGTGCTTCCACTTTATTCTCAACTAGGCTAGTGAAAATGGCTGAGACGTGTGTCAGCACTTAGCTCTTCATTTGACGTCTCTTCAGTTAAGCCCGGGGACAAGTCACCTTCCTGTGACCCAAAGTGCTGCGGGAACTGGTTCGCTGCTCAGCAGAATATACAACTTGAATTACAACATCCTATATTCCGTGCCAATGTGTTTTGTGTGCGTGATTGTGTTTTCCAGGTTCGTCCTAAAAAGCCCTGGCAAAAATATTTCTGTAACAGCCTGAAGAACAAAATCCTGACTCAGCATCTCTCTGATGACTTTGCGGGAATGAGTTTTCCTGAAGTTTCCCGGTAAGTTGAAAGAGATACTTCCCTTGTCTCTCATGCAATGACATTCTTTCAACGATGTTCACTGAAGGCTCACTGTAGGCCAGGTTCCATGACAAACACTGAAGGTAGAAGAATGAGTAAGTCTGAGTCCCTCCCTACATGCTAGAAGCTCACAGTCTGTGTGGGCCGGGTTCACCTCCGTCCCAGGGGGACGTGCCGGCTGTGCGTCAGCTCAGGCCGGCATCACTTATGGGAGTGAACATTCCATGTTGGGAGGCCCCTACTCTGTCTGCTTAGGTGCTGTGTTCCAGGCGCAGAGCGCAGAGTGCCAGGTCGCTGTGGACTAGCGTCCTGCTGCCCTCCTCTCCCTCACAGTTACTTGTCTTCCTTCCCAGGCTCTGCTTTGTGAAGATGCAACTCATGCCCATTGCCATCAAGTACAAATCCATGTTTCACAGTGACTGCTACCAATGAAGCTTCAAATCTTTTCAGCTTTTTTGAGGAGAATCTATCTGATTCGGACTTCTCCAAACACACAGCCATAACTAAGCTTTTTGCCACTCGTTGAGAGCTGGCCAGTTGGACACGCAGGCTGCTGTGGTGTATATAGTAGTGTCTCTAATGATTGGGGGTCAGAGTGTCCACCCTAGTGGGTGGAAGGCGCTCTGCCTTTGTACCTGTGGCCCTGCCCCAATTCTCTCTCACATACACGGGAGAGAAGAAATGGTCGCCTTCTCAGATCTGTTCCTCTTACTATATTACCAGATCTTGTAAGGCTTGATCATGAAACAATACTGTGAAATAGGGTTATGTATGATGAAAATGCTTGCACAAACTCTAGCCATAGAAACTAAGCTACACAATATGGCAAAATGGGAATTTCAATGACATATTAGACAAGATCTACTGTTGATAAGGTAGATAAAGGAAAGGGGTAACATTACCAGATCATTTGCTTTTCTTGAGAATCCATATTGGATAATATGACAAGAGAAGTTATCATGTAATAAAAATGAAAAATCTAGGACAGAGAATCAGTGGCAAAGATATGGAGATAAAAGATTCTGAAAAATAAGAAAAAATTGAGCTTAAATGGGATGGAGAACAGGAAAGACTGTTTTATGTTGGTGTATGTGTATTTTTTAGCTAACTTGAATTGGAGTCAGAAAATTAGGATTAGGATTTTGCTAGCCTGTGGCCTTAGAGAAATGTTCATCATCTAGAAAAATGAGGAAGTCATGTTAATTAATACCTAAGACTCCTTCCAATTCTAAAACTGACTTTATCAGGGACCCTAGAATTATAGGGAAACAGTCAAAATTCAATAATTTTGAATGATACCATGCTACAAAGGAATGATTTTATATGAAAAGTTGGAAAGAAGAAAAGATCTTTCTTAAGTAGAGAGGATGCAGAAGGTATCTGGGCAAAAGAAATCAATGGGGTACTGTATGAAGGAAGCCATTATGGAGAAAATAACAAATAGTGTTGTCTGGCTGGATAAATTTTATTTAACAACCCTGCCATGCTCAAGAAAAGCTCAAAATCTAAACCTATGCACAGATGCCCTTTCTGCTAGAAATAGGTCATGGTAAAAAAAAAAATGGAGTCTTAAGAGTTATAAGGCAGTTTGGGTCTCAGACTGGCCCAAAACTTGGTCAGGTGTCAGTGTCCTGGGACTTCAACAACCTGGGCTATGCATCAGAGGTATTCCCAAAGCTTTAAAGACAGGTAGACTCTAAAACCCCTCTTTAGGACTTTGCAAAATCAAAACCTCCAAGGGTAGGGCCTGAGAATTTTTTAAGTCTTTATGATATAGTCGATTTATTCACTGGTGTATGGAAACTACTGGACCAAATTCTTTTAAGATCCTTTCCAACTGATTTCTGTAAACTATTAGGATGGCTATTAGGACCTCATACACCAGAAACATGAATATTTATTAAGAACTAATTACCACATATATTCAAGAGGTTCTGGTGCTATTTACTGCTTAACACATATCTACCGCTAGTGAAAGAGGAACCTGTTCCAACATAGATTCCCCTTTGGTTTCTTCGCCAGAAAATCATGTGATTCAAAGGGATTAAATCCTGATTTGGCAATGTTTTTGATAAAGAAATCTCTTATGTATAAGATTGCTAGTTCATGAACAACAGTACTAAAGGCGCTTCACTTACATTGACTCTTGAATCCTCACAACAGTGGGTACAGTTATTAGTCCCATTTGGCAGAGGGGGAAGCTGAGGCCCATAAATGTTAAGCAATTTTTCCAAACTCACACCACCCACCAAGTGGTAAAGCCAGAATCTGAACTCAGTTCTGAGCAACAAACTGTACTAAACCCACCGTAGCCATGCTAAATGGAAGGAAAATAGGGTAGGGTGTCCCCACAGCTGGATTTTAGGCAAATGTTTTGAGATACTGGGGGAAAGCTTATCTTTCTATCACCTCTTATTTCCTGTTCTTATTGATACTCTTGAATAGACTCTACTAAGACTTGAAATAGACCTACATAATCATAAGGATTGAGCGTAGGGAATAACATGTCACCTGCTACAAGGTAAAGCTGGATCTGACCTCAGTCAGATAATGGTCTGAGTTTGTTCTAGTGGTGAACATGTCTCTAAGAGAACAAGTGGCCACCATTCACGAAGGGGTATCAAGCAATAATGTCAGCTTGGGTCTATCTTCCAAAGAAGTTCATCTCTTCTTTCAAATACAACCATGACAGTATCTTCATAACTAAATATTCAACAAGAGTTAAAGGACTCTTGAAAAAAAAGGTGAAGATTCAACTAAGTATGTTTGCTAATTAGAGAACATCAACCCTTGATATTGATATTTAGGGTGAGCACAAATCCATGCTCTTTTCCTTTCAAAATTAAAACAATCATCCCACTCATTAATAACAGTCAGTAAATGCTCAAAAAATGCATCCAGTGCCTCAGGTAATAAACTACCTGAATACGGCCATTCAGAATCTTCCTACTCTTGGCATAGGGCTAAAGAGCTTTTGGTACAATCACTCTGGTGTTTATAAGGCTCTAACTTGCAAATTACCTCAGAGGACCAGAACAACAGAATAAGTTTTGCCAAAATTAAGACTTGACCTCTTTCCAGTGTGATAGAAAAGGAGCGTGTTTTAAAGGAGGAAGGGAGTGCTTGAATCATGCACACCAAAGCGAGGGGAGTTACGGGGTTATGAGACTTCACTGTACTGGAGGTCAGAATTAAAGGAAATAAAACTGGGAGATGCTGACGCCCATAGGGAAAAATGGGAGGAACTCAAATAGTCAAATTGGAGAACTGCACCAGTGAGTATCATGGGTGAAATCTGTAAGACAACATTTTCAAGCACACAAGCCAGAAGAAAATAGAAAATCAAAATGTTTAAGTAATGGAGAAATAGAAGCAATTCATGTGGTTCCTGCTCCCCAGAATCTTGTAATCAAGATAAAGAAGTCAGACATACAAGTTCACTCATTGTATAGGCAAATAAAAGGAACTTTTGAATCCAGCAGATTAATTCGATGTCATTTAATCTGAGAGGGTAACCAATGTGAGGATGAACACCAGCAGGATGACAGGAAGACTAGCAACTGTGTGACCTTGGCCTGTTTGCCATTGGATGGCCCGAGTTAGCGAGGCTTCCTGCTTCTGAGTTGGTTTGGCCATCTCAGATTCAGGACACAGTCCAGTCCAGGGAGGAGATTGCTCTTTGCTCTGGGATGTGTGCAGCTTAGCAATTGTGTTGTGACCTTGGCCCCCCCTCAGTATATTCAGCATCAGTCAAAGAATTAACTGCCATCAAATTCACATTTTCTACTGTATTGGGCAGTAAAAGGGGATTGAGTCCTATTAACGCTGCAGCTTAGAGAATCCATTGGTAATGACAGAATGAAACACCAAATGTTGCCACAGAAACTTGAAAAATTACTGTATTTTTTGTTTTCTGTTTCCAGTGAAAAATTACGTTATTATTTTCTGTTTCCAGTGGTCTGATATTAAATCCACCTGCAGAAGTTAAGCTGCATAAGAATACATTTAGGGTTCTTTATCGCCGAATCTACAAAGGATGTCAAAAGGTAATTTTTTTGTGTTACTTTGTGGGGAGAAAGTCCTAAACGATGCAGCTTAATGGCAGGCAGACTGTGTCAGCCCTGTGCTTCCTTAGTGCTGAGCCTCGCATAAGTCATTCTGGATTTGCTTTCTTTGTCCAGAGCTGCCTTTTACCGTGCCACCTGTCACAGTGATGGGTACACTCCTGAGCTCATTGGAAAATGTAGCTGCCAAAGCAAGAATCATCAACATATCACAGGTAAGTGCGCTGCATGTCTGGCTGTCCTCAACCCAATTTCTGGGGCTGTGACCAGGGAGAAAGGAGAGGTTCCAGCCCTTGAAAGACAATGCCCATTTGAACTTGGCCAGCAAGTGGCAGACACTTCCCCCACTGGGCATATAACACCTGAGAATCAGGCTTTCAGATCTCAGAGAAACTTTAACTAGTTACCTAGCTCAGCTCCTTCACAGGCCAGGTAGATGAGTCCAGTAATGTCCAGAGTCGCTCGCCAGTTGGAGGCATCTCCCAACTCAAGCCAGGAATGCTGACTTTTCAGCCTGTTGCTTTTTCACTGCTTCACACTGATCTTCCCAGTTTCAGACTGCAAGTTCAGCCTGTATCTGACTGTTTGGTTGGTCCTCATGACCATTCATGTGAAAGAAATTATTGAGATGTATTTGGCATGCAACATTGTGTAGGTTTAAGGTGTATAATGAATGGATTTGATATTTACATTGCAATATAATTGCCATTGTAGCATTAGCTAATACCTTAATTTCCATCATATACAAAAACTTTATCTTCACATAGTTACATTTCCTCCTTTTGTGTTATCATCAGAAATTATATCTTTATAAGTCCCCATCAACATATATTTATAAGTATTGCTTTATACAATCATTTAAGTCAAAGAGAAAAAATCCTAGATTCTGTTTTATATACCCTTAACAATGCTCTTTATTGCTTACTGTGGATTTGAGTTACTGCCTAGTATCTTGTCATTTCAAACTCAAGGACCCTTATTAGTGTACTTGTAGGGCTTGTCTGCTAGCAATAAACTCTCCATTTTTTATTGATATTAAAATGTCTACTCTACCCTTCATTTTGGAAGGATAGTTTTGCCAAGTATAGAATTCTTTGTTACAGTTTTTTTTTTTCATTCAGGACCTAGAATATGTCTTCCTACTGCCTTCAGGCCTCCATTCTTTCTGATGAGAAGTCATCTGTTAATCTTACTGGGTTTCACTTGTACATCATCTTTTGTTTCTCTCACTGCTTTCAAGGTTATTTTTCTTGTCTCCAGCTTTCAGCATTGTTACTATGATCTGTCTGTGTCTGGATCTCTGTGTTTACTCTACTTGGACTATGTTGAAATCTTTGGATGTGTATTGTAATAGGCTAAGAATGGCCCCCCAAAATATCCATACCCCAACCCCTGTGAATGTTACTTATGTGGCAAAAGGAACTTTGCAGATGTGAGTATATTAAGGGTTTTGAGATGAGGAGATTATCTTGTATCCTTTCTGTGGTATCTTAATGTAATCACAAGAGTCCTTGTAATAGGAAGGCACACATACGAGCAAAAGCCTTGTGATGGAAGCATATTAAGAGAGAGAAAGTGTTATGCTGCTGACTGAAGATGGAGGAAGGGGCCGCAACACAAAGAATACAGGGAGCCTGTAGAAGCTGGAAAAGGAAAGGAAATGGAGTCTCCCCTAGAACCTCCTTAGGATTAGGGTTAGGATGTGGGCATCTTTGGGCGGGGGGCATTTTCTGCCTACTGAAAGCCCCTCCATTCTTCTCCTAGGCCTGTCATTACAAATGACCATAGACTGGGTGGTTTAAAATAACAGAAAATTATTCTCTCAGAGTTCTGAGGCCAGAAGTCTCAAGTCCAGGCACCAGTCGTACCACACTTCCCCCAAAGGCTCTTGGGGAGAGTCCTTCCCTGCTTCCTCCAGCTTCTGTGTCTCCTGATGTTCTTTGGCCAGTGGCAGCATAACTCTAGTCTCTGCTTCCATCTGCAGGCATTTCCTCTGTCTCTCCTGCATGTCTTTGTGTCTTCTTTGTATAGGGACACCAGTCGTTAGGCTTAGGCATCTCCCCAAATCCAGGATGATTTCATTTTGAGATCCTTAACTAACTACATCTGCAAAGATGCTGTGTCCATTCACTGTATTAGTCAGCTAAGCCCAGAACAAAACAGCATGGACCAGGGAGCTTGGACAACAAAAATTTGTTTCCTCTCAGTTCTGGAGACTGGGAAGTCCAAGGTTGAGATGCCAGCCAAGGCACTGGTGAGGGCTCTCTTCCTGGCTTACAGATGGCCACCTTCTCTGTCCTCACATGGCAGAGAGAGTGAGCTCTGCTCTCTCTTCCTCTTCATATAAGGACACTCATCCTATCAGATCAGGGCCCTGCCTTTATGCCCCATTAGCCTTAATTACTTCTGTAAAGGCCCTGTCTCCAAATACAGTCACATCAGAAGTTAGGGCTGCAACATTTGACTTTGAGTGGGACACAGTTCAGTCCACAGTAGTCACATTCTGGAGTTACAGGTAGACATGAATTCTAGGGGGAAACCATTCAGTTCATTAACCCCTCTATTGAATAACTTCCAGTTAGTGTACCTTTTCAACTATAGAATTTCGTTTGGTTCTTTTTTATAATTTCTATCTGTTTATTGATATTGTCTCTTTGAAGAGACATTGTCATCATGCTTTTCTTTACTTCTTGAATCATGGTTTTCTAGCTCTTGAACAGGTCTATGATAGGTCCTCAGAAAACTTCCTCCGCTGAGTCTGACATTAGGACTCTTGCTAGGCAATTTCTGTTGTCTGCTTTTTTTTTTACCCCTGTGTATGTTTCATGTTTTCCTGTTTTCTGAAAACTATACTTAAGCTAATATATTGTAGAAACTCTAGGCACCAAGGCTTTGTCATTGCTTGTTTGGTTAGTTGGTTAGTGAATTGTCTGGACTGTCATGGGAATCTGTTTCCCCTGCACTGTGAAGCCTCTAGTGTTGCCTGTCATAAGGGTGTGCAGCCTTGGGCATGCGCGGAGTCATCCTGGGATGACAGTGGTGTTAACTGGGCTCTTTCTAATTGTCTCCTTCCCTGATCTCTCTGTTTAGCTCTCTGCCTCTGTTGCCATCACACCCAGCTCTTAGGCTACACTAATTGGCTGTGGGTTACTCTGTAATTTTGACAATACCCTGGGGCTCTGTAGTATTATCCAGTTAAATGTGCACCCCTTTGCAGCAGTAGTTTTTGAGACGAGTTTTTGACATTTGTTCTGACCCCAAGAGAGCACTTATTAGCCGTCTCTTTTCCTGGTTCACCGTGGTCTACCTTGTTGCTTTCATGGAGCTTCCAGCCTCTACTTAATTGTTTGCCACCAAAATCAACACTGTGTTCAAGAGCACCAGTGAGTTTGTACTTCTCCAAACTCCATTCCAGTTCCCTTGGGAGGGGCTTCTGAGCTCTCTGTTCTGCCTCTCTGAGCAAATCTCTGAGCCACTGCTCCACTGCAGGGAGAGTTGTCCACTTCTCTCAAAGTGACACACCTGCTTTTGAGCAGCCCCTGGGCCGTGGTGGTAGCCTCTGTTCTCCTTGGTTTGCGTCTCACTCTAGGGATGTGAGCTGGGTGCAGGGTGGTCAGTACCCCTCTCTTCACCCCGCGATGGCTGGGCAGGGCCTCTGCCCTGTGCGGGAGAGCTGGGGGAGGAAGGAGCCTCCATCCTTTGGCTGTGCTCACCTGAGGCGAGGCGCAGCCTCTGCAAACATGCTGCTGGGAGAATGAGAAATGCTGGAGCCCTGCCCCTCCCAGAGACATGCTGGAGCCCTTGACTGGGTGCTGGGGGAGAGGGAGCGCTGCTTGCTGGGGCACACTTACCCAGAATGGAGCATCTGTCCCATTTGGTCGTGGGCGGGGAGGCGGGGGGAGGGTGGAGCAGTTTGTGGCTCAAGTGTCTGTGGCCCTCGCAGTTCCTCCTAAGATACAGTGTAATTTCTCAAATACATTTTCTTCATTTGCATATGCCTGTAGGACAAATTCTAGAGAATTTAAACGTGTGTGCGTGTGTGTGTTATAATCATTTTCACTAGCTATTGTTTCTCTGAGGTCCATGGAGCTTCGACTCATAGAACTAAAAGCCCTGTCTGTATTTTCTCTCAATGTTTTGATTTTGCCTTGCAAATATGCAACAATTTGGGGCGTAGAAAGAAGCCATTCTTGTGTAATTTCCTGAAATCCCTATTGTCTGTGGAGTTCCAACTGAATGCTTGAGTCTGAAGAATGTCGTTCATTTAATGGGCTTTGAGATCCTATTTTGAATTCAAAAGTTAAACATCGACTCTTTTTGCATCCTATAACAATATGAGGCAATGGGTGAAGCTGGCTAAATAGGAGAAATATCCCATTAAAGAAGGTGTGAATAAGAAAGAAAACATTACACATTAAAAGTATCATCTCACTACACACAGCTGTATACTAGAAAAGAATTTAGCAGGTTTCACATATTCACCATATCCCTGTAAACACAGCATGCAAATGAAACTTTTGCAGATAAATTATACACACTCATATGAATGCACCACTGTCACTTTCCAAAACAGAAATGTTTTATAAAAATGAGTAATCACCCCTTTATTTAGCTGACTTTTAAGTGTGGTTTCTAGTATAAATATTTTAAAGCAGGCAGTTGCTCTAGTATCAGAGGGAAAATTTCTATATAAAGAGGAAACCTCTGCCTTCATATTTGTACCCACTTCTGTGACATGTATTTTGAAGTATCTAGGGAATAATTTAGTATGACTTTCAGTGTTCAGTCTAGTGTTTAAGCTTCGATGTAGTTATCACATTCCTCAGAAACTTTTATTCTTCTCACACCAGAACGATTTCTTCTTCTTGCCCTATAGGGATCCTCATAGACCCTCCTACCAAACCTATCCCACCGCATCCGGGAGAACTAAATAATTTGTTAGCAGGATTCTGAAATCGCAGAGTCAGCGTGCCTCGACGCGAGTTAGCCAGACGGTGGCAGCAGAGCACCATGAAATGCTCACGCGTCTGGGGCTGGGGAGTGAATTCAAGCCTGGAGACTTGGTTCTGGCAAAACCGTGCCAGAGGTGATCACTGTGGAAGAGGACTGACTGCTCAGTCTCACAGATTTAACGTCATGGTTATATCTGGAAATTCGCCCAGCGGATTAACTTCTAGAAAGGACTTAGGAATTTACCAATAGATGACAAAATAGAAAATGTCCTAACTTCAGATGAGTACGAATTTCAGGCTGAATATTTCTCGTTTCAAAGCCAGATGAAGCATATCCCCAGTCCAGCCCCTTCAAATAATTATCTTTATTGAGCTAATTAGGTTCGCTTGGCCCCACCAGTTTCTTCCTCCTACTGTACTCAGTGAGAATTCGGAAGATTTGAATGAACTGATTAGCTGGGGTTCAGGCAGGACATGTTACCTTCAGTATCATTTCCAAACAAGGCAGACCTCCTCCTCTCCATGACCCTTTCCAATTCTGATGCTCTGTGATTTATATTCCCTCTTCCTTTCATTACTCCCATTTTCCTAAATTGGGACCACACCAGAGTTTCTCCACTCGAGCTCATAATCTAACATTTCAGAGAGGCAGCCTGGTGCAGTGGTTAAAAACATGAATTCTGCATTACTCCCTTAGTTCTTAGTTGTGTGACTTGAGGCAAGTTATTAAACCTCTCGGTATGCTTCAGATTTCTGTAACATGTTGATAATACTATTTATATACCTCAGAGGATTACATGAGAATATTAGTACATAGGGAGTATACAAATTGAGGATATTAATATAAAAAAAACATGAAGAGCAGTGCCTGGCAAATAGTATTTCATATCTGATAATTATCATATTACCCGTGGGAATGTGAACTCAAAAAGCATTTCCTTTCTTTTCTCATCAATGAATTACAGATGAAGGAAGAGCTGGCAGAGTGGTCCTAGTCGATGATGCGTATTTTACCCCCCGCCCTGATGGTTTTGCGTTCAGCGCATGGAGACTAGTAGGGCCAGCCTGGAGAGCAGGAGCAATTGCCTTTCTGCTTTTCTTCCTGCTATGATTAGATCATTCCCTGGGCAGGAGCTCCCCCAGCCCCAACTATGCAGTTCCCTGCCGGGTAGTTGACCAGGGAAATCTCTGGTGCCCCAGGCTTCCATAGTGGTCCTCAACCCCGGCACGGAGTATATAAGGGTCTGTATGCGATGAGTGGAGGGAGGGCACGGTATGAAAATGACCCACAGGGAAGTCGTTTCCAGCTCGCCCTAATCCTCAGTCACTGAGAACTGTTTTAGTGTCCTCATTAAAATGTTCACTTTGTGATGGAGTCACACCTAAAGGAGAGGGAAGTTACGAAAAGGAAATTGGAAAGAGGATGTGAAGGGAGTCAGAGACAGGAAGAAACAGTAAGAAATGGTTTGAATGGATGGTCCAAATTTGAATTTACCTTACTTCACAGTCCTCTTTATGTTTGGTCTTGGGTCCCTTTTTCAATAAACAAGACTAATCGATCTCTTTGAGAAGGGAGTTGCCCCAGCCAGTGTTCCCTACGGAGAATTCCAAACCGGGGTTGAGATTAACTACCCTAATGCATCCACTGGCCGGTCTCCCTGACTTGGCCCCCTAGGCAGCTGCGACGTCCGGTCTGCACTGTCCTGTACCAGTGGCCTTAGGGAGGCCACAGGGTAGGTGTTCTCATATATCTCTTCTCTAAAGCAGGGTCAGGGTCCACATGTCCACTGAATTCAATAAAAAGGAAAGCAGTTTGGTAAGAAATCAATGACGACCATACACAAATACCTCGTATTCCTATATCCATGACACCTGCTATTGTCCTCATCCTATAGTTGACCGTGGAGTTGCATTTTCTCCAGTTCTTAGCATCCATCTCCCCCTTGCTGTGCCCTCCTTACTTCTCATGCCCGTGATTGCAGGAGGTTCCTAGCCAGTTTCCCTCGATCTAGCCGCTTGTCATGCCAACCCATGCCATCTCTCATGGCTGTAATAATTTTTCATGAATGAAGTTCTGATCATGAGCAGCTATGTAAATTTAAAAACTGACCCTATATGAACATTATCCCTAGTTTGCAAGGCTGGGGCGTTGGCCTGATCTGTTGTCCTGCTGCTTTTTCATCTCCTAAGAGCAGTGGTTCTTAAAAATCCGGTCACTTTTCAGGTGTGTCACAATGACTGGCAAATACTGTTTTTTGTAATTAATTGCAACAAGTTAGTTTGGTAGCAAATTGGGACAGATTCAGAATTATCCATATAACATAGGAATTACTTTCACTCGTACGAACTATAATAAGATTTCTTGAGGAAGATGGAAAGGAGATCTGCTCGGTCTGTGTCCGGGTAGAGAAAAAACTCTTAGGATTTTTTTGGATTGAGGGTTAGAAGGGATGGAAAAGAATTACGTGGGCCCATTCATCTTTCACCATCAGGTACCCAGCACCTAGCCAGGGCCCACATCAGCCCTCATGTAGGCTGCTTTTTCCAACCCACATACTGTACCTACTGCCATAATTATGAAAGCTTCCAGAACTACACTAATCACTAATGAGTTTTTAGAAGAGATTTTTATTAAGAATAGCATGAGGGAAGACTCAAAGCTTTAGCAGAAATTTTGAGAGTTTCATACCTAGCACTCACCTTCCCCACTATCCCCACTCCCACAACCTTCTCTGTAATACCTGGCCAATGCTGGCTGGAGAGTTAGGTTTTGAGAAAGCAGAGAGACTTTTGAGAGCTCCGTTGTTCCCCAGCCAGTCAGGGCATGTTGCCTTTCATATTCCATAGCTCAGTTTCTGTCATGTGTACAGAGCTGGCTAGCCTACAACCTGACAGTTGGTAACACACTAGTTCTCACTCAGATTTTCCTTCAGACTTCCCTTCCTAAGCCATTCCCCACAGGGCGAAAGGTATCCATAAAACAAGGAAACGCGAGTCACCCTCTGTATGTAAGTGAAGGCATCTTGAGGATTACAGGTCGGGAGCAGTTTGTTCCAGACCTGGCTCTCAGCGCCACCCCTGTGATGCAATTCCTGCTGATCTAAGCTGACCAAGCACATATCCAAAGAATGTCCCTCTTCTTCCCGACTCGATACTTTCTATGGGTTAGAATGGTTCAGAAAGAATTACATCAAAAGGAGAGGGGTACCGAGCTGTTTCTGTGGCTCCTTCTGTGGTCCAAAACCTGGTGGTAGGGGGTTTTAAAGCCTTGTTCCACCTGGACTGTCCATCGTCAAAGTGCAGCAATGATTCTTAAATCGACCAGGAGGAAAAAGGTCATGTCTCTTCTCTCCGCTGGGGCAGGCAGGGGAGGAAGGCCAGCAGTGGTGGCACCTCTTTGACTTTGTCCATCTCCTTGTACTTCTTCTTGGGCAATCTCCCCGTTCCTGATCCCCAGCAGTCAGGCTCAGGCAGGCAGATAATGCAGGGTCCCTGCAGAGTAGGAGGAGCCCTTGGCTTCCAAAGCATCCATTAGAATGCTGCTTTTCATCACATCACTAAGTGCTCATTCTTGTTGACCAGCAACGGCTTTTTAGCCCCGTGTGCTGGAAGGATTCCTAGGTGGAATCCAGGTTCTGGAATAAGAGCGGCATGATTAGTACTAACAGACGGGGGTAGGAAGAAGTAATAGCTCATGTGTCAGGGTTTTTCCATCTTGAAGCAGCTTCACGTTGCCCGTGTAAATGTTACATTTCAACCATTCTTGCATTTATCCTCACAGTCATCCTTTAAAGTCAGTATTTTTCCCATTTTGCAGATGAGATAATTACTTGCTTTTGTGTTATTTGGAAATTCACAACGGTTTTGAGACATATCCCATGTCAGATCAAGTGTCTCCAAAAGTTAAAATGAATAATAAAGGAAGCCTTGAAGGGTAAATAAAGTAAAAGGAGGAAATAGATCTGAGAAGGAAGAATTGCAGTCTGAGCAGTGTCTGCAAACAGAGAAAAGGTCTTGTATCGGGAACCTTTCTCAGAGTCCTGTGGTGACTGTAGACGCTGCCTGTAGCGGGAAGGCTTCCTGGATGCTATGCTCGCGGGTGAGATGGCAGGCGGGACGGGTTAGAAAGGTGTATCAGCAACTCGACAGGTACTTCTTTCAGGCACACCCCAAATGACTACTAGAATCCCCACAATCATTTGCCATCCACTCTCTCACTCTGTAGAAGGAAGTGAAAATTTTTTCTACAATTCATCTTCTTAGAACTGTAGCCAAAACAAACTGTAGAAAAAAGAAAAAAATTAGAACGTTTGATATCTTGATCTGGGCGACGGTTACATGAGTGTGTACACATGTCAAAATTTCATCAAGCTATACACTAAGATTTGTGCATTTTATTTATTGTGTATGTGCATCAGTTTTTTTTTTAATTTTCAACAAAAGCCCATAGGCTCCACATTAGAGGGGAAAAAAGGAAAGAACTGTAGCTAAGTAGTCTGCCCTAAAGGATCCCCAACCTCTCCCCAGCCAAGGGCCTAGAAATGGCTCAGCCAATAGGCACGGTCCAACAGTGCCTTCAGAAGGGACGTCATGCCAGCTCACTCAGATTGCTGTGCTCTTGCAGATACAACACCAGTTAAAAAGAAGAGCAGCAAGAAGAAATTCTCCTCTGCCACACCGAGGGATTCTTTTCCAAGGGAGCAGTCAAAAATGATGAGCAGCTTGAGCGCTGTCACCAGGTGAGAGCTTCTAAAAGCCCTGATTTTTTGAGAATCATGGAGCAATAAAAATTTGACTTGAAGCAGAATATTTGCTTTGTCAGCCCCGATAGTGACCAGTGAAATTGTTGCTCACCGACCCAAGTTCACCCCAACCTCTCCCAATATCATTAAGCTAAGTAAATATTCCTTCAGGCAACAGCTATAAATTTAACCTATGATAATCTGGTGTCTTTCAGATCACCTTTCAGGCCCTCCAGAAATGTGGGTTGGTGCAGAATTTCAAAATACTCTCAAGTAGCTTTTCTGTTATTAATCCATTCCCTATTTCCAATCATGAGATTGCCTGTTTTTTTTTATTATTAGTTTTTTAATTAAGGTATTATTGATGTACACTCTTATGAATGTTTAACATAAAAAACAATGTGGTTACTACATTCACCCATATTATCAAGTCCCCACCCTTACCCCACTGCAGTCACTGTCCATCAGTGTAGTAAGATGCCACAGATTCGCTATTTGCCTTCTCTGTGCTATGCTTTCTTCCCCATGCCCCCCCCATGTCATCTGTACTAAACATAATAACCCTCAATCCCCTTCTCCCTCCCTCCCCACCCGCCCTCCCACACCCCTTCCCTGGTAACCACTAGTCCCTTCTTGGAGTCTGTGAGTCTATTGCTGTTTTGTTCCTTCAGTTTTGCCTCGTTGTTATACTCCACAAATGAGGGAAATCATTTGAGATTTCCTGTTTTTGATTCTGTAAAATAGGATCAACAAATTCCGCCTCTCCCCACTCTCTTTTCCCTGCAGCCCTTTAGTGCATTACAACATTGATTAACCAGAATGAGGGGTTGGAGGGTGGGGCTGGGGGTGATCTGTTGAGTTGATTTTAAATAGAAGTTGAGCTGAAAGTTCTCTCACTCCAAGCTTTGGTGTGGATAACTCTGTAATATGTTGACAACACTTCAGTTTAAAAGCTATAATATACCAGGAAAATCTTCAGTGATCAAGAATTGTGACTGTCTACCGTTAAATATTGTATTATCAGCAGAGCACAGTTGTTATGCTCTGGCATTCCATAACGTAAGGTGGCTCTGAGCTGCGTGTTCTCGGCCGAGCTGCTTTACTTTTAGGTGTCTCAGTTTTGGTATCTCAAAGGAATATAATAATAATGAATACTTTGTAGGTTTTTTTTGTAATAACTGAATGAGATTAGATATTAAAGGCACTTTGATTGATTGATGAGAGTAAATGCTCATTAAATGTCCCTTATTATTGCAATTATCAATATAGCTAAGAAAGTGTACAGAGTTGAACTGCATATTTAATAAGGACAGAATCTTCCAAGAACATGGATTTTGAAATAAATCTGTGATCTTGTTTTTGCCATAATTCACCTCTTTCTTTCACTTCATGAAGAATCATGTTTCTCTTGAACTGATGACTCTGGGTCTGGTTAACAGGTTCTGCCATGCCTCTCCCACAGGTGAGGCAGGTGTCAACCGCTGAGACACCAAAGGTACCACCACTTCATGTGAACCCTTTCTAAGAGGAATGTAGAAGTCCTAGGAATCACAGTTTCTGCCCTTCCTCGACATCCATTCAGAATTTTATAAAACAGATCATCTATGGGAAAGGATAAAGAACTGTCCTGAGGAAAGGTGCTGTGGAATTTCAGGAATTCAGATTTTGTCTTGCTTTTAACAGCAAAATAGCTATAGACTAGCACTGAGATTTGCAGATAATTTTTTTTTTCTTTTCAGGAGGTTGGTATATTGTCATTCATTGAGTAGCTCTCTGGGCTAAGTAGGCAGTTCACACGTAGTGCATTTGTAGATATAGAAATCATGTTTCAACCCCCAAGCAATCTAGCTAGTTAAACAAGATGAATTCATATAAAATAAATCAAAGGCCAAATAAGGCAGCATTCCTTCAAGGGCAACATTAATGATTCTGGCAGGAGGTCAAAGATGGTCTTTGTCAATGAGGGTTGGATGGATTGTTCCAGAAAGTTTCCTGTGGGAGTGGGATTTGGAAAGGTAGAACAGTGGGAATCTCAACTCCTGTTTAGTCTGTAACGAGGAATATGCAGCCTTCCATGTACCAGGTAGCTGGACTGGAGGCATGAATGTGTGTGATAGAGTATTGTGAGAAATAACTGCTCA
This sequence comes from Smutsia gigantea, assembly GCA_032199065.1. Taxonomy (NCBI): domain Eukaryota; kingdom Metazoa; phylum Chordata; class Mammalia; order Pholidota; family Manidae; genus Smutsia; species Smutsia gigantea. Next base: position 29,850 of record JAVSCE010000564.1, on the reverse strand, counting down.
GGTTTCTCAAGAATACATTCTTGGCTGTTCATATCATGCACATGTATGTGTGGGTACATCATGTTATGTTAATGCAACGCTGTTATAAAAATGTACAAATTTGAAAATTGTTTTGAGACTATAAGGACAATGCATGTGGTAAGTTCTCCAACCACGTTTTTGCTTCCTTTACCCTTTCCCATGTCTTCTCTGAAATAATAGAGGATTCACAAGTCATGGATAATCAAAAGCCACAGAAAACCATTAAATGTAGTTTTAGCCATTCAGCTTACAGACTTTTCCCACTATTCTTTTGCACAGCTATAAAAACAAAATAATTTAACTGAATGATATATTTCCCATTGTCTTTAATTCCTCCATTGTCTATGATAAATAAGGAAATGGTCTAAAGCAGGCATCTAAAAGGAGAGTTAATCCAGATGGTCTGGTCCATGTACAGAGTGAGCCTACCAGCCCTACATCTGGCTGTGTGTGTGTGTGTGTGTGTGTGTGTGTGTGTGTGTGTATGGGGGGTGTCTCTGAATATGCTATAAAATCCCCTTAAGAAGGTCAGAGATAGTGATAGTGACCCATCCAGATCATTTCTAAGGATGATGCCTAATTCACTTGCCCTCTTAATTCAAAAGCAAGACGTGTTCCCAGGAACTACAGAGCTTAAAAACCCAATGAGGGCCGTACTGTTGGTTAGACAGCAGACGCCTCAGTAGGTGCGCACCATTTGAGGGTGAATCCCCGGGGTAATTCATCAGCGGGGTTGGTTAGCTCAGCTGACGAAGTGCAGTGTTAAAGGGGTTCTGCCCCAGTTAGTACTATAATAGAGTAGGGGTTATTTTGTGGGATTTTTTTTTTTCAGGGCAAAGATAACTCCAGCTCGCAAACTGGCAAACACGTGTCCTGGGCAACAACGATGAGTGGTAACATAGACTTGATGGCTTAGTAGAGTCAACTAAGCATTACTGGGATAAAATACCTAAAATGTGTGGTATGTGCTATTTGCAATCCATTTTTGATGTGCTGAGAGTATTAACACTTGTTCCAAAACCAGCATGCTATTATTTATAGTTTTGCTGACAGTGGGCTTGATACTTTTAAAGATATAATCTTCAGGCCAACAGTGGGTTTTCTGGTTAAGTTCAGAACCCTATTTTATTTTTAGCACTTGAAGCCATATAGATAGCCCTCACTTACACAAACGTTAGAGTCCAATATTCCATGGCATCCCTTGGGTCTTTTGTTTCTCATAGAATGAGCAATGTTATAAATAGCAGCTAGGTTCTCAAGACTATAGCACACAGAAGTCTAACAGATGGTAGTTAAATATGTATTTGTTGAGTACATAAATAAACCCTAGCTCTACTCACCTGAGTTCTATGTTCTTAAATCAAGGGGTCATATACTATGAGAAAGCAAGAATGAGTATTTCCTCTTCCTCTTCCTCTTCAGGATGATAAAGTTAGGCCATGAACAGTTTTACAACATAAAAATGTATTTCAGCCACTCCTGGGGCTCCTTTGCCCTCACTTCCAATTTCTCTCCTGTGACCACCCCGGGTGAGTTCTGCCCATTTTGTTTTTCTATAGTTATTACTATTCTCCATCTCCTCTCTATCAAAATTAACTTCTTCAGTAAAACCAATTTTAAACAGATGTTAGAAAGAAGAGATTTAAATACAAGTAATTTATAATCTGTTATGAATGATCAGTAACACAATAACCACACTTCCAGTATTTTTAACAGTAGGTGTTTATATACTCAAGTAGATGTTGACAGATACTCAGTGAAAGAAGGAGAGGCAGAGATTTTTCCAAGTAGTGTATGATGGATCTGGGTCAGGAGAGAAAGCCATTTCTAGTAAAAAGATCTGTCTTCTTTGGGCATATCAGCTCTCCCCTACAAATCCTCCCTCTGGGTCTGTTTAATTCAACTCTTACAGACTACACCGATATCTAAATACTTTCCCACATAACTTCCCTTCCCACTATGTCTTTGGAAAACCTGTCACCAAGATCATATTTACAACATCAAATTTATCTTCATACTCCCCGTATTCTTCTGGAGATATCAGAGATCATGAGTGTTATTTTTTCTCTCTTTCCTAATGTCTAACCCAGCCTTAGCTCTTTACAGCTCAGGTGGCCCAGAAACACCACCCATGAGCACTGCCTCTATAGCAGGCATGAAGCCCTGGATCACCACCTTCTTTAGAAGCCTTTATGCTTCAGTTTCCTCATCTGCAAAGTAGAGATCACATTAGAACCTAAATAACTGAAATGTTGCGAGGAGTGAATGAGATGAAATGGATTCGTTTTCACATAGTGATGTAGTGCCTAATGCATGGTGAAGTTGGAGCAAGTGGAAAGGGTTGACATCATTGTTCTGTTCTCCCATCCTCCTCTGCTGTCATTATCCTGGCTCTCTGATTTCCATGCTTTTGTAGCCATTTCTTTCGCATTCAGTGGCAGAGGGTTTGAAGTTTAAGACCTTCCAAAATTTCATTCACTGTCTGTTTCCTACTCACCATCCACAGACCATCAGCTCAGTGGGGCCCATCAGCGGGGTGTTCAGTGAAGGTCTGTAATGAGGTGCCTCCGCTGGTGCACTCCCTTCACCACGTCCAGGTCTGCCTATAGCTTGCCATTCCCCCTCCAGAACACTCTTGTCCACGGCAGATCTGCTCCTTCCTTGGCTGTTTCCCAGTGCCTTCCAGCACAGCTGATTCCATGACAGTCTTCAGTTTCTGAACAAATTACAGTCCATCCGAAAGGACTGCATGTAGAGCCTCTGCCAGGTCAGAAGCTTGTTAGTGTAAGAGGCACACACCATAAGGACTTGGGGAAACCCACCCAGCTGGGAGAAGTTGTTTCTCTTATGGCACACCCACCCGCAGCCCTACATAATTTATGCCCAGGCATGACTCTTGAAACATCTGCCCCAAGACCTCTCACATCCAGCTGCTGAGTCCCCTCCACCACACACACCCCATACACACACGCACACACACACAACCCCCCCATACACACACACACACACACACACTGTTAGGAAAGGAAGCTGGATCCTTCCTCCCTTTTTACTCTCAGTTCTAAACACCTTACTGAATTCTGTGCCCCAGATGATCCCGGCAAGAGAGACACCATCTTCTAGCCTCAGTGATACCTGAACTCCTTCTGAGGACCAGTTTCCAGGATCTTTCCAGGGGAAAAAGATTGCATATGAATCACCATACATGGCTCTTCTTCTTTCTCCACATCCTATCTGAGCTTTCTACAAAAACTGCTCATATGAGATTATTTGAGACCATTATTTTTTTTCCTTACATTCATATTAAGTTTTTAAAATGACTTTCCTCTAGACAAGCACAGACTTTTCTATTTGAGTAAGATATAATCCATAACTAGTCATTCAGAAGCATTCTTTGATTCATACACCCTGAGTGAATATGCCCTGACTGTAGGACTTCAAATCATGTTCTCGAAATCCACATTTGCTTAATATTGTGTCAGTAGCATTTCATCTTCCAGAGTCACCTTTCTCCGAGAACCTACTTAATGGTTAGGTTCTCAGTCCTGTGGTTTCCTACCTGAGATTTCAGAACCTCTGAGGACGCCTTCCTCATTTTCTTCGGTGGTATTTGGATAGGGAGAAATCACTTGCAGGGGCATCAGCCATGAAGTTTAATAAGCGTCTTGGTCAAGCTTAATACAAAGTCCAAAGCAAACAGTAATGCAAATGTATCCATATATAGTTATAGGCGTAGGTATGGGGGTAGGGATAAAGATTGACATACATAAGCACGTATAGAAATGACATTTTTAAGTACAACAAGCCTCAGTCCCAAAGACAGGTGAAAGAGTTAGGGTGACAGGGAATAGAAGAATGAGAATTTGGCAAGCATGAGTAGATACTTCCCTTTAAGCCCGCTACATACCTCTTTCCTAGTTCTTGTGTTCTGTCTATGGGCAAAAATCCAATCTCTGAGAAGCAATGTGCCACAACTCTAGCAAAGACCATGTTTATAGGATAATTCATCTTATGTATAATTGAATAAATGAGTTCTTTAGGCTAACAAACAATATTTTATTACCTAAAAATAAAGGCATCAGGTAATACCTTGGAAAATTCAATATATCCCTTCCCTTACTCTCATCGTCCTCCCCCTGTTTGACTAGCTTAGACGGCTGTAATAAAGGAGAGACAAAGGCCCTTTTTAAACCCCTCTGTGGATCTGTGGACAGGTCTTAAGAAAAATGAAGGAAGATTCTCCTAGGACTTGCGGGTATGGAAATTTGCATTGATTTGGCTGGGTGGTAAGATGAGGAAGCAGCCCTCATGGCATGGGAATAAGTATCACAGCGCAACAACTGGTCATTTACTGAGTATGCATGTTTATTTGCATTGAGTAATTATTAGCTTTTGCATATTTTCATCCCATCACTTACATCTAAAAAGCAGGAATGAGACCTTGTCTGTTTAAGGTCATATGCAAAAGACCAGCTCGACAAGACAAGGTGAAGATTATGGGAAGCTTAGCCAGTGTTTCTAAGTAAAACTCTATTCAAGGACTAAGGACACAGCTGACATAGTTTCCAGGGTTAAACTGGCAAGCAGACAATGGGTCCAGACTTTCCATTCTTCATACTGTGCTCTCTGTTTGACCCCTGCCATCACCCCTTCTCAGGGACTCACTCCCCAGCTATTTACTGTCCCCATCAGCCTCTACAATTTGAACCATCATCTGCAGAAGGAGAAGTTTAAAATATTAATCCTTCCAAGGGTAGCTTTTCTCTCCTCAAGGATCAAGGACTGAGGAATGGAACGCTCCTTGGAGGAGCTCAGGCACCGACCAGAATGAGAAATGCAACTTTTGAGAACATTCAGTAAGGGCCTCCTGGGTGTGTCTAAAACCACACCTCAAAGCCTGTTGTTGGCTGTGGCATGTTAGTTATTCAGTTGCAGCAAGAATGATAAAGGAGGAGGCCAACCAGACCCTTGGCTGTGGTAGAACTCTAGAAGTATTAGCCATCAAGAATCAGACCTCAGCTCTGTGACTTCCATGCTCTGTGATCACGAACAAGCCATTTACTGTTCTGTGGCTTAGAACCCTCATCTGTAAAACCAGTGGTAGCAATCTCATAAGATTGATGGGAGGATGGAGTGTAAGACTCTCAGTGAAGTTCCTAGGAGAGAGTAAGCACTCAATGAATGCTAGCAATGATCATGACACAGAAGACAGGATTGTCCCACAGAATAGTTGAATCCGTGGTCAGGAATCTCATCTCAAAGCAGCCTTCTGCTAAAATTTTACTGGCATTCTCCATTTGTGTAAACATCATAGCCTGAGTAGGAAAGATGGAGGACTCAGAGATAAATGTCAGTTCAGTTTCATCTGGGGTGGCAGGGCTGCAGCAGGACACACATTCTGCGACATGAGAGGTAGACCCAGTTCCCGTTTCCCAAGGATGCTTGCTTCCTTTTAGCCCTTTGTCTAAGGACATGAGGATATAAAAATTTCCAGCCTGTGTCAGACCCATGCTGAACTCTGAATGACCACAGTGCCTTTGATAGTGAAATCAAAGACAGGACCATAAATGTCCTCAACTCAGTATCAGATATCAGGGATACTTACCCAACATATTATTGGCATTCATGCAGTTATTGCTAACTTTTCATCCACACCCGCCAAGAACAAGTTAGCTTTTGAGTCTGTAACAGTCCCCAAATAATTGGGAAAATCTTCCTCGCCAAGGGAGGACTAAGAAAAGGTATCTTTAACAAAATTCCTCGCTCCCCAGTCTGGAACCCTCTCCCCATTCCCTCCCTGCATCCCGTCCTGCCCTACAGCTCATTGATGAAGGCAAATAGCAGGCAGGCAGAACTTCAGGGTCACTGGGTAGCTTTACACCTTAGCAGCTGTCTTCAGCACATGCGCAGCCATCAGGACAATAAAATATTGTTCATTGCTTCTACCCCACAGCCAATTAGGTCAGCTGTAAATATTGGAATTGCTTGGTAAACATGCTGGAAGATTGTGCTGACTTGTTAATATAAGTGAAAATGTAATTAGATTTACAACACTTTTTTTTCCCAAACCATAATTCACAACAACAGCAACAGAAAAAAAAATTCCCTTGCAACCTGCTGAAATACCATTATTAAAATGCACACGAAAAGTCGATTACGCCAGAGGGAGGTATTTAAGAGAAGTGAGTTTCCATACCCTGGGATTATACCATGGGGATTACATATTTCTTCATTATTTTTTTTCCCTAAGATCTTTGCTGCTTCCAGATGAAAAGGAACACATATTTTGCTTATTTCACTCTGAAACATTGCTGCAGATAGTGCTAAAAAGTAAACTAAATAAGCTGGCTCCCTGGAAACCTACTCTGCTGACTTCAAAGCCTTGGGAAAAGCAGAGTCGTTCCCATTCTTTTTTTATCTACAAGCCCGTCTCTCTTTAACCAATAGTCATATACGTTAAAACACGTGGAAATCAAATGTTTTTTAAAATGTCTTTCTGTTTTGTGTTCTCAGTGAGTAGATTATTATATGTAATTCTATGGAGCATCCTTATATAAAGACAAGAAATAACCCATTAGTTTTGTCTTAGAAACTGGAGTTTCCTCTACCCTCAGTTCTGCCCTCAGACAGGATGGCCCAGGTACCAGCACCTGCCCAGCCTGGCTTCTGCACCTTGTCCTGAGTCAGGCAAAGCTACGCCTCTTTTCCCCAGGCTGGGATTCTAATCCCAGTTGCAATTTTAACCCAGACAGGTTGCCGCCTCTCTGCCTTCTGGTTTCCTCGTGATGAAACGTAGGTATGATTATATCTCATCTGCGTATAAGGTACCAGTAGGGAAAAGCTAGTTAAAAAAAGAAAATCATAAAGCAATTTATAAGTGGGAAAGAAGCTGCCATTTTCAGTCTCAAACTTCTCCTAAAACGTTCAGTTTAGATAATGGAAGAATTTTTTAATACATATTTTTTAGAATCAGTAGTGCATATATTGTGGATAAATTACTCTTTGGGGGAAGATTCTGGCGTTGCTCTGTGAGAATCAGTCAAAGAGGTAAATCACACATACCTGTGCATATATATATACATATATATATGTACATGATTTGCTCTATACATTTATACTTTATATGTACCTGTACATACATTCATAACAGATATACCTATTTACAGAGAGATCTAGAAGAGCCTGAAATGAGGAGTGGAAAACTTTACAGACTTTGATTTAAAGTAGCATCTTAATCCATTGGTATGGCTTAGTAATTGAGAGCAATGCAAATGGTCTTCTACCATAAAAATATTCAGTTTTAGTTTATTGATTGATGAGATCATTATAATTAATACCTTTATATTTGCATTTTATTACAAGTATTAGCACATTACTATTTCCAGTTCTTAAAATAATGTTCTATGAAAAACATTTTCATAACATTTGCTTCAATTGACGTATCCTGTTGGATTTAAAGTCAGCCAAGCCTGGTGCACGGCTTCTGCCGTGTTTGGGGGTAAATCTGAATATTCTTGGACCTTTCTAAATACCCAGCATTCAGCTGCCAGGATCATGTAGCATGTTTCCTTTTTTCTCACTTGACTTCTGTTCTAATACTTGGAGGATCCCTTTTTGTGGATCAGCATTAGAAACCAGTTTTGAGAGACTTAAGAGATGGCTCAGAGGTAAAAAGGTAACTGGGAGGGATTTGTAGGACCGTATGTGTGTGGCCTGTGAGCTCAGCCTCCAGGAATTGTTCAGAGCACCGATACCCCACCCAGAGTGACTGATTTCCTCTGTATCCCTTAACCTCACCCAGGAGCAAACCCTGAGGTAGGGAAAATATGACCCCACAGTGACATAAGGCCCTGACCTCTCTACATGGGTTAGATCAGGTGTTTTTTTGTTGTTGTTAACAGCTAATTGGTAGGAGAAAAAGGTGAACATACTAAAAAGTAAAACAGGCAGAAACTATCCTGTGTGAGTTAACATTCATCGGTTTTTCAGACAAAGGCCATGTCAGATACTCTAAATGTTAAGGGGTATTTGAGGCCAGGAAGAATACAGGAGAAGCATGTTTTTACAGTCTGGATAAGCAGGTTGTCTATCACCCTTGATGATCGTCCTCCCTCTAGAGGGCCTTTCAGGGTCAGCCTTCCCACCTAGAACCTTTCTCTTTCTTGGAGGGAGGAGGGGCCAAGGAAAATCGTTCTTAACCAAGTTCTCACTCTTTCACCAGTTACTCTCACCTCCACTGCCAGATCTGAGGAGCCGCCTCTTGTTCTCTTTCACCTTCCCCTTACTTCTTCTTTACTCTCCCTCATTTTACTGTTCCAGCCACCGAGTGTTCTCATAGTCTTTTTCCAAGCCAGGAAATAATAGAAGAGTAGAGAAGAAATGGCCCAGTTAGGCCCGGAGCTTAGGAGTGTGAGGTGAGCACCGACATAAACACTTCAGGGGATGGCAGCCCTCTTCAGGCTTTATCCTGATCCGTGATCAAACGCCACCCCTGGCTGGCTTTTTTCACAGTGAGAATCTGCGTGCAAGGCTAGACATTCATGTCAGGAACACTGAGGTTGAAAGGACGTAAGAAGAACATTCGTCTGTTAACTGCCCCAGAAGGAAAACAAAGGCCAGGCCAACTGCAGAGCAGTGAACCTGGCAGGGCCCGTCGGCAGCTGGCACCCGGCCTGCCATCCTGGCGAGGGCTACAAGAACCAGCGTCCAAGCTCTGAGATAGGTGTCTCGCCCAAATCCAACCAGGTCTCCTATTTTCTCCATTTTACCCCTAAAAATATCTTGAATCTCTCTTCCCTTTCCGTCTCCAATCCTAATCCCAACCCACTGCTGTCTCCTCTTCCCAGACCCCTGTTAACATGGCCATTGACCTGGGGCCCCGCTTAGGATGATGTATCAGAAATGAAAAGTTGACGGTATTTCTGTCCCTGAGTAGTTTTTCAGTGCCCTTAGGAATGAGATCAAAATCCTTAACAATACCCTTCATCACCTGGCCCCTGCCTGTCATAAAAGCCGTCAGAACTCAAATAGTACCATATTCTCTTCTCCAGATAGACCCCATGCTGCTTTGCCTACTGTGGGCTGTGCATATAACTCAAATGTGCTTTTTTCTCATCTTTGTCTAGTAAGGTCTTATTCTGTTCCAAGAGTACTTCAACATTCAATGCCAAATACCTTGAATTACCAAGATACAAAGGGCTTTGTATTTGATTAGCATCCAAAAAATAAATGAAAAATCTAGCTTCTCATTATAAGGAATGAACTCCTTTCAAATAAAAATATGTCTCTCATGTGGTCTTTTATAATGTTGATTTATCAGTGAAATATAAGCATTTCAGTTAATTAAACACTTTAATCATAAACATTTCAATTAATATAAACATTTAATGTAATAAAATTTTAATTAAGTAATCCGCACCAAGTAACAGAAATCTTTTAAACTAAAGAATGACAAGAAAATTTCTAATAAGGAATCTGGGAACAGAAAAACCGCAAGGGAGAAAGTGATGCCTGGGAGCCTAGAAGCCGGAAGTGGAAACCTGTGCCCTGAGACGGCCGCCTTTGCCCTCTCGCAGGCACGCTGCCCCAGGCCTGGCACCGCCACTGAGCCTTCATCCTCTGTACACAGGCTTTCTGTAACTCTGTTCTGCAGAATCTAGCCACTCCCGTCCTTCAATCACATCCCAGCTCCACTACAACAAACAGGGGGACTGGACCCCCAGGATCCCAGGTTCCCATTACAGGAAGAGAGTGTCTGATTGGTTCAGCTGAAGTCAGGGTCCCTGACTTGACCATTCATACCCAGGAAGTGGAGTCATCAGGAACAGACTTGGCCGTTAAGTGGGGGATGAGGCAGTTCCCAGAGAAGGAAAGAAATGCACATAATGGGATTGGTAGACACCTCAAAGGAGCTACTTCAGATAAACACAAGATCCATAATCATAATAAAGACATAAATAACATCATGTCTGTTAGGGGATACATACATGCATATGCATATAGCTCTTACAGGATATGCAGTGGTCTAGTGAACACTCGCTTTCCCCTTTAAACAGTAAATCAGTTCTCAAGGATCATGAGTGTGAAAGTCAAGAAAAAATGAATCATCAATTCATTGTAGAATAGATCGAATAATCCATGTGCTGCTGTTTCTGTCTAATGTTTGGTGCGTGCCTTTGATGTGCGTTGTGCTTTCACAGATTCATTGATTAGAAAGTTGGGTCAGATACAGTGCTAGAGATCACAAAATTACTGAAATTAATAAGGAAGGCTTCCTGCAGGAGGCAGAACTGGAGCTGCATTTGAAATGTCAGATGTTTTACCAGCTGGCGAACTGTGATCTGCGTGAATAACAAATAATTAATACAAAGCAAAGCAAACCTGATTGGAGGGAAATGCACGTGGGCTTTCTGTGACATGAAACTTACCTGGCAACTGTTAAACCATTAGGACTTGAATCAAGTCCCTTTCTCTCCTATTCTGGAAGGCCAGCCTAGAGTGGGCACTGTACAGATTGGTTTATGGCTCAGATATTTGTTACATTTTAATAAGGCTTAGAAACTTAGATGTTATTCACCCCTGCTGCCAATCAAGTACCTGCGTAAGAGCAAGACAAACATTAACAGTAAATGCTGAGCGCTCCAGTGTTCAGAGGCTCTGTCAGGATGCGCTGCAGGCTTTATGAATGTGTGAGAGTGAATATACAGGAGCTTGGGAAAAGGTCATTGGTATTTTTGGAGCAATAAATCAAGTATGGAAAGATTTGCATTTTGGCTGTGTTACATACAGGGCTGGATTAGAGAGAGAGAACACTTTGAAGTAATATTTCTCTGCTGACTTGTTTTATTAGCTTCCTTTAAACATGTTACATTATTGCTTATAGAATTTCATTTACTCGGATTGGCAGCTTGATAAATACGTCTATTGGCGATGATTTGGATTGCTCTGGGCATTAATATTATTAAAACCTGTCACAAGGAAATGTCTGAAAGATGACTTACTGTAAAGATTACAGCATGAAATAAATCATCCAGTGGTATTTGTTACCATTTATGGCCTCTTGGAGCTGAGTCAATCCCTTTTTATGTTGCATTATTTTTCAAGTTTTTATAGCCTTACATTATATATGGCTGTCAGAACTGAACAGATGGGGTGTCGAACATGAGCTTTCTGAATAATTCCCACCCTCCAGTTATTTGTATGAAGGACAAGCGAAAAACTGTGCATTCTCAAGCAAAAAAGGAGAGAGAAAGAGGTGGAGAAGCTGTTGTTGAGGAAAAGGGATCCCTTTTGTCAGATTGTTTAGGCCAATCCCACCAGCTGGTTGGAATCCCTGACTGGCAATCACCCTCTTTGGGTTTCAAACAAGAGAAGAGGTGGCTGTGTTTGGCTCCAGCCAGACAACAAATGCCATTTCTCAAGAGTGCCTCTTGCTGGGACATCTCCACATTTGGAGGTGAACGTGTCATAGTCTCCTCCTAAAAAACTGAGAAACTAAAACACACCCACACATACACACAGAACAAGCAGAAAGACACAAGGAAAGGATTTAATATTCTTTGAGGAAGTGGTGAATGCACAAGCATCCTGGAGGGTGCACAGAAGACTGTGATCTGAACTGTTAGCAGGCCCCTTGGAGTCAACCAGAGAGCAATACCAGGAGCCCCATGGAGGTGTTCAGCCCCCCGTGGAGGGGGCAGGAACAGAGGCCTCCAAGGCCTTATATGACTGAAGCAAGGTGTGCACTTGGGAATCCTTAGCTGCTCCTCCTCTCACAGCACCAGGCAGCTGCCACAATGCCACAGGAGCCCCTCTGCAGAGTCCGAGGCCCTGCCACCATTGCAGGAGAGAAAACCGACACACTAAAAAGCCAACCACCTTTATAAGAGGAGGGAACAGTATGTGTGAATTTTCCTACTTACCCTCCCTGTCCACCGCTGCATCCATCCTGAGCAGTTCTATAAAGGACCAGCATACTGTAAGGGAACACACAGCAGAGACAGCCTAGGTGACAGGAATCTAAAGTCACTGCTTTCCATCTCGGGACGTTGAGTGAGTCCCTTAGTGTCTCATCATCAGATAATGTGGGTGAGAATATTTTCCTGTTCTCCTCATGGTGTTGCTGTGAAGTCAAATCATACAACCCATACCCACACACACTTTCAAGCTGATTGTCTCCTACCCCTGTCGAAGGTGGTCATTTTAATCACCACTTTGCAACCAGACCTTTGCCTTCTCTCTGCATTTTCTCTAGTCGATCTCTCTCTCTCTTTCTCATCTCCTCATCCCCAGATCCCTTCATGTCAAGCCCTGCCTCCACTATCTCTTAAAATGGTTGCCTTTCTGGGAGTGACGTGCAGGCAGTCTGAGCTTCAGCTTAGAGCAGACCCTTTTCTCGTGCTGTACTTCTGACTCCCTTGTCTCTCATCTCTTTTCCTATGTCATGATTCCAAGGACCTTCCATACGAATTTCTGTTTATTTGTCACATTTGCATGAGGATGCCAGCCAGACACACCATGTCTCTCTTACTCACTGGCAGCCTCGTAATTTCTCTACACTAAATCTCCTAACTGGAAAACTAGAGAGGAGATGAAACATGATCATCTAAAGCTCTCTCGAGCTTTATCACTTGCTCCTGTTCCAGCTGCCGTATCTTGAAACATCCTCGCAGTAACTGATTTCTCTTTGGGGTTCTTGGCCTTTTCTAGAGAGAAAGGACTCCCCCAATGATAATAATTGCCAAATCTCTTTCTCTGACAAATTCACATTCCAAGATAATACCTCATGCAGAGTTTACAAATCCTTCTCCTCCTTGTTTTAGACTTCCTTGCTTTAATAGAGGTATCATAAATGTACTAAAACCATTTAGCCATTCATTAAAGTATCTTAAAGGTGTGTGTGTGTGTATGTGTGTGTGTGTGTGTATGTTGGATGTGAGTTCAGGAAGAGAGGAGGTATTGTCTAGAGTGACCTGACATAGTAAAGTTTCATAGTAATGTCTAATTACTACTCCTCACCTCTTTATTATTAATTCCACAATTCAAGCACATAAAATAACTTAATCATTTTTAGAATTTGCATGACTAATGGAGTGAGGTCTGGTGGAATAAGGATAAGTTTCATAATTAGGTTTTGCTGGGAAGTTGTGCAAACCAGTCTCTGTATAATTTGGTCAGCTCCTGATTTTTAATGAGGGCACCGGGAGTGACTGAAGCCTCTGGCAAGCGTTCACTTCATGTTTTAATTACCCACAGTAATTCTGACAATTACACACATGTCATAAATCACATCATAATGAACCATAAAGAAAGTATATTTAATTACTGGAGGGGGAGTTCTCAGATTAAACAGGTAATGTGCTGAGATGTGAACCATGTTTGAAAACCAAGTGCCCTGATTCTGTGACGTGGAAGAACCAGCCCCTGAAACTTGCAGTACAGAAAATAAGGAAAGCCATTGCCCAATTTCCAGTTTTTACTCCAATGTAGGAAGAGCTTCAAAGTCATCACTCCTGCCATTCCAATAGGAAAAAAAAACTGAAGAAACTGAGAATTAAAGACTTTTCTTCATCCACTAGACAACTGAGGATACAGGACAAAAAGCCATCATCTTGAAATCTGGAGAGTCACAGCAGAGACATACTTAGGATCTAGGGGAAGAGCCACTGGAACCATGAACTGGTGTGAACACTTAAATGGTCATTTTGATGAATTACTGGAGGTTGAGTGTAGACTGGGTGAAGAGCGTGAACTTCCTTGGTACTCTAGGCTTAGAGGGACCTCCACACTTTGGAGAGTTTTATACCTTCAGGAATTCTACCAAATTCTCACAGTGAAGAGCCCAGAAAAACTCCCTCACTAACTGTGGCAGAGGGAGAGGAAGAGTAACTACAGTCAATACACCAAGGGGGTTCTCTGTAGCAAAGGCCTCCTCTCCAGGGGAAAAGATTTTACCAGTGCCTCATCTCAGGTGTAAGAATGGCGTTTCTCCCAGTCTAGCCCCCTCTAGCCTTCCCTTCTCATCTGAGGGGAGCAGGGTAGATACAGTTATGAAAATCACAGCCCCAAGACATAGGGCCACTGAAAACTGAAATTCAATCACAAAATCACATTATCTTCCTCTATCCTGTGCATTATTACTAGACTGGCAGGGCTCCAGTATAATAGTGTCTTATAGGTGAAAAGGGGGCAAGGTGCAGACCGTTTAAGAAAGAGTTCTTACTGAAACATAAAGACAATAAAGGAGACAAAAGCAAGGACAGAGGAATCTGAAGCCTTTAGAAACTACAGCTACAGTAAACTTAAACACAGTGCCACTGCTAACCAGATCATCATAAATCTTACCCTATTATAGAGCCACTTACCTAGTTCCTATTATCTAATATATCATATCCCTTTGCAAAAAAAGAAAATTACAAAGCATGCTAAAAGTCAAGAAAAAAAAACACTATCTGAAGAGACAAAGCACATATTAGAACAAGACTCAGATATCTCACCAATTTGGAATTATCAAGACAGGGAATTTTAAATGAGTATGATTGATATGTTAAGGGCTCTAATGAAAAACATAAACAATGTGGAAGAACGAATGAGTAATGTAAACTGAGAGATGGGAAGTAATTCTGGCTGAGAACTTGCCAAAATGAATGACTCCAAATCTCAGATCCAGAAAGCTCAGAGAATTCCAAGTATGATAAATACCAAAACATCTATAACTCTGCATATCCTGTCCAGCCTGCTAAAAAGCAAAGACAAAGAGAAAATTGTGAAAGAACCCTGAGGGAAAACACTACCCACCTGTGGAGGAACAAGGATAAAAATCACAGTGGTCTTTTTGTCAGGCACCGTAATGAAGAAGAACACAGTGAAATATTGGAAGTATCAAAGAAAAAAAAACTATCAACCTAAAAATTTATATGGAGTGAAATTTTCCTTCAAAAATGAAGGAAAAGGAAAGACTTTCTTGAACAGACAAAAACCTAGGGAATTCTTTACTGGAAAGCCTGCCCCTCAAGAAACGTCAAAAGAAGTTAAGAAACTAAAAAGATCTTTTCAGGAAGAAGGAAAATGATATAGGTTAGGTATTCCAATTTACATAAAGAAAAGAGAGCATTACAGAAGGATTAAATGAAGGTAAAATAAAAATGTTTTATTTTTCTTATTCTTAATTGGTTTAAAATACAGCTATTGAAAATAAGTAAAATTGTATTGGGTGATTATAGCATATAGATACATGAAATGAATATCAGCACTGTCACAAGAGAGTGGAGGGAGGAAGCAGGAATGCTATCTTATAAGCTACCAATATTATGCATGAGGAAGTAGTGTATTATTTGAAGGTAGACTGTGATAGTTAAAAGTATATGTTGCAAATTTGCAGGAAACTCTTAATTAAAAAAAAAGAAGTAAAGAAATATGCTAAGAGAGGACATAAAATGGAATCATATAAAATGTTTCATTAAAACCAGAGAAGGCAGAAAAAAAGGGGGTAGGGGAAGAATAAATGCAATAAACAGCAGACGATTACAAACATGGTAGACGATCCAACTATTTCAATAATCACTTTTAATAAGAATGGTATAAATAAAACAAGTAAGAGACAGATAGTCTCAGACTGGATAAAGAAACAGAAGCCAACTATATGCTATCTACAAGAAACCCACTTTAAACTTAAAATTTGGGTAGGTTAAAAATGCAAAGATGGAGAAAGATAAACCATGCTAACACTAATCAAAAAGAAAGCTTGAGTAGCTATGTTAATTTTAGTAAAAGAAGCTTCAAAACATGGACACAAACATTATATAATGATAAAGCAGTCAATGCTTCAAGAAGATATAATAGTCCTAAACTTGTACACACCTAAAGACAGAGCATCAAATCAAAATACATGGAGCAAAAAATCGTTAGAACTGAAAGAGGAAATAGATCCACTCATAATGGTTGGAGACTTAATGATCCCCTTTCAGTAACTGATCAGGTTAGCAGCAAATCAGTAAGGATATAGTTGATTTGAACATCATTATGATCAACTTGAACTGATATTAGTAGAATACTCCAACAACAGAATAATGCACATTGTGAAGTACACAAAATAGACTTCATTCTGGTCCCCAGAACATACATTAACAAATTTAAAAGAAAATCACAACAAAGTATGTTCTTAGAACACAATGAGATTAAACTGGAAGTCAGTAACAGAAAGCTGGAATTCCCCCACATATGTGGAAATAAACAACACATAGGTCAAAGAAGATGTCTACATGGAATTTCTTAATGTTTTGAATGAGTACAAATGAAAATGCAAAAGCAAAATTAGTGGGATGAAGCAAAAGCAATGCCTAAAGGGAAATTTATGTCATTAAATGCATATATTAGAACAGAGGAAAGAATTAAAATTATTAATCTAAGCTTCTACATTAAGAAACTAGAGAAAGAAAAAATTTAAGCTTAAAGCAAGCAGAAGAAAGATAGTAATAAAATTAGAGGATAAATCAAAACAAAAACAGGAAAAGAAAAAAGAAAATTAACAAAACCCAAAGGTAGTTGGTAGACCAGTGCAATTTATAAACCTCTAGCCAGACGAAATGAAAGTGGGATCATAACTACTGATGTCATGAACATTAAGAGAATAATTCAGGAATTCCATAAACTCTATGCAAAGAATTTGGTAATTTAACTTCTACAGCACAGTTCCTTGAAAAACACAAAAAGACCTAAGTAATTTGAATATGCCTATATATATTAAACTAAATAAATTGATCCAATAATTAACAGTCTCTCTCCTCCCCCACAAAAACCCAGGTGTTACTGGTGAATTCCATTGTGCACTTAAGAATTGATACCAATTTTCCACAGTTTCTTTCATAAAAAAGAAGCAGAATGTATAATTCGTACCTCAAGACCAGCATTACCCTAATCCCATAACCAAATACAGATATTATAAGAAAGGAAAATAGTAGGTTAATAGCTCACAGAAACACGATGCAAAAATCTGCAAAAAAATGGAGGCACTTGAAATGTAAGAACATATAAAAAGAATTATGCTCCGTGATTATGGAAGGCTGATTCATTGAAATTGAAACGGAAGTCATTGAAATTCAATCAGTATAATCATCTACTTCAACAAACTACAGAAACGTCAAATGATAATTTCAGTCAATGCACAAAAAGCATTTGACAAAATACAACCCTCATGATGAAAAAAAATCTAAGCAAACTAGGAAAAGAAAGAAACTTCCTCAACTTGAAGAGAATCACAGAAAACCTACAGGTAACATCATACTTAATAGTCAGAAACTGGATTCTTCCTTCCCAATTAAGATCAGGAACAAGATAGGGATATACACTCTTTATCACTCCTATTTATCAACATATTTGATGTCCTAGCAAGTGAAATAATGCAAGAAAAAGAAAATAAAAGTTAATACAGATTGGAAAGGAAGAAATACAGCTATCTATCTTCACAGACGACATGATTGTCTCTAAAAATCCCAGAGATTCTACAAAAATATACCTATAGCTATTAAGTGATTATAGCAAAGCCACAGGATATAAAGTTAGCATACAAAAGTCCGTTGTTTTCCTAAATACCAGCCACAAACAACTGGAACTTGAAATAAAAAAAAATACTATTTGCAGTAGCAATAGAAAAAAATATGTATAAGCCTCACAAAATTTGTATGGGTCTGTTTTTAAAACAAGAACAAAAAATGTGGAAACAAATAAAGATCTAAGTAAATGCATAAATATTCCATATAATAGATTAGAAGACTCAATATTGTTAAGATGTCAGTTCTTCCCAACTTCATCTGTAGATGCAACACAACCCCAGTCAAACTTCCAATGAGCTGTCTTGAAGATACTGACAAACTGATTCGAAAGTTTATTTGAAAAGGTGAAAGATCTAGAATAGCCAACATAATACTGAAGAACAACAATGGAGAACTCAGACTCCCCAATTGCAGAACTTACCAGAAAGCTACATTAATCAAGACATCATAGTATTGGTGAAAGAATAGACACATCAATCAATGGAACACATAACAAAGCTCAGAAATAGGACTACAGCAATACAGTCAACATCATGATGTTTGACAAAGCAGAGGAAATTCAATGGAGAACTGACAGTCTTTTTAACAAGTGGTAATGGAACCACTGGATGTCCATATGCAAAGAACAAAAAACCTAGATGTAGACATGTCACCTTTAACAAAAATTGGCTCTAAGTGGATTATATAGCTAAACATAAAATGCAAGTTATAAAGTGTCTAGAAGAAAATAAAGGAGAATGTCTAGGTGAACTTAGGCTTGTGGATGAGTTTTTAGATCAAACACCAAAAGTATAATCCAAAAAAGAAACCAGTAAGATCAATAAATTGGAATTGATTAAAATCAAAGGCTGCTGCTCTTTGAAAGATACTGTTAAGAAAATGAAAAGATAAGCAGATTGGTAGCAAATATTTGCAAAACACCTATCTGATAAAGGACTCGTATCCAAAATAAACAAGAAAACTTGAAACTCAGTAAGAAAATCCAATTTAAAAATGGGCAAAATAACTGAAAGGACACCTCAACGAAGAAGATATATAGAAAATAAACATGAAAAAATGCTCAAGTCACTTATTGCAGAATTCCAAATTAAAATGAGATACTACTACCTACCTATTCATTTGGCTGGAACTCAACAAAATGGACTATTAACCAATTGTTCCCAAGAATGCATAGTAGTAGAAGCTCTCATTCATTGTTGGTGGGAATACAGAGTGGCAGTCACTTTGGAAGACAGTTTTTGGTGGTTTCTCACAAAACTAAACACGGTCTTACCACACAATCCAGTAATTGTACTCCTAGGAGTTTATTCAACTTCTTTGAAAACTTTGGTCCACACAAGAGCCTGCATGTGAATGTTATAGCAGTTTATTCATAAACACCAAAGACTGCCAGCAGCCAAGATATCCTTTAATAGGTCAATGGGTCACTGTGCTATATTCAAAGAATGGAATTTTGTTCAGCCAGTTTTAGAAAATGAGCTCAAGCCACAAAAAGACATGGATGAATCTTAAATGTTTATTACTAGGAGAAAGAAGTATGTCTACAAAGGCTGCATACTGTGTGATCCAAATTATATGAAATTCTGGAAAAGGCAAAACTGTAGTGATAGTAAAAACAAAAGCCGTTACCTACCCATCAAATCTCAGGCTAAATGGTTTGCCTGTAAACAAAATGATATTCGTGTATGTTTTGAAACATAGCATGATGTCCCATTTGTTCTGCAGTGAATTTATTACATTACAGAAATAGATTTCTTTCAGAGAATTGTCCAATGCTTTTGCCTCAGTAAATGTGGTTATCAGTGTTTAATGGGAGAAGCAGGCAATATTTGTTGGTTTCAAGCCTTCTCAGAGGATGGTATTCATATGGGGTATTTGCCCTCCAGAATTTGGTTTCCAGCTTGATGAGCTTTGATTTGGCCTGGATAAACACCAACCAAGTAGGCATATAAATAAAACCTGACAATAAAATGACACGTGAATCTCAATGGTGAGGCAGCCGTGGCCAGTGCATCCCTCCTTATTCACAGAGCAACAAATTACTTAGCTTCCCCAAATTCCTCATCTGAAAATGAGGTAATTACAGGGTTGCTCTAAGATTAGCGATAATAAATGTAAAGTACCTAGCGTAGTGTATTTTAAGAAGTGCCCACTCAGTGCATGGTACCTGTTATAAAACAGTTTATAATCTGAAACTTAGCCGAAGAACCTGAAATTAGAGCATGAGTTAGTTCAGAGGTTCTTATGCTCCTCACAGCCTACTGCATCTATATGTGCGGATCAGAGGCACCTCTCCAACCTGTTGCTGAATGAGTTTGAGCCCAAGAGCAAGAGACATCTTCCCAGTGGGCAGAGTAGATGGGTTATGTTGACTGCAGCTCTCCCTTTCATTTCCTAGGCTGAAGGGAGTTCTTTTCAGAGAACATTTCTTCAAAAATAGTGTTTATTAAAGCCATTTACTAGATCACAGTCATATTCGACCTGCTCTCTTGATCGTTTTTTCCCCTGGAAGCTGGGGACTTTAAAGACACTCTCGGTTTGTTCTCCTATGTATCCAGTGGTATTAATCATATGGATTTTATTACCTTACATTTCACCTGTTATTTCCTGGTTTGGGTGGGGGGACATACATCTCACTATAATCACCATGTACCTACAAATAGATAGGAATTTGCTTAAAATCATAGGTGAAAGCTGTAAGGAAGTTGAATTTTATCTTTGAGTTTGAACTTCTTAGTAATAGGAGAGATGGTCTGGACTTACTAATAACTTTCTTAAACTAATAACACGTGGCAACACAACTGGACAAATTCAGAGATACAGTCAATGGCTCTGCTCTCATCAGTCATTCAGTCTCCAATTAGTAAGTCTACAAATATTTATTGGGAATTCAGTGGATGTCCCCTGTCATTTCAGTGTTGAAGACCACTACACTAGGTGCTAGATCACACACATGATCTCTGTTCTCATGGAACTCAATTGAACACGTAGTGGTTCTTTGTAAGCCCTAGGATGTTTCAATAGCCCCTCATCTTTTATAAATCTCAATGTTATATGAGATACTCATTGCAATATATTTCCAACCTCAGTGAGTCAGCACTCTTGGAATGAATCATTACAGATAGCTTTGCCTAAAACTTAATCATCTAAGTATCATTAGTGTTAACATAATTTTAGATGGCAATAATCCTGGAAACATAGGTGCTTCCCAGATTCTTTATGGTAGAATGTATTGAGTATAAATGAACTTCTAGATTGTTCAATTATCATTATGAATATCAGTAATTATATGTGTTATAGTACACAGTACAGCTATAGTTCATTAAATGGGAGGAAAATTTTGACCCTACAGGAAAATTAATTGAATACTGTACTTTGTTCCTTCTTATTGCTACTTTTTAAAAATGAAAACTGTATTGAGGTGTAATTCATATTCCCATAACATTCACCCCTACTCAGTTGTTTTAGGAGAGTCACAGAATTGTGCGACTATCATGCATGTCCAAGTTCAGAACAGTTTCATCAGTCCCAAAGGAAACTTCATTGCCATTAGCAGCCACTTCCCATTCATCCCTCCTCACACCCCTGGCAATCACTAACCTACTTTCTGTCTTTATGGATTTTCCTATTGTGGACATTTCATGAAAATTGAGTGATACAATGTATGGCCTTTTATATCTGGCTTCTGTTACTTAGCATAATGTTTTCGAGGTTTATCCCTGTTGTAGCATGTCAGTTATTCATTCATTTTTAGGACTGAATTATATTCCATTGTATCAGCACACTCCATTGTGTTTATCCACTCATTAGTTGATAAACATTTGGACTGTTTCTTTCCTTGGTAATTGTATATAGGGCTGTAGTGCACATTTGTATATAAGTTTTTGTATGAACACATTTTCAATTCTCTTGCTTATATACTTAGGAGGAGATTGTTAGGTTATATGATAAATTTATGCATAGATTTTAAGGAATCATCAAATTATTTTTCATATTGGACACACCAGTTTGCAATTACACCAGCAGTGTATAAAGGTTCTAATTTCTCTACATCCTAACACTTGTTACTCTTTTTGATTATAGCCATCCTAGTGGATGTAAAGTGATATCTAACTGTGGTTTTTATTTGAATTTTCCTGATGGCTACTGATGTTGAGAATCTTTTCATGTACTTAATGGTCATTTGTAAGTTTTCTTTGGAGACATATCTATTCAATCCTTTTTATCAATTTCTTAATCAGATTGTCTTTGTTGTTGAATTAAAAGAATTATTTATAAGTTCCTGATAAAATCTTTTACCAGATATATTATTTGCAAATATTTTCTCACATTTCATGAGTTGTCTTTTCACTTTCTTCATGAAATCCCTTGAACCACAAAGATTTTTATTTTTATGATATCCAAATTGTCTGTTCTCTTTTATTGCCATGCTCTTTGGTGTTATATCTGAGAAACTATTGCCTAATCCAAGGTTTTGAAGATTTACACCTGTTCTCTTCTAAGAAGTTATACTTTTATCTCATATTTAAGTCTTTGATCCAGTTTGAGTTAATTTTATATAAGGTATACTTTTATATAAGAACTTCAGTCTTCGTCATATGGATATCCAGTTGTCCTAGCAGTATTGTTGAAAATACTATTCTTTTCCTCATTGAATTAGTCTGGTACCTTTGCTAAAACTGACTCTTAATTCTAACCTATTGATCTGTTTTTCCAGTCTTGTGCCAATAACACCCAGTCTTGATTAATGTAATTCGTAGGAAGTTGTGAAATTGGGAAATGTGATTCCCCAACTTTGTTCTACCTTTTCTAGATTGTTTTGGTTGTTCTAAGTCCTTTCACTTTGCATATGAATTTTACGATCAGTTTATTATGTTCTGAAGGGAAAAAAAATGCAACTAGGATTTTGATAGAGATTGAATTGAAACTTCATGTCAGTTTAGAGATTATTGCCATTTTAACAAAATTTAGTCTTCCAATCCATGAACATGGGACATCTTTCCATTTCTTAAGATCATCTTCAGTTCCTTGCAAAATAACTGTGTAGTGTTCACTGTACAAATCCTGCACATTGTTAAATTTATTCCTAAATATTTTAATCCTTTTTGATGCTATTGTAAATGGAATTGTTTTCTGAATTTATTTTCAGATTATTCTTTGCTAGTATATACAAATACAATTATTGTTGTTTATTGAGCTGTATATCCTATAAGCTTGCTGAACCTGTCTCTTAGTTCCAGTAGAGTTTTGTGTGTATTCCTGAAGATTTTATATATTCAAGATTGTGTCATATATAGAAAGAGTTACCTTTACTTCTGTTTTTCTTATTTGGATGCCTTTTTTTCTTCCTCCTCCCTCCCTCCTGTTCTCCTTCCCTTCCTCCCTTCTTTTCTCTAATTGCTCTGACTAGAACCACCAGTACCATGTTGAATAGAAACAGAGTTGATAACTTTTGTCTTGTGTCTAATAGTTTTGTTTGTTTGTTTTTGTATTCATGATACTCTTTGTCTTTGGTCTTGAATAGTTTGACTACAATGTATCTAGGCATGAATCTCTGTAATTATTCTACTTGGAGTATGCTGAGCTTTCAGAACATGTAGATTAAGGTTTTCATCAAATTTGGGATTTTTTGGCCATTGTCTAGTCAAATATTCTTTCTACCCCTTTCTCTCTATTTGTTTTCTGGGACGTAAGTTGGTACATTTGATCTAGTTTTCTGAAGCTCTGTTCATATTTCTTCTTCTTCTTTTTTTGCTGTTCTTTCTTTAGATTGGATAATCTCCATTGATCTATATTCAAGTTTGTTGATTCCTCTTGCCAGCACAAATTTCTTATTGAGACCCTGTAGTAAAAATTCTATGCAAACTTTACTTCAAAATGATGTCAGGGTGTGTTCTAGATGAGGTATCAGAAGGTTAGCCTCAAGGCCAAATCCAGCCCACCAGTCGTTTTAAATGCTTTGCTGCGGCAAAGCAGTATATTTAATTTGCAGTGACAGTCTAGCTATGCTAAAAGAGTGCAATATGCATTGACATTATCAGATTAGGCACCTATCACAAATCACATTCCTAATTCACAGCAAAACACTGGTTTTAACAATTAGAAAATTTAAAAAGACTATTTCATCACAGCAGAATTTGAAACTAAAATTTGTTTATAAGTGGCTCATTTACTAGCCAGGCAACAGAAGTCATTTATTAATGGTGAGTCAGTTAAATTGTGTTTAATTGTAGCAGCCAACAAATGTGTCCAGAAAAAACAGAATTGTTTAATACTATCAACTTTTCAGCAAAACAGTTGTTTAAGGAGTTAACATTGGGAGCAATATCAATAGTCAATTAAAGTATAAGGCAGATGAGTTTAAGTGGTTTCCTTAGCTCCTTATGAGTTGTTAAATGTTACTGATAATGTTTATAGTTGTTTATTAAAGGAACCAATGCACTGTTTGAAGTAACTGAAAAAATTAGCCTCTGAGAAGTTTTCTGGCACAATTATCTATGAAAAAATATTTTTGAAAGTTGAGAAAACACTACTCCAGTACAGTCTGAAGTGGAATCTGCTAAGATATATTATAATTTAGTGTTAAAAATACATGTGGAGCAGAAAAAAATTCCTAGTTAGACAAATGTACAAAATTGTTGGAATGGAAGGTGTGTAAATATTATGGTTGTTCATCATATTATTTATCATCAGGTATTTTCTGGAAAATATTTAAATTTATCTTGAGTTATTCAGCCAGTAATGTCAATGGTGAACCTCATTTGCTTTTACGGACTTCACCATTGTTAGTTCTGTGAATTTTTATCAGAAATAGAAGCCAAGTGCTCTGACTTGCCGTACAACAAGCAATTCAACAGTGTGGCAATGATAAGATTTAATGTGATTATTTTGAACTCTTGGTCAAGACTGAAATTCTTCTGACTGACTATTATTGAACACTAAATAGTTAAAAACTCAGCATTCACTGCAGGTTTGATAATTTTTCTTAATGAAATTAACCTAAATTAAAAGACAAAACAGTGCTCATAGGTGAAATTTGTTCTATGATAAAGTCATCACAGTGAGAATTATCATTCTTTGAATCACAATAATATCAGGCTATCTTATACACTTCCCATCATGACAAAAGTTAAAACAAGAAGTGAGATCACTATTTCCACACAAATATGCAGTGAATATATTTTCTGATCTCAGTTCCAGCAGGGATTTTTATTTTTGGACCTTGATACAAATGCAAAGGAAATGTCTATATATTTAAGTTTATTTAATTTTGTGATTGAGGACTGTCCCCCTAACCTTCCACTGTAAGTGATTAATCTGCCATATGATGACATGTTAAATGACATGTATTGAGAGAAGAGTCTAACAGAGTTTGTAAATGCCTTCTAAGTGATGGATATGCTCAATTAGAATCATATGCTCATGGAGCATTATCAGTATTTGGTAGTACCTATCTATGTGAAAATACATTTTCAAAGATAATATATGTCAAATCTTTTTTTAATTTTGCTATTATTAATGTACAATTACATGAGCAACATTATGGTTACTAGACTCCAACTATTATCAAATCCCCAACACATACCCCATTACAGTCACTGACCATCAGTGTAGTAAGATGCTAGAGAGACAATACTTGTCTTCTCTGTGTTATACTGCCTTCCCCATATGCCTCCCCCGCTACATTATGTGTGCTAATTGTAATGCCCCTTTTTCCCCTTTATCCCCCCCTATCTTCCCCAGTCCCCTTCCCTTTGGTAACTGTTAGTCCATTCTTGGGTTCTGTGAGTCTGCTGCTGTTTTGTTCCTTCAGTTTTTCCTTTGTTCTTATACACTACAGATGAGTGAAATCATTTGATACTTGCCTTTCTCTGCCTGGCTTATTCCACTGAGCATAATACCCTCTAGCTCCATCCATGTTGTTGCAAATGGTAGGATTTGTTTTCTTCTTATGGCTGAATAATATTCCATTGTGTATATATGTCACATCTTCTTTATCCATTCATCTACTGATGGACACTTAGGTTGCTTCTTCCATTTCTTGTTTATTGTAAATAGTGCTGTGATAAACATAGGGGTGCATCTGTCTTTTTCAAACTGGGCTGCTGCATTCATAGGGTAAATTCCTAGGAGTGGAATTCCTGGGTTAAATGGTATTTCTGTTTTGAGTTTTTTGAGGAGCCTCCATAGTGCTTTCCACAATGGTTGAACTAATTTACATTCCCACCAGCAGTGTAGGAGGGTTCCCTATTCTCCACATCCTCGCCAACATTTGTTGTTGCTTGTCTTTTGGATGTTGGTCATCCTGACTGGTGTGAGGTGATATCTCATTGTGGTTTTAATATGCATTTCTCTGATGATTAGTGATGTGGAGCATCTTTTCACGTGCCTGTTGGCCATCTGAATTTCTTCTTTGGAGAAGTGTCTGTTCAGATCCTCTGCCCATTTTTTAATTGGTTTAATTGGATAATTTGCTTTTTGTTTGTTGAGGTGCATGAGCTCTTTATATAATTTGGATGTCAACCCCTTGTCGGATATGTCATTTATGAATATATTCTCCCATACTGTACAATGTCTTTTTGTTCAACTGATAGTGTCCGTTCCTGTGTGGAAGCTTTTTAGTTTGATATAGTTCAACTTGATCATATTTGCCTTTGTTTCCCTTGCCCAGGGAGATATGTTCATGAAGAAGTTAACATGTTTAGGTCCAAGAGATTTTTGCCTATGTTTTTTTCTAAGAGTTTTATGGTTTCATGACTTAACATTCAGGTCTTTGATCCATTTTCAGTTTACTTTTATGTATGGGGTTAGACAATAACTCAGTTTCATTCTCTTACATGTAGCTGTCCAGTTTTGCTAACACCAGCTGCTGAAGAGGCTGTCATTTCCCCATTGTATATCCATGGCTACTTTATGGTATATTAATTGAACATATATGCTTGGGTTTATATCTGGGCTCTCTAGTCTGTTCCATTGGTCTATGGGTCTGTTCTTGTGCCAGTACCAAATTGTCTTGATTACTGTGGCTTTGTAGTAGAGCTTGAAGTCAGGGAGCGTAGTTTGCCCTGCTTTATTCTTCCTTCTCACGATTGCTTTGGCTATTCGGGGTCTTTTGTGGTTCCATATGAATTTTGGAATGATTTTCTATAGTTCGTTGAAGAATGTTGTTGGTATTTTGGTAGGGATTGCATTGAATCTGTAGATTGCTTTAGGCAGGTTGGTCATTTTGACAATATTAATTCTTCCTATCCACGAGCACAGTATGTGTTTTCATTCATTGGTATCTTCTTTAATTTCTCTCATGAGTGTCTTGTAGTTTTCAATCTATAAGTCTTTCATTTCCTTGGTTAGGTTTATTCCTAGGTATTTTATTTGTTTGGATGCGATTGTGAATGGAATTGTTTTGCCTTCACTGCATCTCACAGATTTTGTGGTGTTGAATTATTGTTGTCATTAGTCTCTGTATATTGCTTGATCTATGTTTTTATTTGGGCATTGATCCATTGATTATTTAGGAGCATGTTATTAAGCCTCCATGTGTGAGTGGGCTTTTTCGTTTTCTTTGAGTAATTTATTTCTAGTTTCATACCTTTGTGATCTGCGAAGGTAGTTGGTACAATTTCAGTCTTTTTAAAATTACCAAGGTTCTTTTTGTGGCCTAGTATATGATCTATTCTTGAAAATGTTCCATGTGCACTTGAGAAGAATGTGTATCCTGTTGCTTTTGATGGAGTGTTCTGTAGATGTCCGTTATGTCCATCTCTTCTAATATGTTGTTTAGTGCCTCTGTCTCTTTACTTATTTTCTCTCTGGTTGATCTGTCCTTTGGAGTGAGTGGTGTGTTGAGTCTCCTAAAATGAATGCATTGCATTCTATTTCCCCCTTTAATTGTGTTAGTATTTCTTTCACATATGTAGGTGATCCTGTGTTGGGTGCATAGATATTTATAATAGTTATATCCTCTTCTTGGACTGACCACTTATCATTTTGTAATGTCCTTTGTTTCTTGTTACTTTCTTTGTTTCAAAGTCTATTTTGTCTGATACAAGTACTGCAACTCCTGCTTTTTTCTCCCTATTAGTTGCATGAAATATCTTTTTCCATCCCTTTACTTTCAGTCTGTGTATGTCTTTGGGTTTGAAGTCAGTCTCTTATAGGCAGCATATAGATGGGTCTTGTTTTTTTATCCATTCAGTGATTCTGCATCTTTTGATTGGTGCATTAAGACCATTTACATTTAGGGTGATTATTGATAGGTATGTACTTATTGCCATTGCAGGCTTTAGATTTCTGGCTACCAAAAGTTCAAGGGTAATTCCCTTAGTATCTAACAGTCTAATTTAACTTACTTTGTATGCTTTTACAAACACAACCTAAAGGTTCTTTTTTTCCTCCTTTTTCTTCCTCCTCATTCTTTATCATTTAGGTATCATATTCTGTACTCTTTGTCTGTCCCTTGGGTGACATCTATTTAGCCTTAGGAACACTTCCATCTATAGCAGTGCCTCCAAAATGCCCTGTGGAGGTGGTTTGTGGGAGGTAAATTCTCTCAGCTTTTGCTTATCTGAAAATTGTTCAACCCCTCCTTCAAATTTACATGATAAACTTTCTGGGTAGAGTATTCTTGGTTTGAGGCCCTTCTGCTTCATTGCATTAAATATATCATGCCACTCCCTTCTGGCATTTAAGGTTTCTGTTTAGAAGTCTGATGATAGCCTCATGGGTTTTCCTTTGTATGTGATCTTTTTTCTCTCTCTGGCTGCTTTTAAAAGTCTGTCTTTATCCTTGATCTTTGCCATTTTAATTATTATACGTCTTGATATTGTCTTCCTTGGGTCCCTTGTGTTGGAAGATCTGTGCACCTCCATGGCTTGAGAGACTATCTCCTTCCCCAGATTGGGGAAGTTTTCAGCAATTACCTCCTCAGTGACACTTTCTTTCCCTTTTTCTCTGTCTTCTTCTTCTGATACCCCTATAATCCGAATATTGTTCCGTTTGGATTAGTCACACAGTTCTTTCAATATTCTTTCATTCTTAAAGATTCTTTTTTCTCTCTGTGCCTCAGCATCTTTGTATTCCTCTTCTCTAATTTCTATTCCATTTACCGTCTCTTCTACTACATCTAATCTGCTTTTAAATCCCTCCGTTGTATGTTTCATTTCAGATATGGAATTTATTAATGATTGAATCTCTGACTTAAATTCATTCCTGAGTTCTTGAATATTTTTCTGTACCTCCATAAGCATGTTTATGATTTTTATTTTGAACTCTCTTTCAGGAAGATTGGTGAGTTCAGTTTCATTTGTCCCTTTTTCTGGGGCTTCTGAGATTTTGGTCTGAATCATGTTCTTTTGATGTTTCATATTTCTGTGTGGTGCCCTTTAGTGCCCAGAAGCTCCAGTCTCTGGAGCTGCTCAGCCCCTAGAGTGAGGTTGTGGGTCGTAGGGGAACAGAGCTGGTGCCTTGGGGCAGGAAACGTCTGTTTCCTGATTCCTGTGTGCCAAGCCTGTCTCCCATATCACAGCCAGTGGGCCAAGCACACAGGTGTAAGCCTATGTGCTTTGTGTCTCTAGCTGTTGTAGGCGGGGCCTCCCTCTGGCCGGCCTGATGCCAGTGCAGTGACTGCCGGTTTTTGAGCCAGTGCTGTCAGGCCCGGAGGAAGGCTTGACAGGCTGCATATCACAGTGGGGGGCCCTCAGAATTGAGTAGCCAGCCACGGGGGTGGAGCGCTTGAAGCTCCTCAAAGTTCCCAATGCTGAGCAGAGTGCGCCAGATAACCTTGTCTCCCTATCCCTTCTCCTGTGCAGCAAGCTCCATGCAAACCCCGTCCCTTCAGCAGCCCTCTCGCTGCTAGGAAGCCTGTCAGACCACCTGCCTTTCCCTTGTCCCAGAGCGGCTGGGTGTGGCTCCCATCCTCCACAAATGGTCGGAATCTCTCTGTCAAGCACTCTGCCTGTCCCAGCTCCCCATCCTCCAGAGCACCACACAGTGTAGGTTTCTGCTCACAAAGCAGATCTCCAAGGCTAGGTGTTCCGCAGTCCCAGGATTCAACCCCCTCCCCACTCTGTTTATCTTCCTCCTGCTGGTGAGCTGTGGTGGCAGAAGGCCCTGGGTCCCGCGGGATCAAGGCTTTGGTATGTTACCCTGTTTCATGAGGCCTGCTCTGTTCGTGAGGTCTGTATGCATGCAGTCTGGTGCAGCCTTCTTTCCTGTTGCTGTTGTAGGGTTAGTTGTATTAACTATATTTTCACACTATCTGTGGTTTTTGGAGGAGTTCTCT